>CAUYUJ010006537.1:32500-35000 GCA_963575745.1 Prorocentrum cordatum
TCCATTCGAGGTGGATCCATCTCTGATGTGATGCCATTAGTTGTGGACCCATCCCTAATGGGATTCTATTAGAGGCGGATCCATATGTCATAAGATTATATTTAAGGTGGTTTCATCTGTAGTGGGATCTTATCAGGGGTGGATCCATTCCTAATCGGATTCTATGGAAGGTGGATCCATATGTGATAGGATTCTCTCGGAAGTGGATCCATCTGTAGTACGATTATATGAGAGGTGGGTGTCTTTTGTGATGACGATGATGATGATGACGAGCATGTGTTTCAAGATGCTGCTGACGATGATGATGATGACGAGCATGTGTTTCAAGATGTTGCTGATGATGATGGTGATGACGAGCATGTGTTTCAATGCGCTGCTGATGACGATGGTGATGACGAGCATGTGTTTCAAGATGCTGCTGATGACGATGGTGTTGACGAGCATGTGTTTCAAGATGCTGCTGATGACGATGGTGCTGACCAGCATGTGTTTCAAGATGCTGCTGATGACGATGATGATGATGATGATGACGAGTATGTGTCTCAAGATGCTGTCCATGACGATGGTAACGACGAGCATGTGTTTCAAGATGCGGCTGATGACGATCATGATGATGAGTATGTGTTTCAAGATTCTGCTGATGACGATGGTGATGACGAACATGCGTTTCAAGATGTTGCTGATGGTGATGGTGATGACGAGATGCGTTGGGAGCAATGCGTTGTCATAATGAGTTCCACAGAGCATAATCGAGTGGGAAGCACAGCCCACCAGACTAAAGTTATCCTCTCTTTACCCTTTTTCCTCCTCCTCCTCCGCCCCCACCTCCGTCTCTTCTTCCTCACCCCTCTTTACTTCCAGTGGGTGAGCGCCGAAGCGCGTTCCAGAGAGATTAATAAGCCTTAGTATCTCGATTCTCTGGCCTCCGGAGGCCCGAAACAAACATTAGCTGATTACAATTTGATTTCTTTTGTTGTTGAACTACAAAAGGGAATCCTTTTGTGGTGAATTACATATTGTTTTATTTTGTGGCAGATTACAGAAGGATTCCTTTTTGTGAAGAATTACAAAAGGACTTCCTTTGTGGAGGATCACATGATGATTCCTTTTCGTGGCGAATTTCAAAAGAGAATCCTTCTGTGGTGAATTACACAAGGATCTCTTTTGTGGAGGATTACAAAGGGATTCCCCTTGGTGGAGGAATACAATGGGATTCCTTTGTGGAGGATTACAAATTCATTTCCTTTGAGGGCTCTCCTGGAAGTGAACCAGGGGACAAAAGAAAAAAAAAAAAAAAAAAAAAAAAAAAACCTGGCGAAAGACCCAACCATAAGCAATTGTTGGTAACGCGTTGTGGGTGCCGCTTTCGGTGGGGCTCCATATGGGGCCACGAAGCGCTGCCTTGGATGGGGGAACCGCATGCGGACTGCGCCACCGGGGCGGGCCTTCGGTGGAGCTCCCTATGGGGCTACGAAACGCTGCCCTGGGTGGGGGAACCGCATGCGAACTGCGCCACTGGGGCCTTCGGTGGAGCTCCCTATGGTGCCACGAAACGCTGCCCTGGGTGGGGGAAGCGCATGCGAACTGCGCCACGGGGGCTTTCGGTGGAGCTCCCTATGGGGCCACGAAACGCTGCCCTGGGTGGGGGAACCGCATGCGAACACCCCCACTGGGGCCTTCGGTGGAGCTCCCTATGGGGCCACGAAACGCTGCCCTGGGTGGGGGAACCGCATGCGAACACCCCCACTGGGGCCTTCGGTGGAGCTCCCTATGGGGCCACGAAACGCTGCCCTGGGTGGGGGAACCGCATGCGAACACCCCCACTGGGGCCTTCGGTGGAGCTCCCTATGGGGCTACGAAACGCTGCCCTGGGTGGGGGAACCGCATGCGAACACCCCCACTGGGGCCTTCGGTGGAGCTCCCTATGGGGCCACGAAACGCTGCCCTGGGTGGGGGAACCGCATGCGAACACCCCCACTGGGGCCTTCGGTGGAGCTCCCTATGGGGCCACGAAACGCTGCCCTGGGTGGGGGAACCGCATGCGAACACCCCCACTGGGGCCTTCGGTGGAGCTCCCTATGGGGCCACGAAACGCTGCCCTGGGTGGGGGAACCGCATGCGAACACCCCCACTGGGGCCTTCGGTGGAGCTCCCTATGGGGCCACGAAACGCTGCCCTGGGTGGGGGAACCGCATGCGAACACCCCCACTGGGGCCTTCGGTGGAGCTCCCTATGGGGCCACGAAACGCTGCCCTGGGTGGGGGAACCGCATGCGAACACCCCCACTGGGGCCTTCGGTGGAGCTCCCTATGGGGCTACGAAACGCTGCCCTGGGTGGGGGAACCGCATGCGAACACCCCCACTGGGGCCTTCGGTGGAGCTCCCTATGGGGCCACGAAACGCTGCCCTGGGTGGGGGAACCGCATGCGAACACCCCCACTGGGGCCTTCGGTGGAGCTCCCTATGGGGCTACGAAACGCTGCCCTGGGTGGGGGAACCG
>CAUYUJ010006537.1:37500-52965 GCA_963575745.1 Prorocentrum cordatum
ACACACGCACACACACAAACACGCGCGCGCACACACACGCAAGCAACACGCAAGCAACGCGCCGCGAGCCTGCGGCCTGCAGGCGGCGCCGGCCCCGAGCGAAGGGGCCCCGGCGGCCCCGAAGGCGCCGCCGCCATGGCGGTGGCGCCCCCCCCGCGCGCGCCCGGGGCGGGCGGCGCGGAGGAGGACGCGCGCGCGCGCGGGCGCGCCGTCGCATTCTGTGTCGAGGGTCCAGGGTCGGGGAAGAGGGTGCAGGGACGAGGGTCGAGGATCGAGGGGCGAGGGTCGAGGGGCGAGGGCCGAGGGTCGAGGATCGAGGGTCGCATCGAGGGGCGAGGATCGAGGATCGATGTTCGAGGACCGAGGGCCGAGGGGCGAGGATCGAGGATCGCATCGAGGGGCGGGGGTCGTGGGTCGAGGGTCGAGGACCGGGGCGCGGCAGCGTCGTGGCAGCCTTGCACGCGCCGGCCCGCGCAGGCGGCCGGGGGCTGCCGTCAGAGGCTCGCTTCCCCTGCGGCCTTGGTCATCAAGCATTGGCGATGCGTCCCGGCTCGCCTATAGCCCCAGCCAAGCGATGTTCTAAGAATTGGGAACCCCCAAACCGGGTGGTGAGATACCAGGTGGCGACCTGGAATCCCCAAAAAGGTCACCGCTGGGTTTGGGGACGCGGGGTCACCACCGGGTTTTGTGTTTCCTGGACCCACCAGGGTTCGGGACATCCTCGGAAAACCGCACGAGTCCCCAAACTGGGCGGTGACACCAAATCGCCCGAGACTCACCGCCAGGTGTTGTCACCACCACGTTTGGGGACAACCAAAAGAACCTTCTGTGGTTTCCACGAAATTTTCTTAGAACATTTCTGGCGGGGTCTGTCTTGTTTTGGCACGTCGGGCTGATGTTCTAAGAACGTTGTTCTTGTTCTTAGAACGCTTGTGGGTTCTAAGAACGCCTCGTGGTGGACTATGGGAATGCCGGGACGGTCGCTCCCTGCTCACGGTCAGGGGCAGCGGCCCGCAGGCCAGAGGGGGCTTGAGCACGACGATGGGGCGTCAGGGTGGATGGACTCTCGGGCCGGTGGGAAGGGGGGGGGGGCCTGGGGTGGGAAGAAAAGGGCCCCGAGGTGGCCCTTGTCCTCGCCCCCCCCCCAGTGAGGGCACCCCCCCCGTGACCGCCCGCCCGAGGCTCGCCGGGTGGCCCCCCGGCCTCCATGGCCCGAGGACGCACTGGCGGGGGAAGGCCTGGCCGGGGGTGTCTGGCGGCCAGAGCAGCGAGGAGCGAGGGCCGAGGGCCTAATATTAAGTCGGGCCTGTCCCCCTACAGGGGGATTTTCGACGAAACATAAAAAACCCAAAAATGCCCCCCCCCCAAAGGCAAACAACAAAGCCCAACAGATAGTCCCCAGACTATGTTTTTTTTCTTCTTTTTCTTTCGTCTGTGCGGGCCCCGCCTTCATCGCCATGTCGGGATACGCGCGAGCGAGCTTTCTCCACGTGACGCTGTTCAGTCGCATGCATGCTCCGGGGGGGGGAACTCCCGACGCCATGATTGTTACACAACGTCGACCTCCCTCGGAAATCTCGACCCCTTCCCAGGACTGTTGTTTTCATCCTGGAAGGCAACGTGTGTATTCGACCGCGCGGTTCCCTGACATTCTTCGCTCTTCCACGAGGCGCGCGCGTGCCTATTTTGATGTGTCGCGTATAGTGTGCATTACAATGATTCATGGTTGTATGTAGTGTGTGTGTTTTCAAATCAGACAGGTTTAGACACGTTTCAACCCGTTAATACATTATTTAATCGCTTCGCTCATTCCGCCGGCCCATATTGTCGCACAGTTGTGGGCTAGCCGAGTTTTGGGGCCTCTTGGGGGCCGTTTTGGGGCCTCTTGGGGCCTCTTTTGGGCCTCTTGGGCGCCTCTTGGGGCGTCTTGGGGGCCTCTTGGGGGCCTCTTGGGGCCTTTTTGGGGCCTCCTGGGCGCCTTCTGGGGCGGAGGGCGTGATTTTTCAGTTCTCGGTTCCCCTCTTGAGCCCCTCTTGGGCCCGTCTTGGGGCCTCTTTGTCCGTCTTGGGCGGCACTTGGGCCGTCTTGGGGGCCCTCCTGGGCCGTTCCGGGGCCGTCTTGGGAGCCTCGTGGGCCGTCTTGGAGCGGTCTTGGGGGCCTCTTGGGCCGTCTTGGAGCGTCCGGAAGCCGAAAAAGCCAGAACGCAAAAAACATAGAAAAAACAATGAAAATCAACGATTTTGGCCTCTTGGGGCCCTCTTCGGAGGCCTCTTGGAAGGCCCTTGGGGCGTCTTGGAGGCCTCTTGGGCTGTCTTGGGGCCCTGTTGGGCGTTTTCGGGCGATCTTTGGCCGTCTCGGGGCCCTCTTGGACCGTCTTGGAGGCTTCTTGGGGGCCTCTTGGCCCGTCCTGGGGCCCTGTAACAGGGCTCCGGCATCTCTGGCCCGACCTTGCGGGGACCTTGCCGGGGACCTTGCCGGGGACCTTGCCGGGGACCTTGCCGGGGACCGGCCGGGACCTGGTCGGGGTACTTTTCGTCTGGGGACCCCCAGGGGCCGCCCCGCGCGCGCGAAGTAGAAACATTGTAGAGCAGTTACCGGAGATCTTAGCACGCCTCTGGCCCGTTGGGCCGGCGAATTTTAGACATGGTTCGGCACAGTTAGTTATTCAGTCTCGAAAAATTAGACACGAGTGCGTTTTAGTTACGGATCGCCACGTTTAGACATGTTTAGACACGTTTACACGCGTTCGAATTAGACGCGGATAGACACGGAAGACGTAACAACGCGTTTAGACACGAACCAGACAACATAATAAGCATACATGCGCGCGCGGACGTCGGGCAGTGATTGGCCCTGCGGGGGATCCCCGCAAGGCAAATCGCTGCAACTTTCTTGCAGCGTGAGATGCGGCAACGAATGTGGCTGTGAGGAAGTCCCAGGTGAAGTGGTTATCGCATGACAGCATCTGCACGGCGCACAACCATGGTTGTCGTTGTCAGGGAATATCTAGCGAATTCGTTGTTCTCCGACGGATGGAGATGGGGCCAGGAAATTTGTTGTGCGGAATCGCGATGCTCCCGCTGCAAAGAGATATGGCCCAGATCCCCCTCCTGCTCCTGCCCCTGTTGCTGCTGCTGCTGCTGCTGCTACCATGTTGGCTGCTGCTGCTGCTCCTCTTCCTCCTGAGATTCCTCCTCCTGTGATTCCTCCTCCTCCTTTTCCTCCTCATCCTCCTTCCCTTTCCTTCCTCGTCCTCCTCCTAACCCTCCTCCTCTTCCTCCTCCTTCTCCTCCTACTCCTCCTACCCTCTATCATATTTCACTGGCCAACCAACCCAGCACTGTGCGATATCAGGCACAGTCGGAGCCAGATGTTCGTGTGAAACTGTTTCTGGCACATCAATGCGCGTTTCCAATGCATGGCGTGTTGTGTGGTTTAGACACGTTTACACGCGAAGTAGACATGCGTCATTCGACATGTGTAGACTTGTCCAAACATGTTTAGGCTCGGCGGGACAGTCATGGTCAAAAGTGTGAATAGCGTATGGACATAAGCATGATAATACACTCGAACACGCCGTGCAGGCGATATCACCGCGCGCCTATACATGTTTATACGCAGGTGTGTTAAACACTCGTGCGCGGCGCTCGAGCGGGAGCGCCGCGCATCTATTCGCGTCTAACGCAGAATGGAGACGTCTTCGAGTAACTGTGTGACGCTCCCGGGGCCCGGCGACGGCCCCAGGAGACAGAACGAGGGCAGCGCAAGTCCGACATGATGTTTCCACGACGCGGGGGGGGGGTCGGAGAATGGAAAGGGGGGGGGGGCGGGGCGAGGGGAGCGAGAGAGGGAGGAGGAGGAGGGAGGAGGAGGAGGAGGAGGAGGAGGAGGAGGAGGAGACGAAGAGGAGAGAGGAGCAGGAGGAGGAGGAGGAGGAGGAGGAGAAGGAGTCCTTGCTTGGGCGGTACCGAAGCCCGCGGTTGGCCCCATGGGGCCCCGCGGCCAGCGGCGTGACCCTGGCCTCCCTGCCGCGGGAGCCCCCCGCGGCGGGCCACCCTCGCCAGGATGGGGAGCCGCCCGCGAAGAGGGCCAGGGGCGAGGAGGAGGCCTTGGCCGAGGGCGAGGCGGGCGCGGGACGGGCTCCTCCTCTTCCTCCTCCTCCTCCTCCTCCGTTTTTTTTTCCTCCTTCCTCCTCATCTCCTCCTCCTCCCCCTCCCCTCCTCCGGCTCCCCCTCCACCCTTTCCCTCATCCCCCCCCCACTATCCCTTCTCCGACCCCTCCCTCTCCTTCTCCGACCCCCCCTCTTCCTTTTTCCGCCCCCCCCTCTTCCCTTCTCCGACCCCACCCCCCTCATCCGCCCCTGTCGTTATTTCCGACAACATCTTCCCCCAAATTCAAACCGAGTCCCCTTTTTTTTTCATCTCTTCTTTTTCTTTTTTTTTTTTGTTTTTTTTCTTCTTCTTTTTTTCTTTTTTTTTTTTTTTTTTTTCTCTTTTTTTTTTTTTTCTTTCCTTTTTTTCCTTTTCTTTTTTTTCTTTCTTCTTTTTTTTCTTCTTTTTTTTTTTTTATGTTTTTTTCTTCTTCATTTTTTCTTTAATTTTTTTCTTTTTGTTTTCTTTTCTCTTTTTCTTTCCTTTCTATTTTCTTTATTCTTTTCTCCTCCTCCTCCTCCTCTTCCTCCTCCTCCTCCTCCTCCTCCTCCTCTTATCCTTCTGGGTAACTCCTCTCTTTTGCACCCCGAGGCCAGTTTTTAGGGCGGGCTGGGCGTCTCGCCTGAGACTCCCACCCCACAGATGGATGACGGGCCGTTTTCAAAATGTGGATCTCGCCTGAGGGCCGCGCGCATTCGATTTTAAGAATTGAGAAGGGTTTCGCGCATTGGGGGCGGGTGGTTTTCAAACTGTGGCTCTCGCCTTAGCGCCGCGCACATTCGTTTTAAACAGTTGCAAGGGCTTCACGGATTGAGGGCGGGTCGTTTTCAACATCTGTTTCTCGAGCTAGCGCCGCGCACATGTGTTTAAACACATTGCAGGAGTTTCACGGGTTGAGGGCGGATCGTTTTCAAAATGTGGTTCTCGCCTTAGCGCCGCGCGCATTCGTTTTAACAAGCTAGAATAGCTTCACGGATTGAGGGCGGGTCGTTTTCAACATGTGGTTTTTGCCTTAGCGCCGCGCACACTCGTTCAAAACAATTGCAAGAGCTTCACGGATCGAGGGCGGGTGGTTTTCAAAATGTGGTTCTCGCTTGGGCTCCGCGCGCATTTGTTTTTAACAATTGCAAGAGTTTCACGGATTCCCATGGTCAACGTGCCTGTTGATTCGTTGTGTTGAAGTCCCAAGAATGGCGTTCTGGCACGGTTCTGCGTCGTCTAGACGCAGCAGTCAGGTTGATACGTGGCGTTGACGTCCCGAGAATGTGTTGGTACGCTTCCGACTCTTCAAACTGTTGTTTTCCAACGAGGCAGTTCCGTCTAGGGACATGGGAACCGTTGTAGGGGCCTATGAAGAGGGAGCTTGGAGGGAGGATTAATTCCAACATCGTTTATGAGCCTTGGGTTTCCACTGGTCCTCCTCCTCCTGCCCCTCGTCCTCCTCCTCCTCCTCCTCCTCCTCCTCCTCCTTTTGTCAGTATAGATAGCTCCTCCCAGTCGCACCCCGATGTTCTGCTGTTTTGCGCCGGGCGGGCAAGGTCCAGACATGCGATGTCTCAATCACCGAGAACAAGTCGAAGAATTACAAAATGCATGGACATAAACTTGTTGGCGCTCCGCGCGGATCCCTTGGATCCGCGATGGGCCCCTTTCTTGCGGTGCCGATCCGCGCGGAATGCCAACACATTATTTGTATGCCGTGTATGTTCTTCTGACAAGGGAACCCCTAATGTAGCAAGACGTACTTGATAAACGGTTGTGATGGCGCGTTGCTGTCTGCAGCCGTGCTGGTTCAAAATCATCCCGTCATGGTAGCGGAACTGGTTTCTTCTCCACCCGCTGCCGATCCATTTAGCCCCAGTCCCTCGGGCGCGCGGCGCCCCGATAGTGGTCACGACGGAGGTGACCAAGAAGATTGGCTGGCTTTGGGTTCTGCTTGTGGGCGCTGGCGCTGTCATGTGCGCAGTGTGCGCAGGATTCCAAGGCTGCAGCGTATCTGGGGGAACTTCGGCCAGTTCTTGCAACAGGTTGCCACGAAAGAGCTGCGTGAGGACATCAGGAAGCAGATGTGATGGCGGAGGGGCAGCTGAGGCAGCTAGTCGAGCAGGTTCGGAGCTTGACGAACGAGCTCACGCGACAGAGGGAGGTGGTGGCGACGCTGCAGGCGCAGCGAATGCAGGAGCTGGAGGCAATGACGAAGTTGCAGGCGACGGCCATCGCGCATCGCGAGGCCAGGAAGCAGAAGGTGCAGTTCGTCGACGTCAAGGGCATCGGAAAGCCGACGGTGTTCAACTCGGACATGAAGGCGTGGTCGAGCTGGTCGTTCAAGCTGGGCAACTTCCTGGAGGGGATCATGACTGGAATCAAGGAGGCGCTGGAGTACTGCCAGGATCTGGAGGAGGCGCTGACCGAGGAGGATCGCGGAGAGATCGCGGACTGCATGGACGAGGGGGCCGACGTGAAGAACGTGGGCCGGCAGTTGTACGCGGTGCTGGCGCAGCTCTGCGAAGGCGAGGCGCTGGATCTGGTGCAGGCGACCAAGGACAACGACGGTTTCGAGGCATGGAGGGTGATGTCTCGCAGGTTCGACCCGCAGGGCGCTGGTCGCAGGCGGAACATCCTGGGCCCGCTGATCCAGCCAGGAGCGGTGGACGTGAAGGAGCTGAACAGCCACATCGCCAAGTGGGAGGAGCGGCTGCGAGTCTACCAGAGGCGAGCGGGCATCGCCATGCAGGAGGACATCAAGACCGAGGTGCTAGTCAGCATGACGAAGGGCGTGCTGCAGGACCACCTGGTTCTCAACGCGAACAAGCTGAGGACGTACGGCAGCGTGAGAGTGGAGATCCAGAGCTACCTGGTGTCGAAGGTCAACGGCGGGCCGAGTCCGATGGGCACCAGCGGGCTCAAGGGTGGCGGCAAGGATCGAGGAGGCAAAGGCAATCCCGCCATCACGTGCAACAGTTGCGGGAAGAAGGGCCACGCGCAGCAGGAGTGCTGGCAGCCAGGTGGAGGAGCGAGTCAAGCGTCTCAGCACCCGAAGGTCAAAGGCAAGGGCGGCAAAGAGCACGACAAGATGCCGGGCCCACCCGGGCCGAAGCGAGATGGACAGCAAGGTCAGCGACAACAACAGCAGGCAGGCTTCTAGGGGCACTGCTCGATGTGCTGGGGCTGGGGACATCAGCGGAAGGATTGCCCCTCGGCGCGCTGTGGTCAGCAGCCCCCGAGTCGCGGAGCCAACAGCTTGGAGGCGAGCGACAAGCAGGAGCCCGAGACCGAGCACCATGGCAATATTGGTGGGCTGGACTTGTGTACGCTAGAGCTGAGCGCGCTGGGCGATCACGACGAGGAGTACTTCTATGCGGCGGTGGACACTGGAGTGGCGGCGAGCGCTGTTCCGAACAGGTGGTTCCCGGATGTGGGGGCGACGCCGACCATGTCCAGCGAGATGGGCGCCAGTTACCGCGCGGCCAATGGGCAGTTGGCGCGCGACGAGGGCGAGATGACGATCGAGGTCCTGACGGAGGATGGCAGTGCGAGGCGACTTCGGTGCACATCGACTGGGGTGCATCGGACGCTGCTTGCGATCCCAAAGTTGGTGGAGAAGGGGCGCGAGGTCTACTTCGGCCCGAAGGGCAGCTACTTGAGGCGCGTCGCGAGCGGCCGGAGTTTACTGGTTCACTTGAGGCGCGGGGTCTACGCGATCAAGTTCAAACGAGTGAACGGACAGGAGCGATCGGCTCCAGATATCAGTGCGATGTCGGGAAACTGTCGGCATGCTCGTCAGTAAGACCCAACGTGAACGTCTACCAGATCAACGCAGCAGCGGCAGCTCCAGCAGTGGCGGCACCCGCGGAGGACAAGCCAGACGACGAGGAGGATGGCGACATGGGGGGCCCACCAGCGGCAGTGGTTCCGAGACCGTTCGAGCCAGCGACGATCGAGCGGGAGGCGCACGAGGCGGCAGGGCACGTGCAGTTCAGAGCACGGTGCGGCGGCTGCGTCGGAGGACGGGGCCGCAATGCTGATCATCGGAGGTTGGGCGCTGAGCGAGCGCACCTCATCAACACGATCTCCGTAGACTACGCGTTCTTCGGGGGCGACGACGAGAGAGCAGCGCCGACACTGGTGCTGCGTGAGCACGCATGGCGATGCACGGTGTCGATCGCGGCGAAGAGCAAGGGGGCCAGGGAGTCCTGGATCGTCGAGAGAGCGGCGGAGGCCATCAGGTACACAGGAGCGAGGCACTTTATCTTCAAGAGCGATCAGGAGCCAGCGATCGTCGATGTGAAGAACAAGGTGATCGAGGGCCTGGGCGAGGCCTACAATGTAGTGAGAGAGGAGAGCCCGGTGGAGGAGCACCAGGCCAACGGCGCGATCGAGCGGGCGGTGCAGTCCGTAGGTGGGGTCGTGCGGACGCTGAAGCTGGCGATGGAGCGTCAGTCAGTACGGCATGAATATCAGCCACGACCACATGATCGTTCCGTGGCTCATCAACTACGCGGGCACGGTGCTCAGCCTGTTTGAGGCGGGAGCGAGCGGGTGCACGGCGTACGAGAGGCTTCGCGGTAAGAAGTATCGGAAGGAGCTCCCGCCGTGTGCCGAGACGGTGTTCTACCTGCCGGCCGATCTGTACAGGGGCCACAAGAACAAGCTGGATGCGAAGTGGTTGACTGGCATCTACCTGGGCGTGAAGTTGACGAGCCAGGAGTTGTGCGTCGGCGTGGAGTCGGGCGCCCCCAGGGCGAGGGCGGCGAAGCGGAAGGCTGGCGAGGACAGGTGCGCTAAGGAGCTGCTGAAGAAGATGCAGGGAACTCCATGGCGGCCAGTGCCTGGAGTGGTACGAGATGGAGAGGAGGCGCCAGCTGCTCGGTTCCCGATCGCGAAGGCGTCCGACGAGGCGCCCCTGCCGGTAGAGCCGAGGGCGCGACGGCCAGGCACTGGGCCCGGAGGAGTTCCTGGACCGAGGCGCGTGTACATCCGCAACGAGGTGGAGATCAAGAAGTTCGGGGTGACCCCAGGCTGCGTTGGGTGCGAGAGCTTTGCGTGCGGGCTGCCTGCTCGCAGTCGCAGCGAGGCGTGCAGGAGGAGGATCATCCAGCTCATGGTGGGTGATCACGAGATGAGGAAGCGCGTCGGGATCGCGGAGGAGCGCCAGGTAATTAAGAGGCCAGCTGAGAGTCAGGTGGTGGAGCCATCGGCGCAAGCTGTTCTTGGACAGCCGGCGGCGTCGTCAAGTGCGGCGGCATCGAGTTCGAGGGCTTCGGGGTCAGGAGGTGTTCATGCCGACCCACCGGCCGCGCGGGAGGCATCGAGCTCGAGTTCGGGAGCACAAGCGACTGTCAAGATGGAGGAGGCTTCGGAGGTGCCGAAGGCGATGGAGGAAAGGTCAGGCTCAGGCGTGAAGAGGTCAGCGGAGGAGATGCCTCCAGCCGAGGGCACAATGGGCGCGGACGCGCTGGAGGAGGTGACGGGTGTCATCCACGAGCTGGGCTTCGTCGGGGTTCACGTGTCAGAGCTGTTTGGGCAGGGCAAGTTCACCAAAAGGGCCGAGTCGTTCGGCCTCAATCCTGAGCACGCGTTCGACCTGTGCTTGACGGGCGACGATGGTGTGCCGCGGGACCTGTCGGGCACAGAGCGTCAGAAGCTGTGCGAGGCGATGATCGACAAGGAAATGCCGTACTTGGTTGTCGGATCGCCGATGTGCCGAGCGTTCAGCACCATCATGAGCATGAACAGGACCCGCGACCCAGAGGAGTACGAAAGGAAGGTGATTGAGGGCGTCCAGCACCTGAGGTTCTGTGCGAAGATTTACGCCAAGCAGGTGGGGCAAGGGCGGTATTATCTACATGAGCATCCTGACCGAGCGTGGAGTTGGAGGTTAGACTTCACGGTGGACTTGTCGAAGCTGAAGGGTGTCTCTCGTGCGTTTGGTCACCAGTGCTGCTTTGGCCAACAGACGGTTGACCCAGACGGCGAGAAGGCCTGGTACTCAAGCCCACTGGTTGGATGAGCAACTCGGAGTGCATCTTGAAGGAGGTCTCGGGACAAGAACACACGCAGAACGAGAGCTTGCCTCGGGGCAAGTGGCACACGCATGTGCATCTCGTTGGGGGTTCGAAGACGCGGCCAGCGCAGAACTACCCGCTGGCGCTGGCGGCGGCAATCCTCAAGGGCCTGAAGGAGCAGCTGAAGGCCGACGGCAAGCTGACCGAGCTCACGGTCGGGGTCGCGTGCGAGGAGGACGCCGTCAACTGGAACATGGAGGAGCACGAGGAGCTCCGCGACAACATCTCGGTCAGCTACTGGGCGCCAAGATGTCGCGGGCCAGCCGAGAGGAGGGGCTCAAGTACATGGGCGAGATGAAGGTGCACGAGGTGATTCCTGAGTCTGTGTGCTGGGAGGAGACCATGGCGAAGCCGATCCAGGTCAAGTGGGCCGACATCAATAAAGGTGACGAAGCTCGCCCAGAGATAAGGTGCAGGATGGTTGCGAAGGAACTGAAGAGCGCGCAGGCCAAGGCTGGCATCTTCAGGGGCGATGTGTTCTCGGCGACGCCGCCCCGGGAGGGTGCCAAGATGCTGTTCAGCAAGATGCTGGGCAAGATGCGCGGCGACTGCAGGAGGCGAAAGCTGATGTTCATCGATATCAGTCGGGCGCACTTTCACAGTCCGGCTCGCAGGCGTGCGTTCGTTCAACTGCCTGCCGAGCGACGTCGA
The DNA here is from genome assembly GCA_963575745.1 of Prorocentrum cordatum. NCBI lineage: Eukaryota > Dinophyceae > Prorocentrales > Prorocentraceae > Prorocentrum > Prorocentrum cordatum. The sequence continues at coordinate 48,369 of CAUYUJ010006537.1, forward strand.
GAGGGCTACTGCGCGCTGCTGCTCAAGAGCATGTGCGGCACAAGGGGCGCGGCGGCGAATTTCGCTAATAAGGTTATGGAGGTGCTGCGCGACATGGGTTTCAGGATCGGTGTGTTCTGCCCGTGCCTGTGCAGGCGCGAGGAGAAGGACATCTTGCTGTTCTACCACGGGGATGACTTCGTGAGCGAGGGCGAGGGCGACTCATTGGAGTGGTTCAAGGTGGAGCTGTCCAAGAGGCTGCTGGTGAAGGTGCGTGGGGTGCTTGGCTGGGACGACAACGGTGGGAAGGAGATCGCGCTGCTCAATCGGATCGTCAGGCTCACCAAGGTGCAGGGCGGGGTTCCGTATTTGCAGTGGGAGGCCGATGCTCGCCATGTCGAGATCGTTTTGTCGCAGCTGAAGCTCGAGCCGGGCAAGGGCAGCAAGTCGGTGACCTCGCCGGGCATCGAGGGGGCCGCGGAGAAGCTGGAGAGTTCAGCTAGCCTCTGGACTGTCGAGGCATCGTTGTTCAGCAGCGTCTGTTAGAGGAATAACTACCTGGCGATGGACAGGATCGATTTTCTCTTCGCGGCGAAGGAGGCAGCAAGGTGGATGGGCAAGCCGACGCAGACAGCCATGGAGATGGTGAAGCGCATCGGGCGATACTCTATGCGACGACCAAGGATCGTGCAGCAGTTCGTTCAGCAGGTGGAGCCAGACTACCTGAAGGTGGCGTGCGACTCCGACCATGCAGGCTGTGCGTTGACGAGGAAGAGCACTACGGGCATTGCGCTGTACCACGGAGCACACTTACTGAAGGCGACGGCCAACATTCAGTCGGTGATAGCGCTGTCGAGCGGGGAGTCGGAGTTCTACGCAATCGTGCGCGGGGCGAGTGTCGGACTGGGAGCCCAAAGCATGTGCGAGGACTTCGGCATGAAAAAGGATTTGATCGTCGACACTGATGCGACGGCCGGGCGCGGTATGGCGCTGCGGCTTGGTGCAGGAAAGGTGCGCCATCTACACACGCAGCACTTGTGGGTCCAGACGGTCTTCCACGAGAAAAAGGCGAGACTGGTCAAGGTGCCTGGCGACCTCAACACAGCGGACATGATGACCAAGCACCTGACCGGCGATGCGATTGAATTCTTCATGGATCGGTGCGGGTTCGTTATCCTGGAGGGCAGGAGTGAACTCTCGCTGAAGGCGGCAGCGTGAGCGCGGCTTGGGCCGAAGGTTCGGCCTAGTGATTTCATGATCTGCCTGAGTAAGGCTCTGGTTGCTTGCTGGCCGACTGCGGCGCGATAGGCGCCTGGCCGAGGAGGCGTGTAGCAATGCATACTTGATAAGCGGTTGTGATGGCGCGCTGCTGTCTGCAGCCGTGCTGGTTCAAAATCATCCCGTCACCTAGCCCTAATAACACGATTCAGACATTGCATCAGGAATAAAAGATTTGGACGGTTCGGTTCGATACATCTGCAGGAAATACCCCTTATCCCTGATGTTCTTGGCCTTCCTAACGTAGGTCCCCCCCCAAATGGTTAGGGGCCCTCTTTTTGGTTTCCCAGTCTTGGTGACTCAGTCATGCGATGTCTTGAAATGAGAAGCAGGCTCGATGTTTCAATGCGCGGTCCCTGGAAGTCCCGACCCCGTCCCCAGGACCGGTTTTCCTTACCCCGAGGCATTTCTGCTGACGGCCCTGAGTACCAGCAAGGGCCCCCAGAGGCCGAACACGGTCAACAAACATCTTGCCCCGATTTCTTCACGACGCCAGCATGGTTGGGAACTCAGGTCAGCCCCAAGGGCGCGAAGGTACAGTCGACCCGCAGAGTAAGGATAGGCATCCCTCCCAAGGGTACCCTTGCATCCTTGCCTCCTGGGTCCATCCTGGGCCACCTTCGCTGGCCGCGCCCCGCTTGAAACGCTGCGAGATGAGCTTCCAAGGCCCTTGCATCCCTATCGCGCATCCTTACTCTGACGGGTTGACTGTCGTCGCGCTTCGCGCGTCGCGGCCCTGGCCGGAGAGCTGCGCCCCTCTGGGGGGGCTCGCGCGAGGGCAAGACGAGGATCGTGCGCCGCACCTCGCGGGGCGGCGACTCGTGAAGTCCTTGTGACCGAGGTAAGCTGTACACCTGCTGCGCTCGTCAGCAGCCGCCAGACTCCTCCTCCTCCTCCTCCTCCTCCTCCTCTTCTTTTTCCTCCTCCTCCTCTACACCTGTTGCGCTCGTCAGCAGCCGCCAGACGGCCCGAGCTCGACGTTCGTCGTCGTTCATTAAAAAGAAGTGTCGCGTTCGTGTGAGGAAAAGGCACCGAAATACCGACTCGGGCGCAATGGCCAACACATTGGACAGGTGAGCGCGGCAGAAGGCAGCTGGGTGACATGGCGGCCCTCCTCCTCCTCCTCCTCCTCCTCCTCCTCCTCTTCCTTCTCCTCCTCTTCCTCCTCGTCCCCCTCTTTCCGCGAGGACCAGGGGTATTGCCAGGGGGGATAGGCTCAGGGGTGACGACGGGTTCGAGGTTCGAGTTGTTTTACGTTTTTGGGGGTTCTCCAGCCTCGGGATGCCCTCCAGCAGCTGCGCCTCGCCGAGAGCGTTCGGGGGGGGCCCCAATCCCCCCCGACAGCCGCTGGAGGCCCGAGCTCTGGCCTGAAAAATGGGCGACGAGGAAGATCGGTTCAGGACGGATGCGCGAACCCCCCATTTTTGCACTCGTTGCCGACGGTGGCCCGATGACGCCGAGGGCCCGACACGCCCATGAACGTGCGGATTCGCGATCTGGAGCCTATCGACGTTCTATCGGCGATGTGTCGCCGATTCCAGCTCGATGCTTCCCTCCCTGAGCCGGTCCCCCCTCAACGTTCCCCTTCAGAGGAGGACGGAGGTCAATAATAGAACGAGAAACCACATAAATATAAACTTTTGGCGCTCCGCGCGGATTTCTGGCATTCGCGCTGGACCCCCCTCCCTGGCGCGCGGAGCGCGCCAGGGGCGGCGCCAGAGGCGCCGCCAGGGGGGGCCCGGCGCGGATCCAAGAATCCGCGCGGAGCGCCAAAAGTGTATGTTTATGCAGTTTTTTCTTATGTCGAAATACCTAAACCCCACACGGCCAAGTCGATCAGCGAGGCTTTTTTGTATTTTTTTGGTAATTTGCTCATCTTTTTTTGCTTTCTTTACTTTCTCTTTGCCGTCTCTTATTACTGTTTTACTTTTATGCCATGCGGTTCTCGCTGGCTGCCTCGGCAGAGTTGACCCTCGGTTTTCCGGCCCCGGCGATCTCGCCCCAGCTACAGAAGGGAGCTCTAAAGTCGGGCCTGTCCCTCTACAGAAGGAATCTAGAAAACGAGTTAAACAATCAGATGCGAACTTTTTGATTAGGATATTATATTTTACGTGTGTATATATATATATATATATATATATATGTATTGGGTCCGTAGCCATTTTGGCTCAAGGCCAAATGGCTGACCCTCCAGAAGTGCCTTCGCGGGGTAGGCTCCCACCCAGAGATCCAGCTGTCTCCAAGTCCAGGTCCGCCCCTGGCATCCGATCCAAGTCCAGGTCCGCCCCTGGCATCCATATTCAGAAGTCCAGGTCCGCCCCTGGCATCCATATTCCAAGTCCTGGTCAGCCCCAAGCATCCAGTGCTCACCGCGAATGGCGGTTCGTCGTGGAGCTGCTGCTGCTGACCACCATGCTGCTTCCCTCCAACCCTCTGGTGCTGACGCGAGCGAAGGACCTCTTCAGCGTGCAGGTGATCGACTACCAGATGCAGTCCATCAGCACGATCCATGGAGAGATTCGGCCGCTCTCTCCCGCGCTGCAGCTGCAGGATCCAAGAGGCTCCGTGCTGACGCCTCCAACGCCTCCACCTCCTCCGAGCTCATCGACCCCATGGACGCCGTCAGCGCCGCCATCAAAGTCTCGCAGGATTTCCTCACGGCGCAGCTCGACGCGAAGCTGGCCACAGCCAAACAAGAGGCCATCGCAGAGTTCGCCACACAGCTCAGAGGCCCTTTGGGCGCGGCTGTCGGACAACAGCAGAAGCAAAACGAACAGTTCACAGGACAGATCCAATCGCTCCAGGCCGCCTTGACCAAGCTGGAAGCATATCAACGAGAGTTACGTGCCCAAGTCGCAGAAATGGGGCAGAAGCTATATATGCCAGAAGCGCAGATCCCGATCAAAGACTACGAGAACCTCGTTGAGTGGGACAGGGCGGCAGACACCAGCATTGTCGGCACTGCATCGGAGAACTACACAGCGGACCAGTTCAAGCACAGCATCAAGCCGATCATGGACTGGTGTGACCTCAGCGAATCCGACAGGGAGGTGGTCGGGAAGAGCCCAGCGAGACGCTTTCTCATCCAATTCAGTGGTGGTACCAACGCATCTGCTCGGAAGGTCAGAGCCTTCTACAGCAAGCTCAAGGGTCCCGACGGCGAATGGATCAACACAGAAGTTCAATATTCCTGGACAGTATACAAGACTCTTCCTCGGCCTGGACCGCTCAGGGAAAACGGCGCGGAGGGAGTTCCAGACCAAGAAGCTCGCCCAGTTCTGCAAAGCACAAGATGCCGCGAAGCGGTGGCGAAGTGACCGTCAGCAGGGTATTTTTTACT
>CAUYUJ010006538.1:0-7500 GCA_963575745.1 Prorocentrum cordatum
GGCGAAATTCTCCGTGCTACCATCCGCCGTGAACCCAGCCGGGTCCCAGAAGCCCACCGGGTCCTGAACGCCAAGCTCGCTCTCGAACGCGCGCAGCGGGGATCCGGTGTAGAGCGCCCAATCGCCCCAAGCCGAGCCAGTCAAACCGTCCTGGAAGAACATTCCGATGATCGCCATCATGGCCAGACGACCGTTGGCGATCTCCGCCGCCAACTTCTTCTGCTTCTCCGCGGCGTCACTGGACGTCAACACCTTGAAGCCGAAGTCACCCGCGGCGGCAGCGGTGCCTGCGGACTGGTCCTGGGACAGCTCGCAGAACGCGCCGTACGCGACGATCTGCGCCCAGCCCGCCGCGGGAACCTTGGAGATCGCACCGAGCCCGTTCGGGATGTCCGCGAACTTCAGGCCAGCAGACGGCGACAAGTAGCCGGGCAGCTTGCCGGTGATTTCGGGCGTGATGTAGCCCATGGTCGCCAGCATGCTCACGCGGCCGTGCTTCAGCTCGGTCTGGCGCCTCCTGGCGAAATTCTCCGTGCTACCATCCGCCGTGAACCCAGCCGGGTCCCAGAAGCCCACCGGGTCCTGAACGCCAAGCTCGCTCTCGAACGCGCGCAGCGGGGATCCGGTGTAGAGCGCCCAATCGCCCCAAGCCGAGCCAGTCAAACCGTCCTGGAAGAACATTCCGATGATCGCCATCATGGCCAGACGACCGTTGGCGATCTCCGCCGCCAACTTCTTCTGCTTCTCCGCGGCGTCACTGGACGTCAACACCTTGAAGCCGAAGTCACCCGCGGCGGCAGCGGTGCCTGCGGACTGGTCCTGGGACAGCTCGCAGAACGCGCCGTACGCACGATCTGCGCCCAGCCCGCCGCGGGAACCTTGGAGATCGCACCGAGCCCGTTCGGGATGTCCGCGAACTTCAGGCCCGCGGACGGCGACAGGTATCCTGGCAGCTTGCCGGTAATCTCTGGGGTGATGTAGCCCATCGTCGCCAGCATGCTCACGCGGCCGTGCTTCAGCTCGGTCTGGCGCCGGCGGGCGAAGTTAGCCGTGCTACCATCCGCCGTGAACCCAGCCGGGTCCCAGAAGCCGACCGGGTCCTGCACACCCAGCTCGCTCTCGAAGGCCGCCATCACTACCTTGTGTTGTGCAGAGCCCTGCGGGGTCACCTTGCTGCCACCGATAGACAGAGCACCCCGGGCAAACAGGGCCAGGGCCGCGGACGCGCCGATCAGAGTCAGGCCGACTCCAGCAGGCGACGACGACTGGGAGGCAGGCGCCGGTCCAGACGGACCAGCGGAATCCAGAACTGCATTAGGGTGACCATGGGATCCACGTTCGCCGAGCGGCGCCACCACGAAGGCGTTACAGAACTGGCAGGCCAACAAGCTGGCGGCGAAGGCGGCGATGAGGGCAGCGACACCAGAACGCGCCATCGCTTCTTTCTGGAGAAGAGATGTCTAAAAAAACTGGTAATGGAGCTAGACGCCCAACCTTGAAAAAACCTTGGCCAAAATGGCTGCGAAGGAAGAGGGCGGATGAGGCTTGATTGAAGTGTATCCTCAGAATCGAGAAATCGACGCGGGGACCACCAGATGTGTACAATGTGTTCATTGTGTGTGTGCGTCCCTTTCCTTGGACATCTGAGAGGCGCTGAGATTGCGCATGACTGCCTGGCCAAGATTCAACTGCTCAACTAGGCTGACCTAAACTATCGCGGGCTGTGCTGGACTGAGCTTGATTGGCCTGGGCCGCACTAGCTTGAGCCGGGCAAAGATCAACCGACCTTGGCGGAGCTAGAACAATTGGAAAGTGCTGAACCCAACTGGGCAAAGCCTGGTTGAGCTGAACTGGGCTGGAATGACCATGGTCAAGCCAGATCGGGACTGGCTGAGCTGGGCTGAACTCGGCTGAGGTGGACAGAGTTTCATTGTCTCGGCCTGAACTGGGCTGTGCTGGACTGAGCTGCACTGATACGACTGGACCACGCGGAGTTTGACTGGGCTGGGCTGGGAAGGACGGAGCTGGGTTGAGCTGAACATTCCTGGACTGAGCTGAAACGAGCTGGACTGAGCTTGACTGAGCTGGGCTAAGCTGCAGTGGGCTGGACTGGGCTGAGCTGAGCTGGGCAAAGCAGGACTTAGCTGGACTCAACTAGGCTGCGACGGGCTGACCTGGACTGAGCTTGGGCACGGCGCATGTGTTGCCATCACTACTCCCACCAAAAAACCGCACCGCGTGCAAAAGGGCGGAATGATACTCTCGCGTAAGCGCCGCGCAATGATATTATGGACATCCCGTTCCCGCCTGGGCGCAGGCCATGTTTCTCCCATCGTAACGTCGTCGGAAGCGGGGCCGCGAGCGAAGGAGCGAAAAAACACTCTCGCCCAAGCACCGCGCTGATTTCTCCTAATCGTTGTGTTCCCGCTGGGGCGTAGAACACCACTTTCCGGAGAAATCAGCGGGCGGGGTCGGGCGGGCGGGACATTGAAGCGGGCAGCTGACGGCGTTCACGCAATCGACCTGGCGGACCCTGACGGGCGACCTGGGCGGTGCACCCTAACAGGTGGGTCGGGCGGGTCCGCCGGGCCGGCAACTTTCTGGGACTTCGAGTATCTCTGCGACGTCGGGACCATCTGCGGGAAGGTGGTGCGAAGCGGGGTGGAGACGCCAAGGGCGGAGCGGCGCACGTGCATCAATTTGCTGTGGATATGATGATGGTTCTTCTCATTATCAAACGTTTTGGGGCAACCGACCGCCCTCCTGGGCGATTTGTTCCGCGTCTCGTTGCTGCGCACGTCTGCGAGGGGAAGCAGACAGCAGGAAGTTAGGCCAATGAGGCCGAGGCGGGGGCGACGTGGGTTCTTTTTTGTCAGGGGAAGACCTCGAGTACGATTAAGATCCTTTGTTCGGTGCAGGCGGAGCCCGCACAACGCAACGACGACGCGAGGAGAAGTCTCTGAATCACAAGCTCGAAGTCCTGGCAATTTCCCAAGCACGCAAGCAGGCGAAGCCGCTGGAGACGGTGCAGCCGAAGAGGCAGGCCATGAACGGGCGCGACCTCCCACTGGTGAAGCGCCTCGAGACGTTGGCAGCACAGGTGGATGGCACCGACACGACGGCCGCCATCGTCAAAAAGCTGAAGCAGGTGGTGGAGCAAATCGCCTCTTCGACCGCCACCACCGACACGAAGGAGGATGTCGAGGACAAGGACCCAGCCAAGCTCAAGCTGTGGCCCGCGCCGTGGGGCAATACCGCCATCGTGGCGGCCAAGCAGGTACAGTCCTACTACGCCGCGTACGAGGCGCCAGTCGTGGTTGTGGCTCAATCTACAGCTGAATATGAAGATGCCGAACGGGCTCGTCGCGCGATCGGCCACCGACAGAATGTTCTTACCGTCGCCATCGATGCCAAGGGGGACCAAGATGTTCTCATGGAAGGTGACAAGGACCAAGTCAAGGTCAAGGCCAAACTCATCAGCGTGAGCAAGACGGCTCCAAAGAAGGCTACGCTCCCAAAAGGCATGACCAACGACGCGCCGATCGAGGTTGAGAAATTAAAAACCAATTCTCTGTCGCATCACGATTTGGGAGTTTTGTGCTGATGGTGTCGATTCCTCCCAAGCCGTGGATGACCCACAACGAAGTGGCGGGAGTGATATCCACGACTGAGAAGCATGCCGAGAAGATGCTGAAGTACAAGCCGAGTCGAGTCAGGGGTGCTGGTTGCTGCAAGATACACAAGCTGGCGGTGTCTCTACTGCTAGATGGCTTGCTCAAAGTAGAGATAAAGCGGAGCATGTGTATCACCGGCGTGTGCTTGCTCTGCGAGGCGATGGTCGCTTGGTCTGCCGCCCGCAAGGCAATCCAAGCCTTGGAGTTGTTGGACGTACGCAGCTGCCTTTTGCGTTGTCGGGCGCGGTGCGGCGCTATCTCAAGCACAGTCCACCGCAGTGGGTAGCTGAAGCTGCAACGGGCACCTGGGCCAAAAGCCGTGGATTCTCCCTCATACGTGACACTCGCCGCCAAGGGGTCCGAACGTTGTATTTCTACGCTGATACCCCAGCTGGGGCTTATTCTGCATGTTACACGTTTGATTATGGCACGACCGCCCCCCGTGCTTTCGGCAAGAACGGAGGGAAGGACAAGCCAGACACCAGGGAAGGACCAGTAAGCACGCGGGGAGCAACGAAACCCACATCACAGTTCGACCAGTGCGTGGACTAGGCTACGGAAAGCAATGATGGCGCAGCTGCTGCCTCGGATCGAGGCAAAGCACCTGCCACAGGCAAGGAGCCCAACCAGCTGCCCGTGGAAAAGGACCAGAAGGAAAAGTCATCGATCATGCACATGACCCACCTTTCTTGGCGCACACGCAGGTACGCGAGCGCGCGGGCGACGGGGGGCTGCTTCTTCATCGCAGCTGGCAGAGGCTGCTTACTTAGGCTCGGCCGTCGCGGGGCCCTTGCAAGGGTTGGACTTGTGCTCGGCCTTGGCCTTGGCCTGGGCCATCGCCACGTCGTTGTCATTGGCCTCCTTGGGCTCACCGATAAACTCGATGCCTCGAGCGACCACGGCGTTGAGGTTCGCTGGTATTTGGCGGCCCTCGCCTCGAATCTCGCGCAGGGCACGCTCGATCCAGCGACTCGTCCACAGGCCGCAGCTCCAACCGTCTGCTCGTTACCGTTTGTTACTCGGTGCTGGAATTCTCGCCGGGGCCAATGGCGCCGAGCTCGCGGGGGGTCCTCGCGGCGGCCCTGGGCGGCCACGCGCGAACCCTACCCGCGATTTCTGAGGAAGAGGGCGGGGTACACTTCGCTCGGCAGCTCCCGAGCAAAGTGAACCCTACCTTCCCCCCTCAGAAATCGCGCGGCGTAGGCGCTAGTTCGCATGTGGCCCTTCTGGGCCTGCTTGGCGCTCTCAGACAACTACTCGAGGGCGTCGCGGCGCTCCACCGCGACGCCGCCCCCGTCGATCCTCGAGACCTGGCGGGAATTGCCACGAGTGCCCCCTGCCCAGGGCGCCTCAGGACTCGCCCCAAACCCGAGCGAAACGCTGGGGGCACCCTGGCGGGGGGGCCATCGTAGAAACCGCCGACCTTAAGGCACGCGCAGCGCTCGGCCCAGCGCTTCTGCTCCTCGGGCTCCTGGGCGGCGGGCGCGCCCTCACCCTGGCCCTCTCGAGCCCGGGCGACGGCCACCGTGGGCTCGACCGCCAGAACGGTGTCGGGGACGCCCACGCGCTCCTCGATCTCGCCCAGCAGCGCGTGCAGTGTGCCCAGCTCGAGGGCGTCACCCTTGACGATCTCCTCGCAGCTCATGATCGCGTACTCCTTGGCGAGCGCGGCGTGGCGAGACTGTCGGGTCTGGCGCCAGTCGAGCTTCTGCGGCCTGGGGAACTTGTAGCCCTGCTCGATCGTGACCGGTGGCGCTCGGGATTTGCTGGCGCTCGTTAGCTTCCGCCTGCTTCCGCTTCGCGTTGCCTCCGCCTGATTCCGCCTTCGTTTTTTTCCTCTTCGCCCACTTCCGCTTGCTTCCGCCGCCCCAGGCAGAAGCAGGCGGAAGCTAACGAGTGCCCGTGACCCCCCCAGCCCCGCTGCTCTCGATCTGCAAGATCGCCGCGGTCTCCACCTCGAGGATGCGCAGGCGGCACTCGTCCTCGGTGCCCAGGACTCGCCAGACGTCCTGCACTCTGCCGAGCCTGCCCTCGCGGACGCCCTCCTCGGTGACGCGCGCCACCTTGCCGTGCCAGGGGGGCCCCTCGCAAGCCTCGAGGCCATCTTTGCGATTGGCCCTGTCCTGCTTATTGGTGTTCTTCTCCGCTTGCTTCTTCTGCTTGAACTTCCTGGAGAAGCTCGCGCGCGCCTTCGGCGGCCTGCCCGTGAGCTTCGCCTCGGCCACGCCTCTGCTGTGGTGCTCGAGCGAGGTCCCGCCGCCAGCCCCGGCTTTCTCGCGCCGCCACTTGCGAGCGTGCTTGCCCGGAAACTGGCCCGCGAATTTGGACGCCCACATGTTCTTGCGTTTAGCTGTCCGTCTCAGCTTGATCCTGTTGTCGAGGGCGCGCGGGAACTTGATATCCTTGATCCACTCCTCTGGCGGTTTGAACACGTCCTTCTGCTCGTCGGCGAGCTCGAGATCCAGCTCTCGGAGCTCCAGGAGGCAGGGGCTCTCGCCCTGCTCGTAGCCCGTCGGCAAGTCGTCGCTGTAAGCAGCTGCCGTCGCGGACGCTCCACTCGGGCGCGGGCGGCGCGCCCTCGGGCCAGCTCTGGGCGCCCTCGAGGCGCTCTTCCGACAGGCTGTCCTCGATGCCGCGGCCGTCCTCGATGGAGTAGCTCCACGGCCCCATGCCCGCGACGACGTTGAGCTCGCCTTGCTCTGTCGGCTGGACCGCGAGCAGGACCGCGAGCATGTGGTTGGCTTGCAGCCCCTGGAGCGGCACCGCGCCCTTGTTCTGCTCGCGGAAGCGGGCGTAGGGCTCGGAGACGCAGTAGAGGCACTCTTAGGGCCCCCATTGCGTCGGGGACTTGCACTCCTTCTGGGTCTCGGCCTTGGCCTTCTGGACCCAGTCTTGCTCCATGGCCCACTGCATATCGGCCTTGACCTCTCGGACATTGGCCTTGAGATGGCTGCGCTCGCGGGCGTCGGGCTCTTGCAAGAAGCTCGCGACGTCGGGGGCCGCGGGCGCGTGGATGACGTTCTTGAGCCACGCTCGCAGCGCCACTGCCTCGGTCCACTGGCTCGAGAGGCAGTCTGCGAACACGAGGCTCTGGCCGCGCTCCTGCTCGATGAAGCCGGTGGCCCAGCTTACCACCAACTCGTCCATCCAGGCTCTCGGCTGCCCCCACGCGTCGATGGCCTCGAAGACCCTCGCGCGGTCCGCCTCGGAGAACTCGAGCAGAGCGGTGCGCCAGCCCTTGAGCAATGCCCCCAGGGGCTCGCCTGCTCGGAAACGCTCCGTCTCGCCATCGCCCCGAACGTGGGCGGCGTCGCGCCGACAGGTGCCCTCCCCCAGGCTCACGTCGCTGACCCGGCAGTTGCGCGGGGGACACGGGGCACGCTGCGCTTCTTGGCGGACTTCGACCCCCTGCTCGGGTCGAACCAGTTCTCGACCGCGGAGATGCTGATGAAGGTGATCCTGCACTTGTCTCCCGCGCTCGAGTAGGCCTGCCCCACCTGCCCCTTGTGGTCGGGGTGCTCTGCCAAGGGCGCGGCCTTCTCCGTCTCGAAGGCTGCCTTGTCCTGCTCGCTGCACGTCTCGCGGAACTTCTCACGGAGGTTATGGGCGCGTTTCTTGGCGCCCGCGGCGGAGATTTTTTGGGCGCCCGACATGGGCGCGGAAAGAATGGGCACAATGCCCCACAACAAATGTTGTCCCGAACCAACAGCGGCCGCTGTTGGGCAGGCGGCCATCTGTCTCGAATAAACACGGGCCGCGGCGACACCGACAGCAAATCCTGTTCAAAATGAACAAGAACTGCTGTTGGGCACTGCACCCTTTCCTC
>CAUYUJ010006538.1:10000-52954 GCA_963575745.1 Prorocentrum cordatum
GGGGGGGAAGGGATCGAGGGAGAGGGGATAAGGAGGAGCAGGATGATTAGGGGAGTTGCAAGAGCAGGAGCGGGAGGAGGAAGAGGAGGAGGAGCAGCACCAGGAGCAGGTGAGCAGTAAGGGGATGGTATTGCGCTTGTGTTTGCGCTGAGTGGCTGCATGGCTGCATGGCTGTCTGACTGTCTGACGTCTCTGCCTCTCTGCCCATGCGCCGCTGGAGCAGGCGAGCACCTCCTCCTCCTCCGCCTCCTCCTCCTTCTCCTCCTCCTCCTCCTCGTCCTCCTCCTCCTCCTCCCCTCCTCCTCCTCCTCCTCCTCCTCCTCCTCCCGAAGTGGCCTCTGGCCTCCACTCAGCACTGCATGAACATGCTAGACTTCTTCACCTTCACCGAGCGCGGGATCTCGACCGCATCGAAGGGGATGCGGTCCCTGTAGTACATGTCGCCCTGGGCCTTCATGCTCTTGCTCACGCGAGCTGCATCCTCGGGCGCCACTGGGATATCTGTCAGATACGGCATCTGGTAGGTGAATGTTTTCCCCATGACTGCGATCTCGAGCGGCTCGAACTCGATACGATGCGTGGGGATGGGGTCTGGCTTGCTCTGCTTCTTAGCCGTGTTGCTCGTGAGCTGCTTCGATTCGGGAAGCTTTGGAATCCGCCACGCACTCGACCAGTCGGAGCGGCTCGCGTTCGTCACCATAGAGCCGTCCAAGAAGAGCGTGGGGCCGTCGCACTCACTCCCCGATAGTGGCAACAGCAGCGAGCGATTCAAGTTCCCTGCGAGCTTCGCGTCCACCGCCCGCCCGCCGAACGGCACCTTGCACGTGCCTGGGCCGGCCTGGATGAGCTTGAGCTTCCCGATGTCCTCGTCGAAGTCCGTCTTCGTGACGCACAGGTTGCACTCGTCGTTGACGCCGTAGCTGCTCCACATGTTCTCTGCGATCTTGAGGTTCAGGGCCGCGATGACCACCTTCACCTCGCGAACGGTCATGACGCACTGCAAGCCCTGATCTTTCGCTGACTTCACCTCTTCATCTGCGAGCTTCTTCATGTAGGTCTTGAGCGTCACGGTGGGGTTCTCATCTTTTGTTGGGTCGGCTGCTGCGCCATCCTCTGTGGAGGGACCTCCCTGCTGCACGACATCAGTCGAAGACGAATCTGTCTTTGGGTGCTCCTCACGAATCAGCCCGAGCAAGTACCCCGTTGGATTGTCCAAGATCGAAGCCGACTGAACGAGCTGCGGAGATACGGAGTCCAATTTCGCCAGCACCTTCGCAATGAGCGATTGCCGTTCGGATGGGAACACCTCCACTCTGGCACTGACATCCGCGGCAAGCGCGTCGGCGTCGGCGGGCTTGAACTTGGCTCGCAAGACCTGAACAAAAAAGGTAGGAGCATGAGCATGAGGAGGGGGAAGAGGAGGAAGAGGAGGAGGAGGAGGAGAAGGAGGAGGAGGAGAGGGAGGAGGAAAGGATTGGGGAGGAGGGGGGAGGAGGAGGAAGAGGGGGAAGAGGAGGAGTAGGAGGAGAAGGAGGAGGAGCAGGAGGAGCAGGAGAAGGACGAGGAGGAGTAGGAGGAGTGGGAGGAGGAGGAGGAGGAGGAGGAGGAGGAGGAGGTAAGGAGGAGGAGGATGGGAAGAGGGAAGAGGAGGAAGCCTTCTTCATGTCGATGGCCTCGGTCGATTGCAGCTTCTGGGTGAGGTCGAACTTTGCGTTGTTATAGCCTGTCCCGTCGTGGATGTTGGTATGCTTAATCATGTCGCCGAGCTTGACCATCATGTCTAGGCACAGGTCGCCCCACTGACCATGCAGTGCAGCGCATGCGTCGAACACCTCGGTTGGCATGTCGGTCACTTTGTTCAGGGAGAGGTCGAACATGGAGCTGAGCTTCTGGCAAACGCTGATGCCGAGGATCTCCAAGTATGGCTTCGGGACGACAGAGGGGCCTTGCTGCTTCATGAAGTGCTGCATCCCGAGCGACGCAGCGATGTGCATCGCAATCGAAATCCTCTCTGCCCACATTAGTTGCACCCCAACGTTGTTGTCATGCAGCCACGTCGCGTCCTCTGACCTTTTCAAGATGTTGTCCTTGGTGGCCTGGTCCTGGGCTCGAACGGCATCGATGAAAGATGCAACCGAGTCCAGATCATTGGGCAATACTTGCATCACCTCGTCGATCGTAATCTGCATCAAAGTCAGATGGGCCTTGTCTGGCTCATCGAGCATGCCGCCATTAGTCTTCTGGAGCAGCGAGAGCATCGTCGCGTTCAATGCCTTCCCAGCCACCAGGTGGGCTACAGACGGCAGGTTGCCGACGCCGTTCTCGACCACGAACTGCTTGGTGCTGGCGAGCTTGCCGCCGAGCTGCTCCAGCGCAATCTCCATGGAGTCCTGCGCCGCCTGCTCCACGTCATCCTCCACGCCATCTACCAACTCATCGAAGACACCGTCTGGGAAGTCAGCGTCGGACTTGTTAGGCACGAGCTTGCGTGCCTTCTTGTATGCAGCGGCCTTCCAGAGCTTCCGCAGCGCCTCGTAGCCCTTGACGTTCTTCTTCTTGCCGCGCACCCACACTGGGACGCTCGTGCCACCCAGCGCGCCGTAGAGGGCTGCATGCTTGAATGCGTCCGCCAGCTCCTTCGGGCCCCCGATCCTCTCGATGTAGGCCGTCATCTTGAGGATGGAGTCGAAAGCGAGCGTGAGCCCATCCGCCACGTCGTCTGCCTCCTTCTCCGCCTCGGCCTCCTGGTCGCCGTCGCCGTCGGCGTCGGCACCCATCGGCACAATGGCTTGCCCTGCAGGGTCTGCTTGTAAGCTCGCGGCGGCCACGTCACGCTTCCTTCCTTTGCTCTTGGCCTTGGCCTTGAATTTGGCTTTTGCCGCTGAGGCCTTCGCCTTTCCCTTGGCCTTGCTCCGCTTCAGACTCACCTTCTTGATCTTCGCCTTCATGGCCTGCTCCGCCACGAAGTTCGCATGGGCCACCCCTTTCTCCACTGGCGCCATCAAGCCCCTGATGCCATCGAGGGAGTATGACGACAAGACGGGGAGCCCATTCGGTATCAGCGAGCATTTCCCCCACGGGGTCTTGTTGCGAGGCATGAACAGGAGGATGCAATATGGAACTGCGTGGGGTAAGTCGTGCTTGAGGATTCGCATGATGTCGTTGGCTGCGCGGAACACCTTCTCTTGCATCTGGATTGTCATGGACCGCGCATCGACCTCGGCCCGCACTCGCTCGCTCAGGGTCGCCCACACGGTCTTCGGATCGTCTAAAGTCTCGGCGCCGATCTCGACCTTGGATGCTTCTTTCATGAACGTGTTGCTGACCTCGTAGCCCTTGTAGGTGGTCCACCACCCCCTCCGCATGCTGTCCATGAAGGTGTGCTTGAGCTCGTCGTGCTCTGACTGCGACATGCTGCTGGTTGTCCACTTCATGACGTGCGCCTTCCGCTTCCACGCTGCCTCCAACTCCGAAGTCGCTTGCCACTTTTCAATGACAGTCGTAATGGTGGCCTCGGAGTTGCCGATGTTCCCCAAAGCAGCAAGGAAGACTGTCAGCCAATCTGGGGACCCCCTGGAGAACAACTTGCACCTCCTCAGGCCGTTCTTGACGCTTAATTGCACTGCCTTGTTAGACTTCTCCTTGTCATCAACCCAAGCCTCGTACAAAGCCTGGGCCCTGCTGGCGAAGTGGCACAGCTCGTACTTGTCATCAACCTGGGGGTCTGGATGCTGGACGACGAAAGGCTCCCCACCCAAGTCCTGGAGCAAGCCAACGCTTTGCGTGACCTTCTTGTGTGCATCGATGGTGCTGCGCTCCCCCCTGAGACGGTTGTCCCTGTGGCGCTGGAACGCCCATTCGCCTTTCTTGGTCACGAAGTCTATGTGCGTGGCCTGCGAGATGCAGTAGGGAAGGCCCTCAATGATTTGCATGAGCTCAATCTCAGACTTGTCGTGGCAGTAGATATCCTTTGGGAAACAACAAGGTCGGAGGATCTGCTAAGACCACCGAAATCATTTGTAATAACGGAGGAGGAAGAGGAGGAGGGTTAGGAGGATGAGGGGGGAGGAGAAGCGGAGGGGAGATGAAGGAGGGCGCGGGCCTTTAACACATTCGCTGCCCACGCTGGCTAGCATATCTATAGGAGGGCCCATTCCATCGCAACATGGACTTTGTCAGCGTGCACCCTTGCATTGCCCTTGCGTGGTCTTGTGTCCCCAGTGTGGCTCCTACGGTTGTTCCGGTTGACCCATATGGATAAGTTATTTGGGCCTAACCTTTGGTATCCAATTGTGTTGTTTTTCTCGTATACGCCATACTACCATAGATCGTGTTCGTTCTTGATGAACCGACTCGGACCAATTAGCAGTATGCCCAAGTCCACTCGTACAATATATACGATTACATACGGCTCTACCCTACCCCTGGGGCGTGTATCACATAGTACGCATATCGTGTGTACCGTGTAGTACGTACGTATAGTGCACTTCGCGTGCAGGGCCCGTTTCGTATGTAGTCAGGCTATGCGTGGTGAGCAGTACGCATGTAGTACATCGTTCATTTGTGGTATGCAGTACACAACCAGAATTTTGTATGTACGTATAGTGTTGTACGCACGTGGTGCGTTGTGCAGCATGCATTACGCATGCCACACGTACAGTTTATGCACCATGCATAACGCTTGCACGCGGCGCATGCCAGGCTAAGATTATGTATCCCGCACGCAAGGCTCCGCATCCGACAGCGGGCTGTGAGTGCAGCGCGACTGTGGAACGTATGTCAGATGTACTATGCATTGCGCATGTAGCGTGTGCTGCGCATCCCGCATGACATACTTAACAGCATGTGTATGCGGTATGCAGCACACGCGCACGGTGTCGTACCTATGTCGTGCCCAAGAGGACCCCGAGGCAGCCAAGAAGCCTAAGGATCGTAGAGATCGAGCGACGATTGACTTAAAAACCGTTTCCAGAAACGGTTTTTGGAGGGAGGGGGGATACAGTTTCCCAGTTCGGTTTTTGGAAAGGGCCCCCAAGGCGAGCTCCCAAGTGAGGCGCCTTGATGGGCGGAGGCCAAGGTTGGGCGCTCGGGCTCCAGAAAGGGGAGCGCCCTGAGGGGAGCCAATCGGGGCCCCGTGGAATGGCATAGCACACCATAGCTATGGCCCATGGGTGGTAATTATAGCTTAAGGTGGGAAAACGATAAGACGGTAATACAATATGTCGCATCGTCGTATCGTCTGGTCGTCTGTTGGCTAGGTGTGCAGGTGTGTAGGAGATGCCCAAGAGGCCCCGAGGGCCCCCCCCGAGGCACCCAAGAGGACCCTGGGACCGCCAAGAAGCCCAAGGATCGTAGAGATCGAGCGGCGATTCACCTAAAAACCGTTTCCAGAAACGGTTTTAGGAGGGAGGGGAGATACAGTTTCCCAGTTCGGTGTTTGGAAGGGCCCCCCAAGGCGAGCTCCCAAGTGAGGCGCCTTGATGGGCGGAGGCCAAGGTGGGGCGCTCGGGCTCCAGAAAGGGGAGCGCCCTGAGGGGATCCAGTCGGGGCCCCGTGGAATGGCATAGCACACCATAGCTATGACCCATGGGTAAGTATAGCTTAAGGTGGGAAGACGATAAGACGGTAATACAATATGTCGTATCGTCTTATCGTCTGGTCGTCTGTTGGCTAGGTGTGTAGGTGTGTAGGAGATGCCCAAGAGGCCCCGAGGGGCTCCCAAGGCACCCAAGAGGACCCTGGGACCGACAAGAAGCCCAAGGATCGTAGAGATCGAGCGGCGATTCACCTAAAAACCGTTTCCAGAAACGGTTTTGGAGGGAGGGGAGATACAGTTTCCCAGTTCGGTTTTTGGAAGGGGCCCCCAAGGCGAGCTCCCAAGTGAGGCGCCGTGATGGGCGGAGGCCAAGGCGGGGCGCTCGGGCTCCAGAAAGGGGAGCGCCCTGAGGGGAGCCAATCGGGGCCCCGTGGAATGGCATAGCACACCATAGCACCCAAGAGGACCTTGGGACCGCCAAGAAGCCCAAGGATCGTAGAGATCGAACTACAATTGACTTAAACACCGTTTCCAGAAACAGTTTTTGGAGTGGGGGGGTGCAGTTTCCCAGTTCGGTGTTTGGAAGGGGGCCCCAAGGCGAGCTCCCAAGTGAGGCGCTTTGATGGGCGGAAGCCAAGGTGGGCGCTCGGCCTCCAGAAAGGGGAGAGCCCTGACTGGGGAGCCAATCGGGGCCCCGTGGAATGGCATAGCACGGCATAGTTATGGCCCACAGGTGATAATTAAACCATTGGGTGACCAGACGACAAGACGATAAGACGATACGACGATAACTCTGATCGGCTTATCGTCGTATCGTCTTATCGCCTGGCGGGGCCATATATCGTCTTATCGTATTATCGTCGTATCGTCTGGCGGGTCTCCATATCGTCTTATCGTCTTATCGCCTGATAGTCTTATATCGTCTTACCGTCGTACCGTCGTATCGTCTTATCGCCTGGCTTTGAAATAGCAAGCCCTGCGTCCCACCACAATGCACATGCATATATACATACAACCGTACATGCATGTATGCGGTCATACATGCACACATACGCCCATATACGTAGACACGTGTATCTACACACCCACGTACATATCTTACCGAAAGAAGACGTGCGTGCAGATGCGTTCCAACACACATGCGCATTGATGCTGAAACACGGCACTACGCATTGCACGAACTTGGAATACAATAGCCCCATCATGGTGTATTTCTACTGCACCTGCATTATATGTGAAGCGAAACCCTTTTTGAATCCCACCGTCCCGAATGTCCAACGACTCGTTGTTGGCATCCTTGGCTGGGAGCTTCTGCAGGAGCTCGCCGAGCGCCTTGCTCACTTCCTCGCTCGCCATGGCGACCGTACACCATACATAAGACAGCACTGCGGATGTGCTATGGTCGGTTGAGGTTTGGGCCATCGTTGCAGCATCGCACTCCTCTTCTTTCTGGTGCTGCTCCTCCTCTCTCTCCTCCTCCGTATCCTCCTCCTCCCCTTTCTCCATATGTTTCTTTCTTTCGTTTTCCAATCCCCTTCCTCGCCCTCCCCACTGTCCTCCCGCTCGCCTTTCTGCTCTTCCTCGTCTTCATGGGGCGGAGGAGTCCTCTTCATCATCCCCCTCTCCCTCCCCACCAAAATTTTCACGCTGACCTTCGGGGGGGGGGCAGATAACGGGCAATGCAATACGCAACCCACCCACACCCCTTGTCCACGACGCAACGCACACCTTGGACGCCATATCACCACGTCGGAAGGCCTGGGCGGCATGGGATTATCCGAACCCTCTGCAGGCTAACCTTGAGAGGTCGAACGGGCGAGCGGGTAACCCTGGAGGGGCAGGTGCGGCGGGGGCCGTTTGGGGGGGGGGGGGGGGGTCAGAGGGCGGGGAGCGAGGAGAAGAACTGACATGGGACAGGTTAAGCTCGAATGGAATAGAGTGGGGAGGCGGGACAGATAGATGACGTTCCTCAGCAGAACGGGGGCGGTGATGCCCGTCGCCGCCACGAATGCCTAACGCTTGACTTCCTCCTACTCATCACCTTTCCATTCCTCCTCCTCATCCTCCTCCTCATCCTTCCCATCCTCCTCATCCGTATCCTCCCCCCTTGTCCCCTCCCCTCCTTCTATCCCTTCTCCTTCCCCTCATCCTCCTATCTTCGGGGTGGGGTCACGCTCACGAGTGGCTTCCCCTTTTGCTGGAACAGCTCAACATCTTGTCAAGTTTCGCAGCGAATCCGTTCGCCTGGCGCTCGACCCCTTGCGCACGACACCCTGGCGCTCGACCCCTTGCGCCGAAAAACGGGCCGTTTTTCGGCGCAGCACCAGCGCAGCAGAGGAGCACGATTTCCTTGGCGTGGAAACTTGGCCTATGGCATATAGGCACTTTTCCCCGCGAACGGGTAGCACGTGGAAACCTGACATATACACATGATGAATTTTCCCTAACATGGAAATCGTGCTCCTGCGATGCGCCCAACCTGCGCCAAACAAGTGCTGGCTCACGTATGCAACTGCTGCACATGTTGCCACATACCAGCACGGAGGGGCACGGCCTGCACGCGCGTGAGCGACAGCATGCGCTTGCATTAGCTCGAAATGCACGCAGCACGAACAACAAAACTAGCCATCTCCAGAGCAGACGGGGCAAACGACCTTGCCGTCTTCTCCACGCGACAGCCCAGCAAAAGGGCTGGCACTAGCGCAATGCTCGTGCCATGGGCTCAAACACACAGTGCACGCGTACAACGACCCTGTGACGTCTACAGGGTTTGCTACGCCACTAAGCTCACACTCCCTTGCACAACACACATTTCCCAAACTGGCTGTCTGGCGGCAGAGGCCCCGAAAAACGATGTAGCAAGCGTTCCCTCAGCAGCAAGAGGCACCACTCATGCATGAGAGGCCGACGTCCCTGCTTAACCTGCTCCATTGACGTTTTCGTGTCTCTGATAATAATATCTGCTCCTGCGAAGTAGTCGTTGGGAACTGCGAACGCAACGATGCATATGAGTCTATTCTTGTTGTCGAGGCGAATGCGCCTCGCTCGAAAATGTTCTGGCTCTGTCCAGCGCACAAACGTAGTTTCCCCATCTTTGTCAATAAGAGAGATGGTGCCCTTGAGCATTGGGTTTTCTGCCACTTCCAACTGCGCCCTATGGGCGGCAGCAAGTGCTGCTACGTTCTCACGCACCGTACTGCGCACCCCCGTCACGATGCCATCAGGGATCATGGCCTTGGGCGCGACGGGGGCCTCAGGCTCAGACTCGTGTGATGAGTCGCTTGAGTCGCAAGCTGGTTCACATGGCTCGTCCTTCTCCACTGGGCAACCGTCGGAATCATCACTTGCCAAGTCGTCGGCGCCACCTGAATCTACTGAGCTACCGTCGTCCCCAGGATGGTCCATGATCTCTTCCAGTTGCATTGCAAGCAGATCGGGTTCGTCACCGTGTCCATGGTCATGGCCATGCGTATCATGCTCATCTGCCTCAGCCCCTGCGATAGCAGGCATTCCCTCTCCCTCTGCCCCTTGAGGTTTGGGTTTGGGTTTTGGGCGGGGTCGGGGCCGCGGCTTCTTCGCTTTTGTCGGTAGGATCCTGAATTCACCGATGTCCATTCCAGTAACGCTTGCTTTCATGACAGACTGCATATCCCATATAAGTGGATACTGCCGAAGCACAATAGAGGGCCCAAGCGGCGGCAACGTCCTCAAGAAATCAACTAGCAGCATTGACGCAATTGGCGTGTCGAGCTGAAACGTTGACCTGCCACCCCCGACAGCAACGGTCCCACGGCTGATCATCAGAGCGCGTGCTAAAGACCAGGATGCAAGAAACCCGCACTTGATCGGGCCACTGCAAAGTTCCCAAGCATATCTCGCACCCTTCTTGGTATCGTTGCTAGGTGTTTCGGCGCCGCCAAAGAATTCAAACAGAGAGCGCGCATAAGCATATTTGATAGTGTCATCATCACTGAGGGCAATTCGAGGGGCAGGCGATTCATGTGGAACTGTCGCGATATCGTCTGTAGTGTACTCTCGGAATCGATGTATGTATTCGGCACTCTTTTGGTATGTCGTAATATGTGGGTCAAGGCAGACACACTCGTGCACGTCGATGGCGTCACCTTTTTTTATCTGTATCACGTCTGATGCAGTAGCCAACCTACAGTTCGGTGCCAGCTCTGTGACTCGCTGGAGCGTGCTGTTCGTCCCTTCCACAGCTTGCGTGTTGGAAAATAGTTCTCTCCGCACAAATAGCATGTACACATACAAATCCATAGGGCAACGGCCAGTGGCGCCAGCAACCTCAAGACTGCCTTTGAAAGTTGAAACTGTTTTGATACTGAAATCGATGTAATATGAGTTGTCAATCGTGCCATCGTTGAATGCCTGCATGATCTGCTGTGCTGCCACGCGCCGTTGCTCGCACACTACAGTATTCGTTTTCTCCACGAGGTATAGGAACAGCAATGGTGCAGACGTCGCCTCTGTAGGTGCGCAATGAAATACACAGAGGGGAAGGAAGATGAGGAGCAGGGGGAACGATGATCTGAGAGTGGAGGACGAGGGGGGGGATGGGATGTGAGAGGGGAAGGGGAATTTCGTATTGGCCCCGTTGGTACACATGTATATCCATCGCATGTCTTGCATGTTGCGGGTATGTAGAATGGTGCACGCGCGCGAGGCATGGCGACCGTATGCCATGCACTGCGGGTGTACCGCGCAGTACGTATGTAATACGCAGTACGCACGTGATCCATGATGCATATATGGGTGGGCGTTTCACGCGCGTGCTCGCGAGAGAGGCTGGATTGCCCAAAGCACGCGGAACGTGCATCACGTTTGCCTTGGTGTAGACGCACGTTCTCCAATTGGCTCCCTTCGCGGCAGCACGAACGCGGATCTGGGGGTGCTGATGGCGCGACCCCCAAGTAATGGTTGGCGTTGGGGTCTCTTCGGGCCGTCAATGGGATTTGCGCGCTGATATTATGTTTTGGGATTTGCGCACGCGCGCGGGCCGCGTGCATGGACTGCCTACGGAGACCGTGCATGTCAGTAGGAGTAGCCTAGCCGATGAGCTGGGGTAGAACAGCGGCCGGGCTAGAGTAGGAATGTAGCAGGTAAGGTTCAGAGTATACAGTCGTGAATAAAGTGAAGACAGGGTTGCGCAATGGTATCAGTTACTGGTACCATTGCGCAGTCATCTACTGGTTTCAGTAGACCAGAGTAGTGTAGGCGCGGAGGGTAAACGGTGCAGTGTTATAGTGTTATTGCACGCGTGCACACTCGGGCAAAACATGTGAGGAGTAAGGCTAGGTGGGAGAAATTATACGGGGCATGCTTGGAATCAAGTGCGAGTTGAGTGTGCGCACGTTGGGCACTGGTAAGAGCAAGGCAGGGGCCAGGCACTTGTGGAAGAGGAGTAGAGCAGGATAGAAACATGGGATGATCTTGGATAACCTTAAGCGGTCCCACTCGTTCTCCGACGCCAATAGTTTAATGTTTTCGCCTAATCCATTATCCAATCACGAATTTCATAATCACGTTTAGAAGCAATGCGGTGCCTTTAAAGGGGCCTCACTCGTTCTCTGAAACTAACCAGTTAATTCTACTGAAACTGCTTCGCTATGTAACTTCATTATCACTAATCCATGCCAAAACACACGTGGATGCCTCTAAATGGCCCAACTCGCTCCCTGGAGCCTATTCACTATTGGATACATATGTTGGTAATTGGTTAGCAAACGAATTTCACATTACCGAACTGAGTTCAGAAACTAAGTGGGTGCATTTAAGGGTAGCATCCGTTTTCTCAAATTGAGTATTCACTTTCAAATGAAGTGTTATTACGGTTTTCAAAGATGGATTACAGCTTGGTTAACTTATTTCAGGCACTAAGATGGTGCCCTAGATGGGTTGCACGTCGAAACCAAAAAAACATGTGTAAAGTGTGTTTAGCGTTAAGTGGTTAATTAGATAATTACGCCAGGCCTTGTTTATTTGAGAAAACAAGTGGATGCCCTTAATGCCCCAACTCGATCCCTGCAAACAGTTAGTTTGTTTTACCTTACGCTTTAATTCGTTCGTTGTATTACATATTGTCCATCAATGCCACCATACAAGTGTATGCCTTCAAGTGGTCACACTCGCTATCGGTACAGATTTGGATTGGATATTCATTAATCGTGGGCAATCGTGTTTCATAGTTGCCTGTTTAGATGATTCGCAATCAATAGATATGGATCGGGTCTCACCTCAGGCGACGGGATGGAGTGTGATTGTAGACTGGCTACTCTTGGTTAGCCCAGACTGAAAGGCGCATGGCCAATCAAGATTTCTCAAGCTTAATTACGATGTCACCCCGAGGGGCGGGATTGACGGGATTGGGTTTTGATTAAGATGTGTTACTTAACTTTGAATAATCATGTCTAGCCCAGATTGGTCCATGCTCATAAATATTCATATCGCGGTATGGGCCTCAATCTAGATTAATATGGGTCAGCCTGGAATTATTCTAAATAACACAGACAGGTCAACCTATATTCATCACGATTTCATCCCATGGGATGGGGTTAATGTAAAGTACTATTGGCTGGCCGTGGTTAGTGGAGGCAAGTTACCTTGCTCGGCGCATGAAGTTTACCAAGGCGCGCGTTTGGAAGACCCGCCAGGCAACTAGTATGTTTCCCCGTCACGTGATGTTTTAGGTAACACCGAATGGCGAGGGCGCGGCTGAAGAGGAGGAGGGGGAGGAGGCGTGGAGAAGGAAAAGGCAGACGCCCAAGGGGATGCGGCGGGGGACAGTGATGGAACTACATGGATGGGGAACAACACCAGCAGCCTGCCTATACCTCGCTCTTAGCACGGTCCTCCTAGCACACGGCACCCGTGCCCTACGCCCATGCCAGCATGCACTAATCGGTTTTTCGTGCGGGCTGCATTTGCACGTGCGTTGCTTTATCGCCCTCGGTGCCGCCGCCGCTGCCGATGCACGGCGGGCTTGTGCAATGCGGTGCGGGGGGATGGGGAGGGAGGGCGGGCTGTGGATTTGTTGTGCGTTGAACGGTGAAAACAACGAAGCGATACACAGGTGCGAGCGTGGGCAGAGTCAAATGTACCATGTCTAGCGGGGGGCACGACGAGTGCAAACTGAACGGGAGGGTGCAGGGTGAACAGTGACAATTGTTGGGGGAAAACGGTGGCAACAGCATTGGTATGGAGTAAGCACGCGGGCTCGAGCAGAAACAACAAAACGATAATAATAACTATATATCAAGCTAGCGTGAGCTACACTTATGAGGGTATCCCTGCTACACGAATCGCATTAGCACTTCAAGTAGTTACACTGGTACTGCTAGTGAGTCTACACATGATAGTAACAGGTGCAGTGGCAGTGGCAGCGCTGGAACCAATGCTGATATCAGTTCCCATGGAAATCACGTGGGGTGGGATGGTCCTAGTACTAATATCGGGATGAACGGCCGCAATGTGTCCAGCATGCGTTACAGAATGAGAGCTAGAACGAAGTAACAACAATGTTTGCGGTAGGAACACGATCGTCTTATGAAATGCGGTGTACCGAACCAGAGCATGAACTACAACCTTAACCATCACGACAAGTAGCGAGACACGCACGCACACACATCATGACGAACACCTACGGGCACGCGCACAAACGCCCGCGCTAGCCAGGAGAAAGACAACTGAAGCGCTCGCCTTATCAAGAATACGCAGCTTGAAGGAACACTTCACAACCAAGACGGCCGTGACGATCAGCTGGCGAGCGCTAGCATGTAGAGCATCTGGCAAGAGTGCCCACACAGGCCCCCACCGCCTACTATCTGTCAGCGAGCCGTCGGCTAGCAACCCATCGATGTTCGCATCGACTTCTTTGGCATGGTGGCAAACAAGAAGAGATAAAGGTGTAGGGCCTAAATATACGCGGCCGTCCGTCTCGTATTTTTTTTTGGCTTTGTTGAAATCACGAACGCGTGCTTGTTCCCAAATCATAAGTTTCTGTATCTCTGACTTTGCCACTAAAGATATGACTACTTGTGCGCAGAACGAACGATTGCCTGCCAAATCCACAACACTGCAACGTTTGGCTTTCTCCTCGTCACGAAATGCGTTTTCAATGTCCTCTCCAGGCCTCTGGGCGCGCTTAGGTGCAGGACCAATGTCGGGCGAGGGCAAAGGCCCGCCATCCGCAGGAGCACCGGCCGCGGCAAGAGCTGCTGCAGCAGCCTTGGCAGCTCGCTTGTCTCGCTGAGCCAATTCCTTTGCGAACACACGCCGCAACACTGGTTCCAAGTAGGGTTGGCATAATTTGAATTTTGCTTCCACACTGTCGGTGGAGCCCCATCTTGTCCGTATACATATGGTAGGCATCTTAGTGAAACACATGTGTGCTATCATCGGGCCCCACTCTTTGACAGCAGCTTTCGCAATGCGATGCGGGAGCCCAGTTGCTCTCCACGTAGATGAGAACATAGATACACCATTGAAATGTTTTTTCTGCGGTCGAGGTGGTAATGGCCAAATCCAGTCGTCCATCGTCTGCAGCACTGACTTAGATATCAAACTCAGTTGGTGTAGCATGCAAAAAAACACAATCAATGCGATGTTGGGCACATCAGCGATGGCTGCCCGAATTCGTCTGCATAGCCCTTGGTTATCAGACCCATGGTCCAGGCAGAATGCGTATACTGTTTGGCGCTGGTCTTTCCGCACTGTACCATTTCGAAATTCTCGTGCACGCTGCTCCCAAG
This sequence comes from Prorocentrum cordatum, assembly GCA_963575745.1. NCBI lineage: Eukaryota > Dinophyceae > Prorocentrales > Prorocentraceae > Prorocentrum > Prorocentrum cordatum. The sequence continues at coordinate 24,305 of CAUYUJ010006538.1, forward strand.
TCGGGCATCCGACTGAATCCAGTTCCCGAAGTACCATGACGTAAGCCAAAGCACCAGAATGCGGTTGATCCCCAGCAACTTGCAGGTCCCCACTGTTTGAAACGGCATCAACAAACGCCCCCAATTGTTCTACATCGCAGACGCCGTCATCACAAGTAGCTTCGTTTACAGATTGCTCCCCATCGCACCATACCGACGAAATCAATGATACGTGCACGGACGATTTCTCAACTGCTTTCTCATGGGTGAAATCGCATTGTATACCGTGGACCTCCATGATAGGAATACGCATGATTGCAGGGGCATCGCCCACGGGGCCCACAGGGCCCACCATTGTCCCGATTGCTGAATAGGCTTCTCTTGCTCTGAGACGCTTGGCCGCTGCAACTTTGTGTTGGTATTTGTATATGATTTTTTTGTCCTGCACACCCCCGTGTAAGCTGTCGGATGCCACCATGTCCAGGGTAACCTCAGCACCGCAATGGCCTTTGTTTCTTGCGATCGCCAGCGCATACCCACCGATTTTTGAAACATGCGAACCAGGATCTCCAGACCGATATTGCACCATCTCCATAACTCCATTCAGTTCATCGCTCAGTTCTTTCACTCGGCCACTCAGCACTGCAATGCGGTCCTCACGTTTGCTGCATTTGCTCTGAAGCGCGCGCATTTGCTGGCTGAGTGCCTCGGGGGGTGGACCCAGAACACAAGCAGGGCAGTGCATGGGGGTGGAGAGGTGTTGGGGGGAAGGTGCGATTAGAAGGCAGGCGAGGTGGGATTGGAGGAGGATGGCCAGTCCAGGCTCGGAGGAAGGAGGATGAGGAGGAGGAGGAGGAGGAGGAGGAGGAGCAGGAGCAGGAGAAGGACAGACGGCCATGCATTCTCCACCCGAGCGCCTGAATGCGCGAATCTTTGTCGTGTAGCACCTCACAGAGCTCAGCATGTGTATATGTGTCGTATGTCCCAACGTCGGCAGTTGCAAGCGCGCCCTCGGGCCCAGGAGAAGCGTCACAAATAGGTGCATCAGCATCATCATGAGGGCGCGCGCCAGTGACCGATACGAGTGGCCTCTGGTCATTCACAAGAGGAGCGACCGACATATCTTGTCGTGCGTTGGAACCTGCCAAGCGATTGAAGACAGCCTCGATATCTGCAGGCGACAACGCAACCTCAATGAAATGCTCTGTTACAAGAGGCAACAAACTCAAAGAAAAATCACTCGTTGACCCATCTTGCGAATGAATGTCTACAAGAAAACGCTGCACTTGAGATTTATAGAAACGCTCCCTCTCTGCATCACCCAGTATATTCCCAATCAATCTCCCTGCATCGATGCACCGAAAACGACAAGCATCCATTACCTTGAACAGCTTACGATCTTTGCATATCTGAAACAACTCCTCTCGCACACATTCACGTGTAGTCGCCATCTGTGCGGTATGCAAAACATAGGAGTGCAAGCTGGATTCACGAAGCCACGGGCCTTGACACGAAACGCTACGGAGTGCGATGAGGCATTGATGAGATGCTGGCTTCTTTGGGGGGAACCAAACGTTACCCCGCCAGCCCTGTGGGCGCCCAACTCATGGGTTGTACTTAGGTCTTGGCCCTAGTTTGGCCTCTCTTTTTTTTGGGGGGGGGGCTGAACGTTATCCCAGTTCCTCCTTTGACCGATGGCCTTCAAGATGGCCCCAAGAGGTCTTCCAGGGCTCCCAAGAGGGCCCCAATAGACCCAAGAGGGCCCCAAAACGGCCCCAGAGGCCTCCAAGACGCCCAAGATGGCCTCCAAGACTGCCTGAGATGGCCTCCAGATGGCCTAAGACGGCCCAAGAAGCCCCCAAGAGGCCTCCAACACGGCCCAGGATGCCTCCAAAAGGTCCTCCAGGAGGTCCCGAAGATGCCAAAATCATTGACTGTCCTACTACTAGGCAAACCACATACTTACTAGGACAAACCATCCGCCACAGTAAGGCAGCAGGCATACAGGCAGGCATATGTAATTTTGCACACTGCCACTTCCCAGCGACGCACACGTGAGTCGGAGGGCTGTCCGCGGGCGGGCAGGCAACCAAATAGAGAAAGACTTCACGCGTGTGCGCGTGGTGCGTGCGCGTGCGCGTGTGCGTGCGCGTGGGCGCGCGCGTGTGCGCGCGTGTGAGTACGTGTGCGAATGCGTCACCTGTGGCCCGTGCGCGGCTTGACCCGCCGCGGAGTCCGCCGTGCGGATTCACAGCCCCTGGGCGCTCCAGATTCATGAGTGGGTCAATCAAGTTGTCGTGCGTGAACCACATATGTTCTAGCATTGTTGTTTGTATTGCGCATTTTTCACGTTACTCTGGCGGTGTGGATTGGCAAGGATTGTTAGAACACGCACAACGTCATACCTTCGGTGACCCCAGGGATGGAGTAACTTTCTACGAGGTGCTCCGACGAATGGGGTGGGGCACGTGCGGTGCGCTCCCCCGAATGGGGTCATGGCATCATCCTCGGGGGCCATGGGGAAATTGATTGTTTCCAACCGTTCTTGCCAACCGTCCTTCCCCATAGTAGTAGTAGTAGTAAGTAGTAGTAGTAGTACTCGTAATTATCAGCATTAGTAACTAGTTGCTACTACCACTACTACTAGCATTAGTTTGTACTACAACTACAACGACTAAATACTACGCATACTACTAGTACTACCTGTCCGTCGTGGCCCAGGTGAGCTTGGCCTTGTCCTCGCTGAGGGCCTGCTTCCCTTGCTCGGAGAGGCGACGGCTCTCGCGCCCGATCGCGTCTGTCCTCGAGAGGACGAACTCGCCCACCCACTGCACGTCCTTCTTGGTCGCCCGGTTAACCTTGAATGTGCCCAGGCGCTTGGTCACTCTCTTGAGGATCTCGGCGCTGTAGCTCTCGTGGCCAATCTTCTGCAGGTGGGGCTGCCTGTCCTGCTCGAAGGCCAGCTCGTAGCGCAGCCGCGTCAGAAGGGTCTCCCCCCTGACCTCCTGGCCGCGCTCGCGCTGCCGCTTGAACTGGTACTCGAGGCCGCGCATGATACCCTCGAGCGGGCGCATCGCTGTGACTTGACCTGGGATCTCGCGGGACTGCCCGGCGCCCCGGCCCCTCGCGCGCCCGCGCGAGTTCACTCGGACGCCCCCGCAGCCTCGGAGGCCGTTATTGCCGAGCTTCGCCGTGGCAACCTTCTTCTCGAGGACAGCTCGAAGGCCGTGCCATCGGGCAACCGCCTCGCGGCCCCAGCGCCACTCGTGCTGCAGCCCGGCTCTCACTCGAGCCGGCAGAGAGGCGAACTTTTTCACGTTGTGCTCGTCCGCGGATCTGGAGCTTGGACTGCGCCGTTGGGTCTCGTGGCAGCGCGTGCGCAGCTCGGGGTTTGTGCGTTCCCTTGTAGTCCATGCTCGCGCCGCGGGGTCCGCCGCCCTTGCCGAGGCCTCGCTTCGCGCCACGGCCGAAGTCGCGCGGGGCGAGGGCCTTGCCCTCGGCGCTCGCAAGCTCTCGGCGCGCGGCCGCGGCGGCGAGTCGCTCCTGCATGGGGGGAGGGCATGCTCGTAATATTACAGTCGACTCGCGCAGTAAGGATGCGCGGCAAAGACGCAAGGTCCTTGCAAGGCCCAGAGATGGGCCGAGGTGGCAAGAATGCAAGGGCATAACAGGATCGCTCATCCTCACCACGCGGGTTGATTGCAATATGACTAATAGGAGCGAGAGCAGGAAGAAGGGAATATCAATGGTGGGAGACGGAAGAGAGAAGAGGACGGTCCCAGGATCGATATTCAACAAGGAAAAAATAGATTCGGGGTCTCAGGCTTTAATTCGGAATCTGTTTAATCGTTTTCAACCTCGCACGCAGGGAGGGCCCATGGCGGAGCCCCGCCACTGGGGGGGGGGCGGAAGGAGGAGTAAGAGGAAGTGGCGAGATCTTTTCTTCGGATGCTTGCCTTGAGCCATACCAGCAATGGCATGATCTCTGTCAGTAAACCTGCTGGGGGTCTCTGGATTCCTGCAGCCCCCTTCGTGCCGCCTAGCTCTTCAGCCAGGCACGATACTCGAATCCTGAAAAGCTCCGAAACTCATCGTCAGCGCACAGCGCTCTGGACCACGGCGCTGGTCGAGCACTGCAATCAAAGTACACGCAATAGCCGCGCTGACGGCCGTAGCCCGTCCAAGGCAATGACAGCGCGGAGCGAAAGACTGCAGGCCGAAATGGCCAGGCCAAAATGGCCGCTCGTGCCCCTCAGTTCAGACCTTCGCCTGAAGGGCACTCGAGAGGGGCGCGTCCGAGAGCTTGACACTCATCATCTCCAGCCCTCGGAGCATTGCCGCCTGGTCGAGGAACTTCGTCCCCAGGTCCGCCGGGTTCGACTTCCCGGGAACCTTAGCCAGTTGAAACCGTCCGTCCTTGAGTGCCTTCTGCACCCACAGCGTCGGCGTCTCGAGGTGTCGGACTTTGCCGCAGCCTCGTCGTTGCATGATGCCAAGAGCAGCTGCCGAGTCGCTCCAGATGCGAAGGCCCACGTCCCTGCCTAGGCCCTGGCACAGTGACTGCATGCCGATGGCCCTGCTGGCCGCCCGCACACAGCCGTAGAACTCAGCCTCCCCCGAACTCATGGAGATGGGGATCTGAGTCGTCGATGCCGTAACGATCAGGTGCTGCCCATGTTTGATCACGACCGAACTGGTGCTCCTCCGCGTAATCGGGCAGCCTTGCCCAATCGGTGTCCGAATAGATGTCCATCACTGTGGGTGCCCGCTGTCGGCCCCACTTCCAGATGGCCCGCGGCGCCCCGATCAAGAAGCGTCCAGCGCGCTTCAGAAGGCGGAGGTGTCGCTCTGTCGGCCTCTGCATGCCGCGAGCGCACTCCTTGGCCGTGAACTGCACCTCTGGCCGATCGAGCGCCAAGTAGCCCAGCCTCACGCACGCACTGCGGTACTCTGCCGCCTCGTGCTCGTTCAGCTCGCGCTCGACCTCAGGTGTAAGCTTCTGGCTCAGCCCTGGCGTACTCAATGACTTCGTGGTGCGGGGGTCCATTCCAAGCTGCGCGTGCCTGGGATCCGCCTCGTACTCGATGGCCTCGCCCCCTTGGCACCATCGGTCTCGCCAGCGCATTACCCTGTTGAGGCACGTGATCTCCTTTGCGTCGGTAGGCGCCGGCCCGAGCACGCCCCTGTCCTTCACGATGAACTTCGTCTTCAGGGCCTCGCAGATCGACTCCGCCCCGCCCCGAGAGCCCTCGAGCACGAAGTCGTCGCCGTGGTGGAAGAAGCTCACCTGGAGGTCCTTGTGGCAGTACACGCAAGGCGAGAAGGCCGACTGGTCGCAGCCAGCACCGATGACCGTCTCGGCAGTCGTGAGCTCGAAGTTCTGGCCAGCGTCGCGCGTCCCGTAGAGCGCCATCCGCAAGAGCCCACACGTACCGATCTCCTGCGACATCGGATCCTCCTCTGGAAGCTTGATGTAGACCGTCCTCTTGATCTCACAGTGCGGGTGTGCCCGCGAGATGTCCAGGAAGCGTAGCACGCGGCCCTCGGACGGGTCGCTCGACATCACCATGCTGCAGATGAGCCGAAGGCACTCTAGCGGCGGGGTCGCCGCAAACACCGCGCCGATGTCGTCCCCGGCGATGGTGCTCTGCGCCTTGGTCTCCTGCACGACGAGCCTGGATCTGTAATCCGGCCGGTCGGTGTCGCCCTTGTCGATATCAACCCAGCGCACACTGAGAGGCCTCCGTCCAAGCTCGCGCTGACAGTCCTCCTCCCTCGCGTAGACCCACACGCCAAGCTGCGCCATGAAATCCATCTCCAGGCGCCTCGCGGCCTTCACCCGCGCGGGGTCCAGCGGGAGGCCGGTGAGGTCGTCGTAGAACTCGGTCCTCAGCGTGTCGCGCCACTTCCCGACGAAGTCCTTCAGGCTGATCTCCTCATCGCCCACGTTCGGCCCAGCATCCAGGGCCGAAAGCGTGAGCACCTTCTTGTTGCTAAGGTGACCGCGGAGGCCACGGAGGATGGCGCGGAGGAGCTTGACCGGGTACCTCTCCGCCACACGCATGTTGCGGCCGACGAAGGTGGAATGCTCGTGGCGGCTGCCAATGCCAGTATCATTGGGGCAGCGCTTGCAGACCTCATCCCACACCTCCTTGTTATTACTCATCCACCCTGTCGGCTTCTTGGCGAGCCTGTCGCCGTGCGCGTCCGCAACCACCAGGCCGAACACGCGCTGGTCGCCTCGCCCGACCTCGACACCCGGGAGAGCCATCACATCCTTCACGATGTCCAGGTCCCAGCTGTCCGCGCTCCAGGGGTGCTCGTGCAAGAACGTGCGGTCGTGCTTCACCTGCAGCGTGTAGAGCTCCATCACGAACCTCAAGTGCTCGTACCCGATGGCGTAGGCCTCACGCTGCTTCTCCGTGTCCTCATTCAGGTACTTCAGCATGGAGAACGGCGCGCAGCGAGGACTGCCCAAGAGGAAGTACACCTCGAAGTGCTCGATCAGCTCCCGGCACTGTCGCTGCTGCTGGCGGTCGGTCAGGTCCCAGCCAACCCTCAGGTCGAACGAGCCGCCGTGAACCAGACCGAAGAGGGGGGCAAAGCCCACAAGCCTATTCGGGCAGAAGACCTCCATCACGTCGGCCTTGCGCCCGCTGTAGCCGAGAGAGAGCAGGAGGGCACCGATCTCCTCCTGCATGTTGTCGTCGCCAGGGTCGTGTGGTGCCGGAGCCATCGCCACGTCAGCCGCCGCCGCGGCCTCGGGTGCTGGCGGCACCTGCTGAGCTGGGGCTGGACCGCCGCTGCCTGACGAGCCGCCCTCTTGATAGACAGGCCCGGCGACGTCAGTGCGATGCCGCTTCCGCTCACGGGCATCCTCGAGCCTCTGCTTTGCCTCCTCGTCGTCCTGCATCGCCTGCTCGATCCGAGCGCGGCACTCGGCTGAGTGAGCCTGCGCCCGGGCGCCGTTGAGGATCGCGGCGCAGCCGTAGCAGCCCGGGGAGAGCCCGTACTTCGCGATCTCGACGTCCTTCCTGATGTAGACGGCCCGCGGCCCTGCTGGTGGTCGCCCGACTCGGAGAGCCCAGGGCGGGAGGTCCCCAGCCTCGGGGATGGGCGCCAGAGGTCCGCCCAAAGGCGCGACCGGCGCTGGCACCAGCGCTCGGATCTCGATGGCCACCGGCACCTCGTCCACCTCCACGTCCGTCGGCACCGGCGCCCACGGCTTCCCCACGAGGCTGTTCAGCAGGTCCTTGTCGGCCCGCTGCCCGACCGTCAACCGCTTGAAGGTCCTGGCCCGCAGTACGCCCAACTCCGTGCCAATGTAGACCTCGTCCGTCCGAAGCGTGGGCCCCAGGTAGAGCCCAGCGAGGAACTTGTCCTCGATCCCAGCCTTGCGCTTGCCCCCTGGGAGATACAGGACCTTCTCCGAGAAGCAAGCCAGGTCCTTGTTGAAGGGGCGGCCGTGCCGAAGTTCCCAAGCCGCGCGGCCGTCAGCGCCCCGCCTGCCCAGGTTGATGGACATGGCTGCGAACTCGACCATCCACGGGGTCACTGGGTTCTCGACGCCAATGCTCACGCCGTGGAGGTCGTCCACCTGCGCCCGCACCGTCCTCACCTTGGCCTTGACCTCGCGCGCCGCGTGCTCGGCCAGGCCGTTGCCCTGAGAGTCGCCGACCGCGCTCTCCTCGGGCACCGTCTCGATGCCGTACTCCTCCTTGAGCTTGGCCCCGATGCGGGTCTTCAGGGCGACGAGCGGCGCCTCGCCGTCTGAGCGGAAGACGAAGCGCTTGTGGCCAGCCGAAGCCAGCCCCCTGGACCACGACTTTGCCGGCCAGGGATGCTGCGCCCCCTTAGCTGGCACCACCGACGCGTGGAACCAACGCTGCTTCGAATCTTTCCCGATCAGCAGCGGCGTAGCGTCCTCTCGTTCACCGAGGTAGCCGTAGTCGATGCCAACCACCGCGAGCGCTGACTCCTGGCGGTCCTTCGTCTGATGGCCTGCTGACAGGCCTCTGCCGGAGACGCACTCCCGGCACCATGCCCTGTAGGGCTCGTGCAGCACCTCGTGCGCGGCTCGCTCGGCCGCCGTCGGCGCTGCGGGCCCCCTCGCCGGCCGCACCGGCGGGCCCTCGGCGACCTCCTCGTGAGCCGCGCCTGGCTGGCCGGCTTCACCCTCGGGAGGCTCGTGGCCTGCCACCTCGACCGGGCAGACCTCCGGCACGCACGGGTCGACATGCATATCCATCTCGTAGACCTTATTCCTGCGGCAGAACCTGACAACGTCTCCGCTGGTCTTGTGGTACGCGTAGCTAATGTCCTGCCCGCCCTCCGAGTCGAAGACGAGCCGATGGCCAGAGTCGACCATCTCCGCGACGCTCAGCAACGGCTTGCTGGCGTCCGCCACCCTGAACTTGGCAGCGCGTGCCTGAGAAGCCCCAGGCATCGTCCCCACGAGGATCTTCTCGCCCTCGTCGTTCACGTAGTGGCCAGAGGCGGTCTTGCACGAGATCGCCCGGCCGCCCTCGTGCACCGGGTAGTCCGCACACGAGCCACGCGGCAGCACCGATGCCGCCGCACACGAGTCGATGCCCACACGCAAGATGCCGTTGAGCTCGACCTCCTCCGCATCCGAGTTGCCGTGGATCATGTTCAGGTCCAGGGCCGCGCCGGTCGCAGAGTCGACCACGTCCGCCTTGTCCGGCCCCGGGTCGTAGATGCTGAGGGAGTGGAGGTTCGCGAACGGGTAGCTGACCTGCTCGTCCGCGTCGTTCAGGTAGAGCGCTGCGACCTGTCGAGAGCTCGTGCCGGACATCGCCGTCGCCGGACTCAGCCTCGTAGTCGCAGCCGTCGAGATAGAGCTGGCCGCCGATGGCACGGTCGTACTCGTCGACTGGGAGGCGTTGATGCGAGCCAGCGTCTGCTCCATGCTCGCCAACGTCCCCCTGTGCTTGCTCGGGCATTCACGCTGAGTGCGGCCGCGACCGCCGCAGCCCCAGCAGAGTGGCCCGAGCTGCTGACCATGTGACTTGCTGCTGGTCTTGCTCTTGCCGTCGGACTTGGACTTGCCCTTGCTGTCGCCCTTGCTCTTGCCCTTGCCACTGGACTTGCTCTTGCCCTTGCCGTCGCCCTTGAACCTGCCCTTGCCGTCACCCTTGGTGAACGCGCTCAGGTCCATGGGCACGGGCACCGGGGCGATGGCGCTCTGGGCACGGCGGACGTCGGTGACCTCACGTCGGAAGTCCTGCCACTCCACCAGCCTGGTCGCATTGAGCAAGAGGTGCTGGCGTAGAGGGCCTTCCTCGAGCTGCCGAAGGACGATGCCGATCCTCATGGAGGCTGCGATGGCCTCGCCGCTCCTCTGCTCGTACCTGAGGAGCTCTCGCTCGAACAGCGCCAGCCGGTCCTCGACATCGCCAGTGAACGAGAAGTTCAGGAGATTCAGCAGCTGCCCCGCGATGCGGGACCTCGCATTCGGTTCGTAGTATTTCAACCAGCTTGCGCCAAGCCTGGAAGCCCTCATTCTCGCCAGCATTCACGATCGTCGTCAGGGGATGCTGCCGGCAGAGGAGGAGCAAGATGTAATACAGCTGCTGCGAGGCCTGCCTCATGTTCTCCTCGAGGAAGTCATCGTTCTGAACTGAGGCCTCGTCTGCGCTCTCTGCCAGTCGCATCCCTGCCAGCAAGTCGGCGTTCACGACGCCACAGTACGCCTTGAAGATCACCTTCCAATCGTTCCACTTGTGCTCTTCGCCCGTGAACACGTCTGGCTTGCCCAGCGTGCGGGTGTCCACGAGCGACTCGGCTCGAGGCTGTGGCACAGGCCCGCCCACCCGTGGTCTAGCCTCGGCCACACGGCCGAGCCGCTGCACCTCGGCCGTGAGATCGTTCTCCCTCTGCTGGCGGTTCTGCAGCTCCTGGGCCAGCGCTATCATCTGCTGCTCTAGAGCCTGCACGCGCTCCTCCGCCATCTCAGCGGCGGTTCGCGCGCAGCTTCGTGAAATCCTTCAGGTGCTGGCCCAGCGCTGCCCAGGTCCTCCTCAGCCTGAACAGCTTGCGTAGCTGCCTCGCCACTCTCCTCCAGCCTCGATGGACCTCGACGAGCTCCCACTCGTCGCCCTCGCTGGAGCTGGGCCCGGCAGGCCCTGCTGCGGCCCCCGCGCCGGCGGCCGGCCCCAGGCTGCTGGGGCCCCTCGCGCCGCTGGCGGGAGAGGGAGCCGCGGAGCCCGACCCTGTGGACTGGGAGGGTCGGGACCACGGCTCCGCTACAATGGCGAGATCTTTTCTTCGGATGCTTGCCTTGAGCCACACCAGCAATGGCATGATCTCTGTCAGTAAACCTGCTGGGGGTCTCTGGATTCCTGCAGGAAGAGAAGCAAAGGGGAAAAAATAAGGAAAAGAAAGAAAAGCATTTTGGAAGCTGCTGCTAGTCGAAGAACTAGAAAGAAAAGCTGAAGAAACATGAGGAAGAGGAACCCTGCTCGGCCGTCTCAGCCTCGAGCCTCGCGGCCTCGAGTTGCTTGCAGAAGCTCGCAGCAGAGTCGGCCACCTCGTAGGGCGAGGTCCTCGGCTTCTCGCGCGAGTCCGGGGCCACGGGCGGCGAGGTCTGCAGGCCCCAGAGGCTCGACAAGCTCGTCTGCTTCGTCGGCGTGGACATCGGAGTCTCGCCGCAGAGCTGAGGTAGCTCGAAACAGAGAACCTCGAGCCAACGTGGCTACGGAAGAGCGTAAGCTTGTCGTTGGTGCTCCTTGGTGTTCGCTTGCTGTTCTTGCATTTTGTCGCTGCCGTTGTGGCTTGCTGTTGCGTCGGTTTGTGGTGTTGCTGTTGTGTTTGCTGTTGCTTCTGCTGTTGTTGGTGGTGCTGTTGTTGCGCTGGTTGCTGTTGTTGTTGTTTGTGTGACCGCTGCCGGCGTCTGCGCGCGTTGTCCGCTTGCGTGTGATTGCGCGATGTGTGTCGTTAGTTGCGTTGCTCTGGCACCTGTCTCTTGTTTTGTTGTCTGGCGTCCTCGAGGCTAGGGGGTCACCTCGCTGAGAATTCCCGGCACCTCGTCTTGACCCCGCCCCAAAGCACCTCGCTCAGAGCTCCCAGCGGCTCGCTAGGCGCCTCAGGGCTGAGTCAGGACTCGGGGCCGAGGCCTGCGAGGCATCGGGCTGCCTCGTCGTCGCGGGCTTGCAGAGGCGCCTGCGCTTCTCCTCGGGGCCGAGCTTGACCTCCAGCTCCTTCTTGTGCTCGAGCTAGGGGGGGGCCCTTCTTGTCCTCCAGCTTGACCTTCACGCCATCCGGCTTGACCTCGAGCTTGACCTCCTCGTCGTCAGCCTTCTTGTCCTCGAGGCCCCGTCCTCGGGTTTGCTGGCGCCCGCCCCCAGCGCGGTAGGTTCCGCCCCCCTCGTCCACTCGTCGCCCGTCGCCCACTCGCCGACGCTCTCGTCGCCCGACCGCTCGGCAACAGGCCGACGATCGTCGCTGCCCGACTCGGCCATGGGGCGCTGCGTCCTCAGCTGGCTTAGGATGCTTAAGCCTAAATTGGCCACGGTAGTTTGTCGTGCGTGGCGTTTATCTTGTTGCTGTTATTGTTTGTCTCGCTGCGGTTGCTCTTCTTGTTTGTCTTGTTGCTGTTTATTGTTTGCGCAACTGTTGTTGGTTCTCACGTTGTTTGCATGGTTGCTGTTGCGCCCTGCTGTTGCTGCCGTTTTTGCTGGTTGCTGTTGCTGCCGTGGCTGCTGTTGTTTGTGCTTGTGTCACTGTGGGTGTGCGTGGGAGCGCGGGTATGTGCGAGCGCGCGCGAGCGTGCGAGTGTGCGAGAGTGCGAGTGTGCACGCGCGCGCGTGCTCGCGCGCGCGCGCGTCGGCGCGGTCGCGCGCGCGTCTGCGCGCGCGTCTGCGCGCGCGCGGCCGCCAGGTGTCGAGGCTCAACCCTCGACCCTCGGATCGAGGACCCGAGATCCTGGTGCCCAAGCTTGGCGATCCTCAGATCTAGGATCCGAGGTGCTCGCAGATGCTGAAGACCGAGATCTCGGATCCTCGATCCGAGGACGGAGGATCGAGCCTGCTCGGTGGCAGTGCGGGCCCGAGGACGACCAGAAGGGCGATCTACTATCGCCGAGGCTCGGCCCTCGAGCCTCGGATGTCGAACCGAGATCTCCCAGTCCACGCTCGACGACCCTCGGATCTAGGATCCGAGGTGCTCGCAGACGCTCAAGACCAAAATCTCGGACCCTCGATCCGAAGATGGAGGATCGAGCATGCTCGATAGCAGCGCGGGCCCGAGGACGGCGAGAGGGGCGATCTACTATCGCCGAGGCCCTGTCCTCGAGCCTCGGATGTCGAACCCGAGTCCTTCCAGTCCAAGCTTGACGACCCTCGGGCCTAGGATCCGAGATGCTCGCGGATGCTCAAGACCGAGATCTCAGATCCTCGATCCGAGGATGGAGGATCGAGTCCGCTCGGCGGCAGCGTGGGTTCGAGGACGGCGACGACGGCGATCTACTATCGCCCACGCTCAGTCCTCGAGCCTCGGACGTCGAACCCGAGTTCTTCCAGTCCAAGCTCGGCGACCCTTGGATCTAGGATCCGAAGTGCTCGCAGATGCTCAAGACCAAGATCCCGGACCCTCGATCCAAGGATGAAGGATCGAGCATGCTCGACGGCAGCGCGACGATCGAGGATCGCCGAGGCTCGACCCTCGAACCTCGGATCGCGAACCCGAGATCTTCGAGCCCAAGCTTGGCGATCCTCGGGTTTAGGACCCAAGGCGCTCAAAGATGCCCGGGCTCAGAATCTCGGACCATCGATCCGAGAATGGAGTATCGAGCCTGCTTGATTCCCCGACGCTTGATCGAGGACCACTCGGCGAGAGGGGGGGTAGCACCCCGCAGCCTGGAACGCCACTCGCGCGCGCTCGAGCGCTCGCCCTCTTAGAGCTTGAAAAGCAGATGGGGCTCGAGCGCGCGCCTCGAAACGGCACCCTCGCAGCGAACAGCGCGGGGCGCTTGGCTCGGGAAGCTCGCGCGCCAGGCTCTCGGGCACCCACGAGCATGAACGAGGCGGGCCCTGGCTCGGCCTTCGCGTCGGCCTGGCTCCTCTCGCCATCGCGCCCGCTCATGGAGAGCTTGTCGCACTCGGCCTGGATCAGGGCAAACTTGTCGACATGCAGCTTGATGGGGCTCTCGAGAAGCATTGTCTCGTGCTCCTGCTGCTCGACGGTTTTCGAGTAGCCCCGCTCGGCGCGCTTGCGCTGGTAGTTCCGCCCCTGCGGCTCGTAGCTCATGTCGGCTGTTTTCTTGGCGGAGCAGCACCACTTGACAATCGTTTGAGCGGTGGCCTCGGCGACACCGTCGGTCTCTATCGAGACCATGGAGGTCTCGTTGCACCACTTGACGTACTCTCGGGCCTTGCTCGGAATCAAGGCGTAGAGCTGCTCGGCATTGCCGGCGGGCCCCTCGCCCCAATGCTCGACGGGCTCGAACTTCTCGTTGGGCGGCAGCACTAGCTCGTGGAGGCGGAGAAGTTCGGCGGGGACGCTTGGGTGGGCATAGCCGACGCGCTCGGTGTGGGAGCCGCGGGTGAGCTTCTTGACGTTCTCGGCGCCGAACTATATGTCTCTCTTCTCGGCGAGCTCCTGCACCCTGGCCCCGAAGCTCGGCATTCGCCAGAAGAGGTCCTGGGGCTGCTCTCCGCGGTTCTCGGAGATGTCGCACACGTGCTCGTCCTTCTCGCAGTATGTCTTGTAGTACACCGCCACGGCCAGCTCGACGCGCCTCCCGTCCTTATCGCTGAAGATGCGGCCGTACTCGATGCTCTCGTAGGACCCGTTTTGGCACGCCGTGTCGAACACGGTTTGCTGGGCGCTGCTTGGCCACCAGGCGCTCTCGGCCTCGAAATAGCTGCTCGTAATCCTCACTGCATCCGTGCCTCGCGCGCTCGACTGGCACTGGCGCATCCCGGCGATCGCGCACATGCCCGCGATGAAGGCCAGCTCGTCGAGAATCTTCTCGTTTTGCTTGGCCATGCGTTCGAGAATCTGGTTCGAGTTCGGGCTCGAGGTCACGACGTTCCTGAAGGTCTCGACGGGAACGCTCGACGCCGCGGCGCGCTCGGCGGGCTGGGACATCGCTGGGGCTCGCGACGCACTCAGGGGCAACGATGTGAGGGGATAGGCATGGGGGGGGACATCGACCTGGAATCGGCGATACATCGCCGATGCATCGGCGACGCGCGCCCGATCGTGAATCCGCAGGTTCCTGGGCAGGCTCGGCAGGCCTATCCCCCCTATCACTGCCCCTGGGGCGAAGAGGCTCGGCGCCTCGAAGAAGCTCGGAAGCTCGGGGTCTTGGAGACTCGGGGAAGCTCGGGCCTGGGCAGCTGCGGGGGCAGAGGAAGAGGAGGAAGGGCCACGAACCGTGTGAAGGGTGCGCTAAAAATTAATTCACTGAACTGCAATGCTCCGCCCGCTCGAAAAACGCATGCATCATCAAAATCCAATCGGTCCCTATGGCCCTGCCCCACGTTCCTGAGTCGGGAACGGCTAAAAAATGAGAATCCCATGGCCCTGCCGCACGTTCGTAACGTGGGGCAAACTGAACTGGTAAGAATCCCAGAACCCTGCCGCACGCTGGTGATTGCGGACGCTGGTGTGGTAAGACCACCATGGCAATGCTCAGCGTTTTTGATGCTGTTGCTACTCAACATGATACGATAGCAACTTCGATTCGCAACTTCCCCCGTGGATTATCAACTTCGGCCCCCGCGCCCCTCTCCACTATTAAATCCTGTTGGACGGGGGTAAAAAAATAGGAGGGGTTAGGGGGGGCACTTTAGTATCGCCCGTCGTCGGTTACCAGGTTGGCCGCGCGTGCGCCCCCAAAGGGCGCCAGGTCCAGGCAGAGTGAGAGGCGACAGCCCACGGCACGACGGAGACGGGACGATGCACGACGACGATGGGCCAAAGGAGGACGAGGAGGCGGAGCAGGAGTGACAGCGGCAGAAGCTTTGTTGACGGCAGAGGTGCTGGCCTGTTCCATCAGCACTCGTCCTGGCCCTTGCGCGAAGCAGCGCCGAAACACGCTGCGGCCGCATCCTCCCTGCTGTACTGAGGACATGGCAAGCAAGGCAATGGGGAATGACAATCCGTTGATCAAATCGAGCTAACACTGCTTGATCACTGGCAATTTCTCGTTCTCGAACGCGCGCAACGGAGAGCCCGTGTAGAGCGCCCAGTCGCCCCACGCAGAACCGGTCAAGCCGTCTTGGAAGAACATGCCGATGATCGCCATCATCGCCAGGCGACCGTTGGCGATCTCAGCCGCCAACTTCTTCTGCTTCTCCACGGGGTCGCTAGCGGTGAGCACCTTCCAACCGAAATCGCCCGCCGCCGCAGGCGTGCCCGGGGATTGGTTCTGGGACAGCTCGCAGAACGCGGCGTAGGCTACGATCTGCACCCAGCCCGCTGCGGGAACCTTGGAGATCGCACCGAGCCCGTTCGGGATGTCCGCGAACTTCAGCTCCGAGGATGGAGACAAATACCCAGGGAACTTGCCGCTGACCTCGGGAGTGATGTAGCCCATGGTGGCCAGCATGGACACACGACCGTGCTTGAGCTCCGTCTGCCGGCGGCGTGCGAAATTCTCAGAGTTCCCATCAAATGTGAAGCCGGCTGGATCCCAGAAACCCATCGGGTCCTGCACGCCCAGCTCGCTCTCGAACGCGCGCAGCGGGGATCCAGTGTAGAGTGCCCAGTCGCCCCAGGCAGAGCCGGTCAGGCCGTCCTGGAAGAACATGCCGATGATCGCCATCATGGCCAGACGACCGTTGGCGATCTCAGCTGCCAATTTCTTCTGCTTCTCCCCAGCATCGCTGGACGTCAGCACCTTGAACCCGAAGTCACCCGCCGCGGCAGCGGTGCCAGCGGACTGGTCCTGGGACAGCTCGCAGAACGCGCCGTACGCCACGATCTGCGCCCAGCCCGCCGCGGGAACCTTGGAGATCGCACCGAGCCCGTTCGGGATGTCCGCGAACTTCAGGCCCGCGGACGGCGACAAGTACCCTGGCAGCTTGCCGGTAATCTCTGGGGTGATGTAGCCCATCGTCGCCAGCATACTCACGCGGCCGTGCTTCAGCTCGGTCTGGCGCCGGCGGGCGAAGTTAGCCGTGCTACCATCCGCCGTGAACCCAGCAGGGTCCCAGAAGCCAACTGGGTCCTGCACGCCCAGCTCACTCTCGAACGCGCGCAGCGGGGATCCAGTGTAGAGCGCCCAGTCGCCCCAGGCAGAGCCGGTCAGGCCGTCCTGGAAGAACATGCCGATGATTGCCATCATGGCCAGACGACCGTTGGCGATCTCAGCTGCCAACTTCTTCTGCTTCTCCCCGGCGTCGCTGGACGTCAGCACCTTGAACCCGAAGTCACCCGCCGCGGCAGCGGTGCCAGCGGACTGGTCCTGAGACAGCTCGCAAAACGCGCCGTACGCCACGATCTGCGCCCAGCCCGCCGCGGGAACCTTGGAGATCGCACCGAGCCCGTTCGGGATGTCCGCGAACTTCAGGCCCGCGGACGGCGACAAGTACCCTGGCAGCTTGCCGGTAATCTCTGGGGTGATGTAGCCCATCGTCGCCAGCATACTCACACGGCCGTGCTTCAGCTCGGTCTGGCGCCGGCGGGCGAAGTTAGCCGTGCTACCATCCGCCGTGAACCCAGCAGGGTCCCAGAAGCCAACCGGGTCCTGCACGCCCAGCTCACTCTCGAACGCGCGCAGCGGGGATCCAGTGTAGAGCGCCCAGTCGCCCCAGGCAGAGCCGGTCAGGCCGTCCTGGAAGAACATGCCGATGATCGCCATCATGGCCAGACGACCGTTGGCGATCTCAGCTGCCAACTTCTTCTGCTTCTCCCCGGCGTCGCTGGACGTCAGCACCTTGAACCCGAAGTCACCCGCCGCGGCAGCGGTGCCAGCGGACTGGTCCTGGGACAGCTCGCAGAACGCGCCGTACGCCACGATCTGCGCCCAGCCCGCCGCGGGAACCTTGGAGATCGCACCGAGCCCGTTCGGGATGTCCGCGAACTTCAGGCCCGCGGACGGCGACAAGTACCCTGGCAGCTTGCCGGTAATCTCTGGGGTGATGTAGCCCATCGTCGCCAGCATACTCACGCGGCCGTGCTTCAGCTCGGTCTGGCGCCGGCGGGCGAAGTTAGCCGTGCTACCATCCGCCGTGAACCCAGCAGGGTCCCAGAAGCCAACCGGGTCCTGCACGCCCAGCTCACTCTCGAACGCGCGCAGCGGGGATCCAGTGTAGAGCGCCCAGTCGCCCCAGGCAGAGCCAGTCAGGCCGTCCTGGAAGAACATGCCGATGATCGCCATCATGGCCAGACGACCGTTGGCGATCTCAGCTGCCAACTTCTTCTGCTTCTCCCCGGCGTCGCTGGACGTCAGCACCTTGAACCCGAAGTCACCCGCCGCGGCAGCGGTGCCAGCGGACTGGTCCTGGGACAGCTCGCAGAACGCGCCGTACGCCACGATCTGCGCCCAGCCCGCCGCGGGAACCTTGGAGATCGCACTGAGCCCGTTCGGGATGTCCGCGAACTTCACGCCCGCGGACGGCGACAAGTACCCTGGCAGCTTGCCGGTAATCTCTGGGGTGATGTAGCCCATCGTCGCCAGCATACTCACGCGGCCGTGCTTCAGCTCGGTCTGGCGCCGGCGGGCGAAATTAGCCGTGCTACCATCCGCCGTGAACCCAGCAGGGTCCCAGAAGCCGACCGGGTCCTGCACGCCCAGCTCACTCTCGAACGCGCGCAGCGGGGATCCAGTGTAGAGCGCCCAGTCGCCCCAGGCAGAGCCGGTCAGGCCGTCCTGGAAGAACATGCCGATGATCGCCATCATGGCCAGACGACCGTTGGCGATCTCAGCTGCCAACTTCTTCTGCTTCTCCCCGGCGTCGCTGGACGTCAGCACCTTGAACCCGAAGTCACCCGCCGCGGCAGCGGTGCCAGCGGACTGGTCCTGGGACAGCTCGCAGAACGCGCCGTACGCCACGATCTGCGCCCAGCCCGCCGCGGGAACCTTGGAGATCGCACCGAGCCCGTTCGGGATGTCCGCGAACTTCAGGCCCGCGGACGGCGACAGGTATCCTGGCAGCTTGCCGGTAATTTCTGGGGTGATGTAGCCCATCGTCGCCAGCATACTCACGCGGCCATGCTTCAGCTCAGTCTGGCGCCGGCGGGCGAAATTAGCCGTGCTACCATCCGCTGTGAACCCAGCCGGGTCCCAGAAGCCGACCGGGTCCTGCACGCCCAGCTCACTCTCGAACGCGCGCAGCGGGGATCCAGTGTAGAGCGCCCAGTCGCCCCAGGCAGAGCCGGTCAGGCCGTCCTGGAAGAACATGCCGATGATCGCCATCATGGCCAGACGACCGTTGGCGATCTCAGCTGCCAACTTCTTCTGCTTCTCCCCGGCGTCGCTGGACGTCAGCACCTTGAACCCGAAGTCACCCGCCGCGGCAGCGGTGCCAGCGGACTGGTCCTGGGACAGCTCGCAGAACGCGCCGTACGCCACGATCTGCGCCCAGCCCGCCGCGGGAACCTTGGAGATCGCACCGAGCCCGTTCGGGATGTCCGCAAACTTCAGGCCCGCGGAAGGCGACAGGTATCCTGGCAGCTTGCCGGTAATCTCTGGGGTGATGTAGCCCATCGTCGCCAGCATACTCACGCGGCCGTGCTTCAGCTCGGTCTGGCGCCGGCGGGCGAAGTTAGCCGTGCTACCATCCGCCGTGAACCCAGCGGGTCCCAGAAGCCGACCGGGTCCTGCACGCCCAGCTCGCTCTCGAACGCGCGCAACGGGGATCCCGTGTAGAGCGCCCAGTCGCCCCAGAGAGCCGGGTCAAGCCGTCCTGGAAGAACATGCCGATGATCGCCATCATGGCAGGCGACCGTTGCGATCTCAGCTGCCAACTTCTCTGCTTCTCCCCGGCGTCGCTGGACGTCAGCACCTTGAACCCAAAGTCACCCGCCGCGGCAGCAGTGCCAGCGGACTGGTCCTGGGACAGCTCGCAGAACGCGCCGTACGCCACGATCTGCGCCCAGCCCGCCGCGGGAACCTTGGAGAATCGCACCGAGCCCGTTCGGGATGTCCGCAAACTTCAGGCCCGCGGACGGCGACAGGTATCCCTGGCAGCTTGCCGGTAATCTCTGGGGTGATGTAGCCCATCGTCGCCAGCATACTCAACGCGGCCGTGCTTCAGCTCGGTCTGGCGCCGGCGGGCGAAATTAGCCGTGCTACCATCCGCCGTGAACCCAGCCGGGTCCCAGAAGCCCACTGGGTCCTGCACGCCCAGCTCACTCTCGAACGCGCGCAGCGGGGATCCAGTGTAGAGCGCCCAGTCGCCCCAGGCAGAGCCGGTCAGGCCGTCCTGGAAGAACATGCCGATGATTGCCATCATGGCCAGACGACCGTTGGCGATCTCAGCTGCCAACTTCTTCTGCTTCTCCCCGGCGTCGCTGGACGTCAGCACCTTGAAGCCGAAGTCACCCGCCGCGGCAGCGGTGCCTGCGGACTGGTCCTGGGACAGCTCGCAGAACGCGCCGTACGCCACGATCTGCGCCCAGCCCGCCGCGGGAACCTTGGAGATCGCACCGAGCCCGTTCGGGATGTCCGCGAACTTCAGGCCCGCGGACGGCGACAGGTATCCTGGCAGCTTGCCGGTAATCTCTGGGGTGATGTAGCCCATCGTCGCCAGCATACTCACGCGGCCGTGCTTCAGCTCGGTCTGGCGCCGGCGGGCGAAGTTAGCGGTGCTACCGTCCGCCGTGAACCCAGCCGGGTCCCAGAAGCCCACTGGGTCCTGCACGCCCAGCTCACTCTCGAACGCGCGCAGCGGGGATCCAGTGTAGAGCGCCCAGTCGCCCCAGGCAGAGCCGGTCAGGCCGTCCTGGAAGAACATGCGGTAGTAGGTGGGTGTTGTACTCCTTGAGTGGGGAAAACGTGCCAAATAGCGTGCATGCCAATGTTCCCGCTAAGCAAATGCACAACCCGTCGGAGTCCACCTCGCAGACAAAAAGGTCGCCTCTGATGTGGGCGTGGAGGTCGGGGGTGAAGCAGTAGGCAGTCTGTAAAGAAGCGGAGCCCCTTCCAAGAGGGGCACGTGCCCCCGCCTCCGCCGTTTCCCCACCGGGTCTGCCCTGGCCAAGGGGCGTACTACCCGGGGGGAGCGCCACGCCCGACATGACAAAAATGCATAGGTGGTAACATGTGCGAGGACCATGCATCGTCTCAACCGGTCGCATCCTGGCGGAACAGGCCCACAGCACGCGGCGCATCACCTGGAACATCGTCGAGGACAGCCGCCAAGAGCAAGTCGGGACTCAACAGCCGCAGAGTGTTGTTCCCCAGTCAATCGTGGAATGCAAAGACGTGCAGCGACTCGCATTTGGGCTGCCCAGAATATCAAGCGCTGGCACCAACTCCAGGTCACTGCAAGAATTGGCAAACCATCAATCCCGCGAGGGTGAGAACAAGTCCGCCTCACCAAGCGCAGAGCACCCCATACACACTGTGAGCAAAATACCAACACTGTCGGTAAAGACGCTGGTGATCCGCGGACGAGTCGTACCGCGTCGTCCAACTGCTCCTGTACAACTAGCCTCCCCTCCGTGTCAAGGTAAGCACCACTAGGCCGAAGCATCCGCCAATCAGCTAGGGTCGAAACGGTACGAGCCATGCTCGAAGCAAGGTACAAAGCGGTGCCGAAGCTCATCGAGACGCCGTAGCACGGGTCACTCCCCCTTCCACCGGGTCCGCATTCACGGTGAAGCCCCAGTGTCGCACGGAGCGTTGAAGAAAAAGTCAGACGCCGTCCAAGGGGTCAGGCGCACGAGAACCAATGCGTGCAACGTCTAATGAGTCCCAGTCGCCTGCGTCCAGAACACTGATTGCACCTCTGTAACATCACATCTGAATTACACTGAATGTGGGCGCCCGCCCGGGGCGGCACACCAGAGAACGGGGACCCAGGTAGTCCTGTCTGCCCGTGTGGGTTATGTTTCGCCCCAGCCGCAGGGCGGGCCTGCCACTGGAGCTGGACAGCGCCTCCACCCACAGAAATGCAGTGCCGCCCAGAAGAATGACAGTATTAGCCGCAGGACTGCAAGTAATACTCTGTAACACTACTGTGCCATGACATCAGCATAGCGCGCAGGAGCGGTCCTCTCCGACCCATTCAGGGGGAACTGTCCTCGGAGTGGAAGAACATGCCGATGATCGCCATCATGGCCAGACGACCGTTGGCGATCTCAGCTGCCAACTTCTTCTGCTTCTCCCCGGCGTCGCTGGACGTCAGCACCTTGAACCCGAAGTCACCCGCCGCGGCAGCGGTGCCAGCGGACTGGTCCTGGGACAGCTCGCAGAACGCGCCGTACGCCACGATCTGCGCCCAGCCCGCCGCGGGAACCTTGGAGATCGCACCGAGCCCGTTCGGGATGTCCGCGAACTTCAGGCCCGCGGACGGCGACAAGTACCCTGGCAGCTTGCCGGTAATCTCTGGGGTGATGTAGCCTAACGAATAAGAGGCCCACGTCCCAGCATACTCACGCGGGCCGTGCTTCGCTCGGTCCCTGGCGCCCGGCGGGCGATTTAGCCGTGCTACGTCCCACCGTGAACCCACCGGGTCCCAAACCCCACTGGGTCCTAGCACTCCCAGCCCTGCCTCGCAACGCGCGCAGCGCGGACCAGGTCAAGAAGCGCCCAGTACGCCCCAAGCAGGCAGTGCAGGCCGTTCCTGGAAGAACATGCCGATGATTGCCATCATGGCCATAACGACCGTTGGCGATCTCCGCCGCCAACTTCTTCTGCTTCTCCGCGGCGTCACTGGACGTCAACACCTTGAAGCCGAAGTCACCCGCGGCGGCAGCGGTGCCTGCGGACTGGTCCTGGGACAGCTCGCAGAACGCGCCGTACGCGACGATCTGCGCCCAGCCCGCCGCGGGAACCTTGGAGATCGCACCGAGCCCGTTCGGGATGTCCGCGAACTTCAGGCCAGCAGACGGCGACAAGTAGCCGGGCAGCTTGCCGGTGATTTCGGGCGTGATGTAGCCCATGGTCGCCAGCATGCTCACGCGGCCGTGCTTCAGCTCGGTCTGGCGCCTCCTGGCGAAATTCTCCGTGCTACCATCCGCCGTGAACCCAGCCGGGTCCCAGAAGCCCACCGGGTCCTGAACGCCAAGCTCGCTCTCGAACGCGCGCAGCGGGGATCCGGTGTAGAGCGCCCAATCGCCCCAAGCCGAGCCAGTCAAACCGTCCTGGAAGAACATTCCGATGATCGCCATCATGGCCAGACGACCGTTGGCGATCTCCGCCGCCAACTTCTTCTGCTTCTCCGCGGCGTCACTGGACGTCAACACCTTGAAGCCGAAGTCACCCGCGGCGGCAGCGGTGCCTGCGGACTGGTCCTGGGACAGCTCGCAGAACGCGCCGTACGCGACGATCTGCGCCCAGCCCGCCGCGGGAACCTTGGAGATCGCACCGAGCCCGTTCGGGATGTCCGCGAACTTCAGGCCCGCGGACGGCGACAGGTATCCTGGCAGCTTGCCAGTAATCTCTGGGGTGATGTAGCCCATCGTCGCCAGCATACTCACGCGGCCGTGCTTCAGCTCGGTCTGGCGCCGGCGGGCGAAGTTAGCCGTGCTACCATCCGCCGTGAACCCAGCCGGGTCCCAGAAGCCGACCGGGTCCTGCACACCCAGCTCGCTCTCGAAGGCCGCCATCACTACCTTGTGTTGTGCAGAGCCCTGCGGGGTCACCTTGCTGCCACCGATAGACAGAGCACCCCGGGCAAACAGGGCCAGGGCCGCGGACGCGCCGATCAGAGTCAGGCCGACTCCAGCAGGCGACGACGACTGGGAGGCAGGCGCCAATCCAGACGGACCAGTTGAATCCAGAACTGCATTAGGGTGACCATGGGATCCACGTTCGCCGAGCGGCGCCACCACGAAGGCGTTACAGAACTGGCAGGCCAACAAGCCGGCGGCGAAGGCGGCGATGAGGGCAGCGACACCAGAACGCGCCATCGTTTCTTTCTGGAGAAGAGATGTCTAAAAAAACTGGTAATGGAGCTAGACGCCCAACCTTGAAAAAAACGTTGGCCAAAATGGCTGCGAAGGAAGAGGGCGGATGAGGCTTGATTGAAGTGTATCCTCAGAATCGAGAAATCGACGCGGGGACCGCCAGATGTGTACAATGTGTTCATTGTGTGCGTCCCTTTCCTTGGACATCTGAGAGGCGCTGAGATTGCGCATGACTGCCTGGCCAAGATTCAACTGCTCAACTAGGCTGACCTAAACTATCGCGGGCTGTGCTGGACTGAGCTTGATTGGACTGGGCCGCACTAGCTTGAGCCGGGCAAAGATCAACCGACCTTGGCGGAGCTAAAACAATTGGAAAGTGCTGAACCCAACTGGGCAGAGCCTGGTTGAGCTGAACTGGGCTGGAATGACCATGGTCAAGCCAGACCCGGACTGGCTGAGCTGGACTGAACTAAGCTGAGGTGGACAGAGTTTGATTGTCTCGGCCTGAACTGGGCTGTGCTGGACTGAGCTGCACTGATACGACTGGGCCACGCGGAGTTTGACTGGGCTGGGCTGGGAAGGACGGAGCTGGGTTGAGCTGAACATTCCTGGACTGAGCTGAAACGAGCTGGACTGAGCTTGACTGAGCTTGGCTAAGCTGCAGTGGGCTGGACTGGGCTGAGCTGAGCTGGGCTAAGCAGGACTTAGCTGGACTCAGCTAGGCTGCGACGGGCTGACCTGGACTGAGCTTGGGTACGGCGCATGTGTTGCCATCACTACTCCCACCAAAAAACCGCACCGCGTGCAGAAGGGCGGAATGATACTCTCGCGTAAGCGCCAGGCAATGATATTCTGGACATCCCGTTCCCGCCTGGGCGCAGGCCATGTTTCTCCCATCGTAACGTCGTCGGAAGCGGGGCCGCGAGCGAAGGAGCGAAAAGACACTCTCGCCCAAGCACCGCGCTGATTTCTCCTAATCGTTGTGTTCCCGCTGGGGCGTAGAACACCACTTTCCGGAGAAATCAGCGGGCGGGTCGGGCGGGCGGGACATTGAAGCGGGCAGCTGACGGCGTTCACGCAATCGACCTTTCGGACCCTGACGGGCGACCTGGGCGGTGCACCCTAACAGGTGGGTCGGGCCGGTCCGCCGGGCCGGCAACTTTCTGGGACTTCGAATATCTCTGTGACGTCGGGACCATCTGCGGGAAGGTGGTGCGAAGCGGGGTGGAGACGCCAAGGGCGGAGCGGCGCACGTGCATCAATTTGCTGTGGATATGATGATGGTTCTTCTCATTATCAAACGTTTTGGGGCAACCGACCGCCCTCCTGGGCGATTTGTTTCGCGTCTCGTTGCTGCGCACGTCTGCGAGGGGAAGCAGACAGCAGGAAGTTAGGCCAGTGAGGCCGAGGCGGGGGCGACGTGGGTCTTTTTTTCAGGGGAAGATCTCGAGTACGATTGAGATCCTTTGTTCGGTGCAGGCGGAGCCCGCACAACGCAACGGCGACGTGAGGAGAAGTCTCTGCATCACAAGCTCGAAGTCCTGGCAATTTCCCAAGCACGCAAGCAGGCGAAGCCGCTGGAGACGGTGCAGCCGAAGAAGCAGGCCAAGAACGGGCGCGACCTCCCAGTGGTGAAGCGCCTCGAGACGTTGGCAGCACAGATGGATGGCACCGACACGACGGCCGCCATCGTCAAAAAGCTGAAGCAGTTGGTGGAGCAGTTCGCCACTTCGACCGCCACCACCGACACGAAGGACGATGTCGAGGACAAGGACCCAGCCAAGCTCAAGCTGTGGCCCGCGCCGTGGGGCAATACCACCATCGTGGCGGCCAAACAGGTACAGTCCTACTACGCCGCGTACGAGGCGCCAGTCGTGGTTGTGGCTCAATATACAGCTGAATATGAAGATGCCGAACGGGCTCGTCGCGCGATCGGCCACCGACAGAATGTTCTTACCGTCGCCATCGATGCCAAGGGGGACCTAGATGTTCTCATGGAAGGTGGCAAGGACCAAGTCAAGGTCAAGGCCAAACTCATCAGCGTGAGCAAGACGGCTCCAAAGAAGGCTACGCTCCCAAAAGGCATGACCAACGACGCGCCGATCGAGGTTGAGAAATTAAAAACCAATTCTCTGTCGCACCACGATTTGGGAGTTTTGTGCTGGTGTTGATTCCTCCCAAGCCGTGGATGACCCACAACAGTTTCCTACGATTGTGTTGAACGAAGAGGTGGCAGGGCTTATCCTTCGCACGCGGGGAACAGTAGCATACGACAACGAAGTGGCGGGAGTGATCTCCACGACTGAGAAGCATGCCGAGAAGATGCTGGAGTACAAGCCGAATCGAATCAGGGGTGCTGGTTGCTGCAAGATACACAGGCTGGTGGTGTCTCTACTGCTAGATGGATTGCTCAAAGTAAAGATGAAGCGGAGCATGTGTATTACGGGCGTGTGCTTGCTCTGCGAGGCGATGGTCGCTTGGTCTGCCGCCCGCAAGGCAAATCCAAGCCTTGGAGTTGTTGGACGTACGCAGCTGCCTTTTGCGTCGTCGGGCGCGGCGCGGCGCTATCTCAAGCACAGTCCACCGCAGGGGGTAGCTGAAGCTGCAACGGGCACCTGGGCCAAAAGCCGTGGATTCTCCCTCATACGTGACACTCGCCGCCAAGGGGTCCGAACGTTGTATTTCTACGCTGATGCCCCAGCTGGGGCTTCTTCTGCATGTTACACGTTTGATGATGGCACGACCGTCTCCCGTGCTTTCGGCAAGAACGCAGGGAAGGACAAGCCAGACACCAGGGAAAGACCAGTAAGCACGCGGGGGGCAACGAAACCCACATCACAGTTCGACCAGCGCGTGGACTAGGCCACGGAGAGCAGCGATGGCGCAGCTGCCGCCTCGGATCGAGGCAAAGCACCTGCCACAGGCAAGGAGCCCAACCAGCTGCCCGTGGAAGAGGACCAGAAGGAAAAGTCATCGATCATGCACATGACCCACCTTTCTTGGCGCACACGCAGGTACGCGAGTGCGCTGGCGATGGGGGGCTGCTTCTTCATCGCAGCTGGCAGAGGCTGCTTACTTCGGCTCGGTCGTCGCGATGTCCTTGCAAGGGTTGGACTTGTGCTCGGCCTTGGCTTTGGCCTGGGCCATCGCCAAGTCGTCGTCACTGGCCTCCTTGAATTCACCGATAAACTCGATGCCTCGAGCGACCACGGCGTTGAGGTTCGCTGGTATTTGGCGGCCCTCGCCTCGAATCTCGCGCAGGGCGCGCTCGATCCAGCGACTCGTCCACAGGCCGCAGCTCCAACCGTCTGCTCGTTACCGTTTGTTACTCGGTGCTGGAATTCTCGCCAGGGCCAATGGCGCCGAGCTCGCGGGGGATCCTCGCGGTGGCCCTGGGAGGCCACGCGCGAACCCTACCCGCGATTTCTGAGGAAGAGGGCGGGGTACACTTCGCTCGGCAGCTCCCGAGCAAAAGTGAACCCTACCTTCCCCCCTCAGAAATCGCGCGGCGCAGGCGCGAGTTCGCATGTGGCCCTTCTGGGCCTGCTTGGCGCTCTCAGACAACTACTCGAGGGCGTCGCGGCGCTCCACCGCGACGCCGCCCCCGTCGATCCTCGAGACCTGGTGGGAATTGCCACGAGTGCCCCCTGCGCAGGGCGCCTCAGGACTCGCCCCAAACCCGAGCGAAACGCTGGGGGCACCCTGGCGGGGGGGCCATCGTAGAAACCGCCGACCTTGAGGCACGCGCAGCGCTCGGCCCAGCGCTTCTGCCCCTCGGGCTCCTGGGCGGCGGGCGCGCCCTCACCCTGGCCCTCTCGAGCCCAGGCGACGGCCACCGTGGGCTCGACCGCCAGAACGGTGTCGGGGACGCCCACGCGCTCCTCGATCTCGCCCGGCAGCGCGTGCACTGTGCCCAGCTCGAGGGCGTCGCCCTTGACGATCTCCTCGCTGTTCATGATCGCGTACTCCTTGGCGAGCGCGGTGCGGCAAGCCTGTTGGGTCTGGCGCGAGTCGAGCTTCTGCGGCCTGGGGAACTTGTAGCCCTGCTCGATCGTGACCGGTGGCGCTCGGGATTTGCTGGCGCTCGTTGGCTTCCGCCTGCTTCCGCTTCGCGTTGCCTCCGCCTGCTTCCGCCTTCGTTTTTTCCTCTTCGCCCACTTCCGCTTGCTTCCGCCGCCCCAGGCAAAAGCAGGCGGAAGCTACCGTGTGCCCGTGACCCCCCCAGCCCCGCTGCTCTCGATCTGCAAGATCGCCGCGGTCTCCACCTCGAGGACGCGCAGGCGGCACTCGTCCTCGGTGCCCAGGACTCGCCAGACGTCCTGCACTCTGCCGAGCCTGCCCTCGCGGACGCCCTCCTCGGCGACGCGCGCCACCTTGCCGTGCCAGGGGGGGGCCCTCGCAAGCCCCGAGGCCATCTTTCTGCTTGGCCCTGTCCTGCTTATTGGTGTCCTTCTCCGCTTGCTTCTTCTGCTTGAACTTCTTGGAGAAGCTCGCGCGCGCCTTCGGCGGCCTGCCCGTGAGCTTCGCCTCGGCCACGCCTCTGCTGCGGTGCTCGAGCGAGGTCTCGCCGCCAGCCCCGGCTTTCTCGCGCCGCCACTTGCGAGCGTGCTTGCCTGGGAACTGGCCCGCGAATTTGGGCGCCCACCTGTTCTTGCGTTTAGCTGTCCGTCTCAGCTTGATCCTGTTCTCGAGGGCGCGCGGGAACTTGATATCCTTGATCCGCTCCTCTGGCGGTTTGAGCACGTCCTTCTGCTCGTCGGCGAGCCCGAGGTCCAGCTCTCGGAGCTCCAGGAGGCAGGGGCTCTCGCCCTGCTCGTAGCCCGTCGGCAAGTCGTCGCTGTAAGCAGTTGCCGTCGAGGACGCTCCACTCGGGCGCGGGCGGCGCGCCCTCGGGCCAGCTCTGGACGCCCTCGAGGCGCTCTTCCGACAGGCTGTCCTCGATGCCGCGGCCGGGCTCGATGGAGTAGCTCCACGGCCCCATGGTCGGCTGGACCGCGAGCAGGACCGCGCCCATTTGGTTGGCTCGCAGCCCTTGGAGCGGCACCGCGCCCATGTTCTGCTCGCGGAAGCGGGCGTAGGTCTCGGAGACGCAGTAGAGGCACTCGTAGGGCCCCCATTGTGTCGGGGACTTGTACTCCTTCTGGGTCTCGGCCTTGGCCTTCTGGACCCAGTCTTGCTCCATTGCCCACTGCATATCGGCCTTGCCCTCTCGGACATGGGCCTTGAGATGGCTGCGCTCGCGGGCGTCGGGCTCTTGCAAGAAGCTCGCGACGTCGGGGGCCACGGGCGCGCGGATGACATTCTTGAGACACGCTCGCAGCGCCACTGCCTCGGTCCACTGGCTCGAGAGGCAGTCTGCGAACACGAGGCTCTGGCCGCGCCCCTGCTCGATGAAGTCGATGGCCCAGCTTACCACCAACTCGTCCATCCAGGCTCTCGGCTGCCCCCACGCGTCGATGGCCTCGAAGACCCTCGCGCGGTCCGCCTCGGAGAACTCGAGCAGAGCGGTGCGCCAGCCCTTGAGCAATGCCCCCATGGGCTCGCCTGCTCGGAAACGCTCCGCCTCGCCATCGCCCCGATCGTAGGTGACGTCGCGCCGACAGGTGCCCTCCCCAGGTTCACGTCGCT
>CAUYUJ010006539.1:0-5000 GCA_963575745.1 Prorocentrum cordatum
CTACTACTACTACTACTACTGCTACTACGCATACTACTACTACTACTACTACTACTACTACTACTACTACTACTACTACTACTACTACTACTACTACTACTACTACTACTACTACTACTACTACTACTACTACTCCGTCTGCTACTACTACTACTACTAGTACTACTACTACTACTACTACTACTACTACTACTACTACTACTACTACTACTACTACTACTACTACTACTACTACTACTACTACTACTACTACTACTACTACTACTACTACTACTACTACTACTACTACTACTACTACTACTACTACTACTACTACTACTCCGTGTCCCTCAATCGTTCTGGGTCCCCGGACTACTGGTACCCCCCGGAGTATAGGTACTCCTTCCGTACACCCCCCAGGACTACAGGTACACCCCACCTGGACTACAGGTACCCCCCACACGGACTACAGGTACCCCTACCCTGACTACAGGTACGCCCCCCGGACTACAGGTACCCCCGTTGCCCTTAAGCTCGCCGCGACGCCGACTTCTAGATTCCCAGATCGCGCCTCAGACCCGGGCTTTGCTGAGTTGCAAATTAGGGCGTAACCGCCTTCAGGTTAGGACGAAATCGCCCCAAATTTAATACTTTAGGGCTAAAACTAAGTCGCAATGTACGGCGGAGCCTGTTGCCTTTGTGACGTGCAAAACTTGACCGGATCTATCCCCGCACCGCGCGCGTCGAAACTGGAGCACAAAGAACCACATATTTCTAGATGCAGGTTGACCCGTGCGCCCATGCGCACACAAGCCCATCCATCCATCCCTCGACGTGCTCACCTATGCAATTGTTCATACAGAGGTCCTGTTCACCCTGGCCCAACGAAAAGCTCCGGACCGCGGAACAAACTCAGGAGAGCAGGTGCGTTTGAAATGCTACGCAGGGCGAAAGCTGGTAGGTGGTTGGGCGCACGGGTCGATGAGCGGGTGGACGGGCATATGAGGAGGAAAAGGAGGAGGAGGAGGAGGAGGAGGAGGAGGAGGAGGAGAAGGAGGAGGAGGACGAGGAGGGGGGCACTGGGAGGAGGTGGGCGAGGATGAGGATTTCGATAATGCGGGGGGGCGACGATGACCATGAGGAGGGGCGAGGAAAAGGAGGAGGGGTGACATGATGAGGAGCATGGGTATAGAAGGAGGGACGAAGAAGAGGATGAGAGAGGAATGGTGCTGGGGCGTGGAAGAAGAGGCGAATGGTTGGGAAATTGATAGGGAGTGGGGATACGAAGAGTAACATGAGGGCGGCGATGAGAAACCATGACAAAGATACTGAGAGATAAAGAAAATGCGCGGGGGGGGGCCCAGGCCCACCCGACCCATGGGCGGCCCTGGGCGGTTGATGCGCCTCACTCCCCTCCATCATCCACTGTTTCTCGTTCCTACCCCCATGTTTTGGCGGCCCCCGTAGTGCCCACTGTCTCAATGAGGCCCTTGAAGGGCCCATGTTGTTCCAAGGTGGCCAGAGGAGAGGATGCATACAATCACCAAAAGGCCCAACCAGAGGCCCAAGATGAACCCAATAGGGCTCCAAAGTGGCGACCGAAACCGCCAAAACAGCACAGTGTTTGTGCCTTCGCGAAACCACAACGGGCCGGTCTGAAAGCACTCCGGGTGCTCTCGTGAAAACCTTTTGACGGCCCTGGAGGGCCCCAGGTGGCCCAACGAGGCCCCTAGAGAGCACCCAATGCGTCCCCGAGATGGCGCTGGGACCCGCCAGCAGAATATGTAGATGTGGGTTTGCCATGTTTTGCCCTCTGGCGACCATCGTGGGAAGCCATTTTCAAAGTCAAGTGGCGATCGGTCTCGCACCATCCTTGGGCGCGTAGATCCAATTGGGTTCGCCGGTGCGGCTTCCTGATGTCAGTGTTATAACTATTGTTGTTGTCGTTGTTGTTGTTGTTGCTGTTGTTGTTGATATCGTTGCTATTGTTGGCATCGTCCAGACTTGTCTTGCCCTTTTTCGCAAGGCGTGCTTTTAGACGAGCTTCGTTTTATGATATCGGCTTAGGGCCAGGTGGCCCGCCTCAGTCCCAGGACAGAGATGGGCCATTTGGCCCTGAACGACTCCCCCCCTCTCGCCTCGACGCGGCATGTCCTCTCGGGCGCGTTTGCCTCGCGCCAGACAGGGGCGCGTCGCGTCGACGCGGTGCGTTCAGATGATTGAAGCGCGGCGCAGAAATGGCGCCTGCGCTCGGGCTGACCCGCCCCCGGGCCGAGGAGCTGAAGGAGGGGGGAGAGGGGGGGGGCACGAGGAGGAGATGGGGGGGGGGGGGGGGGAGGAGGAGGAGGAGGAGGAGGAGGAGGAGGAGGAGGAGGAGGAGGATGAGGACGGGGAGGAAGAGGGGGAGGAGGGGGAGGAGGAGGAGGACGACGACGACGACGAGCAGACGAGGGGCACGATGAGGAGGGGGATGGAAGGGGCGGCAGAAGGAGGAGGACGAGGAGGAGTAGGGGGAGGAAGCAGAGGGCGACGCGGAGGAGGAAAGGGCGAAAAAGGCGGTGCAAGAGTGGGATTCGAGGCGACATATTTCCGAGGGACCTCCCCGGGCGAGGTTCTCGCTCGCACTGTGCCCGCGGCGGGCGGGCGGCTACAGAGCGCTCGCCTAGCCGCGGACGCGCTCTTCAACGCGGGTTGCGCATCTCCGCTCTCTCGGGCCCCCCTTTGGACTTTCTGGGCGCCCTTCCAAGGTCGCACTGGCGCCGAAGAGCGCCCCCAAGAGGATTCAAAAGTTTCGGCCAACTGAACCCCCTTTGGCGAGCCCTGGGACCCATTTTCGGGACCCCCTTGTGCCCCCCTGTGCCTTTTGCGGGCCCCCGTCGGGGCCGCCCGAGGCCCAGCGGGGCTCCGCTGGGGGCGGGGGTCGCAAAAAGGACGCCTCGTTATGTACCAGCGGACCCGCCCTGGGTCCTCTCAAGGCCCTCTCGGGGCCATCTTGGGGGCACATTGGGCCCCTCGCCATGGCTAGCGACACTATGCGTCGCATCGGCCTTGCAATTTCTGCCCGGCGGATGGAGGCGACGCGGCGGGCTTGAACTGGACAAATTTCACGCCGCACGCTCTTTGGACGAAAAAGCAGGTTGCATTCCGTAGAAGAATGGCAAGGTTGCGTCGGCGGCGCGACCCACCCGTTGTTCTCCATTCTATAGTTGAACATGCACCGCATAGAAGTAGATGAACTGCACGCGATGCACCTTGGCACGACGAGTTACAGGATGGGCAGCGCCATGTAGATAATGCGACCAGGTCCTCGGCGACGCGCCCGCAGTGAACATGGGGCACCTGTGGGGCATGATTCGCCAGGAATATGAAGGCTCACGTTCGTCGGGTCAGTTCACATACCTGACGTTGGCTTCGTTCTGCGACCCCGATCGGCCGCGGCAGGCGCATCCCAAACTGAAAGGCAAGGGCGCTGAGATCAAAAACCTGGTTCCGCCAGTTCGCGCAATGCGGCCCCGTCTGAAGCGCCCCGGCAACCGCGAAGACGGCGTCATCGAGTCCATGCTGTCGCAGCAATGCGCGCTGCAAGATATTCTTCATGATCGTGCAGATAAAGCTTTCCTGACGCGCAGCAGCCCCACCGAGCTGTTCCGCCTCGCGGAAGGCATTCTCCCGGATTTCACGAGGTTGGCACACGCAGCAGATGCAGACTTTGATTTGCTCTCCTCGGTGACGCCAAAATCCCATCGGTTCTGGCACTTCGGCCACAGGGCCAGATACCTGAACCCGAGCAAGGGGCACGCCATGATCGACGAAGATTCCGTCGGCGCGCGCAAAGCGATCGTTAAAACTTGCGCGCGCGGCACGGAGCCCCATCGGGCCCCCTTCTCATTCATGGGGAAGTATAGGCGCGGACAGAATTTCTCGTGTAGACACGGCGACGCGCGGGCCGCGCCCAGGAGCTGAACACCGAAAACATCATCATCATCACCATCGCCATCCCCAGCAACGTCATCGCCGCCATCATCGTCGTCACAATCTTCACCACCATCATCATGTTCACCCATATCATAATCACGCTGGAGGCTCGCTGGGGCCGCCCTGGAGGCTCGCCGGGGCCACCCTTGGGACCCGCGCGGGCCCGCCCAGGGGAAATGGTGGGATCTTTTGGGCTATTCCGCGGGCCCCTCTTCGGGCGCTCTCGGAGACCTCGGGGGCCTTCTTCTGACAATTCAGGATGTAGGCCTGTTGTCAGACCCCTCGCGGGAGATCGCGGCACCCCCGCCCGCGGGAGTTGTCCGTCGCGCGGGAGACGCAGAAAACGACCCCGACGCGCCCAAAGTGAGCCGCCAACCCAAGACAAAAATTGCGACGGCGCCTCGGCGTTTTCCCGCTCGTTTTTCGCAGCGGCCGCGCAGGGGGCTTGCACCGGCGCCGCGCCCGGCGCCGGGGGGGGCCCGAAGGGGCCCGCGAACGCCCCAAGATCCGCAGATGCTGAAGGCCAGGGGGCTTTCTATACGCCCCCCCCCCCTGTCCTGTAGGCCCCGCCCCCCCCTCTGCCTCGCCCCCCCCGCCCCCCCCCTGCTCTTGCGCCGGCGCGGGCGCCGGGCGCGCCAGCGGGTCCGAGCGACTTCAGAGCAGCTTCAACTTGGAGAGCCGCTTGAGGATCCTCTGCGCGGTGGCGCGGTTGAACTTGCGCCCGTTCGTTTCACTGCTTTTGCATTCTCGTTGAGCGAAGGCGCAACCCTTCGGCTGCCCAGCCCTTGTTTCTCGAGCTTCTTCATGGCGGGCAAAAGGGCCTTAGCCTTGCGAAGGGCACTTCCGCGCTGCCTCTTGGCGCTTTTGCCTTTCGTTTTTGGGCGGTGCGTGCCCAGCTTTTTGCCCCTGCGTTTTGCCGCGACCAGCGCCTTCTTGGCGCGCTCGCTGCCGATGTCCGCCCCCGTCGCCGCGTCGAGGGCCATCTTCCCGAATGCATTCTTCCCCCGCGCTGTGGCGGTGTCGACGAGATCGCTCTCGCAAATGAG
>CAUYUJ010006539.1:12500-27500 GCA_963575745.1 Prorocentrum cordatum
GCTAAAACTACTACTACTACTACTACTACTACTACTACTACTACGACTAACGACTACGACTACTACTACTACTACTACTACTACTACTACTACTACTACTACTGCTACTACCACCACTACGTCTACGACTACGACAACCACGACTACTACTACTACTACTACTACTACTACTACTACTACTAATACTACTACTACTACTACTACTACTACTACTACTACTACTACACTACTACTACCAACTACTACTACTACTACTACTACTACTACTACTACTACTACTACTACTACTACTACGACTACTACTACTACTACTACTACTACTACTACTACTACTAGTACGACTGGTACTAGTACTACTAGTACCACTACTACTGCTACACCTCCTACTGCTACTACTACTACCCTACTATACTACTACTACTACTACTACTACTACTACTACTACTACTACTACTACTACTACTACTACTACTACTACTACTACTACTACTACTACTACTACTACCTACTACTACTACTACTACTACTACTACTACTACTACTACTACTACTACTACTACTACTACTACGACTACGACTACGACTACGACTACTACTTCTACTACGACTACTACTACTACTACTACTACTACTACTACTACTACTACTACTACTACTACTACTACGACAAGTACTGCGACACAACATGAGCAAGAACCTCATGGAGTCTGCGCTAAGTTCTTGGATCAGCGATGGTTCGGCGGTGCTGCCGATCTTTCCTCAACAAGTCTGGAATCGGTGGCGATCTGGGACGGGCGCGCGGAGCTTGATCCATGATGGCATGTCGTCATTGAAGCTGCGCCATCTCCCAAGCCTTCCCGCTGGAGCGGGGCCAGGATCGCCGTGGGGCCCCCTGCCCAGCCCGACTATAGAGGAAGAACAACTTACATGATCCGCTTCGGCGGTCCGCCCAGACTTCTTGAATCGGCGCTGGACCCCGCAGGCGGCGCCTCCAGCGTCGCCCCTGGCGGCCCCTGGCGCGCTCCGCGCGCCAGGGAAGGGGGTGCAGACCTCCGAAGCGGATTATGTAGTTCGTTATTCCTCCTGCTCCTCATCTGCGTCCTCCTCCTCCTTCCACTTCTCATCTGCGTCTTGCCAGACTGTGCGTCTGCCCTCCGCCCCCTCAGTTTAAAATGGGCCCGTGTCTCAAACAGACTAGGGTCATTCTTCCCAAGCTTGTACCAGCGGGCCCCTCGTCAGATCAGCTACTCTTAGAGATAGCACAAGACCCACCGTCGAACAATAGGAGACGACACAATGGACGTGAACTCCAAAACATGCTGTACCGCTCTAGTGCTGCTCTCATGTGGATAGGCGTGTGGGCGCCTCGGGCGTACAGCTCCTCTGGCAAGAGGCTGGGGGCTGGGTTGGCAAGGGGCGCGCAGAAGGCCCCCCCTCAGTGCTGAGAGGTTCAGCCCAAGAATGGTAAGGGCACGTGGCCGAGGGGTTCTAGCGTCCAGAAGTTGTTTTCTGGCAGCTTCGCTGTTGCGTCGCCCTGTGATCGTGTTCATCTCCGCCCTCCCCTTCACCCCCATCGAGCTCCTCCTCATGCTCCCCTCGTTTCGTCCGCCCATATATCTCCCTTAGTCCTCCTCCTCCTCCTACTCCTCCTCCCTCCCCCTCCTGGGGAAACCAAAAGATACCGATACCGCTTCCTCCACGGACCTCTCACGGGGTGCGTTCTGACCAGAATCTCGAAGCGAATCCAGCGGTGGCGACGAGGGCTTCCCAGAGTGCCCCACAAAGGGTGAAAACGAAGCAAGGGCAGCGGCATTGTGGTACCTCCTCCTCCTCCTCCTC
Source organism: Prorocentrum cordatum (assembly GCA_963575745.1). Lineage (NCBI taxonomy): Eukaryota > Dinophyceae > Prorocentrales > Prorocentraceae > Prorocentrum > Prorocentrum cordatum. Next base: position 14,340 of record CAUYUJ010006539.1, read on the forward strand.
CTCCTCCTCCTCTTCCTCCTCCTCCTCCTCTTCCTCCTCCTCCTCCTCGGACCCCCGCCCACGGCGGATCGCCAGCAATCTCCCGAGCAGCTGCGCCTGGCTGGCCAGGTACCCCACCACGAGCAGCCACAGGCCTCGCGGCCGCGAGCCGCGCCGCGCGGGCATTCCCCGGCCCGCGGCGAAGGACAGGACGCCAGCGCCCCTGGCAGTCGATGCGCGGGCCAGCCTTCGGTCGGGCATGTCCCCCTGCAGGCGGACTTTGAGCGAAACATTATACAGGTACCCCAAAGAGTGCTCCAGGAGTGTTCAAAAATGATTGAACACATCGTCCCCAGACTATTTCTTTACTATTTTTGAATACTCCTCCTGTGGAGGGACAGGCCCGACTCAAGGCCAGCCCGCGGAATGGCCAGCCGAGCGGCGCACGGCCTCGCGCGGCGCAGCGCCGCCGAGGCCTCCCGAGACAGGGCCCTCTTCACACCCCCTCGCAGGGCCGAGCCTCGGGGTGCCCTCGGGCGGCTGTGCCTCGCCGAGAACGTTCCAGGGGTGCCCATGATGGGTTCGTGTTCCACCACCGCCATAATAAGCTGGAGGGGAGGAGGAGGGGGAGGACGAAGAGGAGGAGAAAGAAGAGGAGGACGAAGAGGAGGACGAAGAGGAGGGGAAGGAGGAGGAGAAGGACGACCCCCTCCCCCTCCAATTTATGGTGGTGGTAGTGGTGGAAAATAGGGTCATCAGCCCAGATCGTCCGGAAAGGGCGCTGGAGGCTCCGACGACCAAACCTCCTGGCATCGTGGAAACAAAACGGAGGAAGGTACTTAGCATTTTTGCCAGCCTCTCTTCACCCTCACCGGGGCCCCAGAAGCGTGAACAAGGTGACCCATAGGACAACAGAACTGCATCATCATACACTTCTGGAGGGAGGTCCGCACGGACTGCTTTTGAGCAGGGACCGACCGTCCCGGCACTCCTATCGGCCCACCACGACATGTTCTCAGAACCCAAGAACGTCCCAAGAACAGAAACAAAGTTCTTGGAACAGAAGCCCGATGTGCTAAGACAAGATAACATCGGCCAGAAATGTTCTAATTAGGAGGAAAACAAACCTCCCTCGCTTTTGACCACCCTCGCTTCCAAGAGATACCAAACGATGCCAAATTGCAGCCTGTACTGGTCAGGCCGCTTGACGAGGAGGCGCGTGGTATGGCTTGGTTTTGCCTGGAAGCGAAAGCGGGGTAGGTAATTCACGCTCTGATAACAGTTCGCAGAAGCCACAAAAAGGTTCTTAGAACACTCTTCGGTGGGCCTGTAGGCACGCCGGGGCGCTTCGCCACAGCTTTGTTGCTTGGATCGGCGCTGGACCCCGCTGGAGGGGGCCTCAGGCGCCGCCCGCGGCGCGCTCCAGGCGCGGGGGGGGGGGGGCGGGGGCGGGGGCGGGGTCGGTCCGGCTGTCGTCCAAGAAGCTTCGGCTCTATCATCTTGCAGCGCGGAGAGCGCTTAGCACCGAGGCCACATCCCACCATAGCAGAGTGGTGGGCCGCGCATAACAGCAAAAATCGTCCACGTCTTGAGTCAGTTACTGCACCTCATTCCTTGGTCGGTCCGGCTCCCATCCAAGAAGGCCGCGCGGACCTCCGCACGTGGAAGCTTGTGCGGTGTTCGTTCTTTTTGATTCTCTGCGACCGACGCCACCCGACCCCCAGAAGCCCTGCGCCCATCCGGCCTGAACCGTGCTGCCTCGCCTCGAGTCGCGTTGGGGGGGAGGGGTCGGGAGGATACAGGGCATGAGCAATAGCATTCCAATGCAACGGGCGATACCTGCGGCCGCATGCGTCCAGCGAAGGGGAAGCGTGTTGTCGCCGCGAGGCAGGGGCCGCCAATCCAACACCGCGTAAACTTCCTATGAAACAAATTGGTCCGTGCAGCCTACTTCGAGGCCCTCTTAGGGCCATGCCATCCTGGTTCCATGGGAACTTTCAGAGAAGCAACATGCACCCTGCAGCCTACTTCGTGGCCCTCTTGGGGCCCTCTTAGAGCCCTGTCGAGGCCATCGGGGGGACTCCAGGAGCCCTCTTGCTCTCGGTGTGGGACCATTTCAAGTGCTTAGGCAGTGCGACGAGCACTTGGGAGGGATCAAGGGCATGAGCAATGTCGGAGGTTTCTGGCAATTGTCGAGTGAAGATTGAATTCCGCACGGGGCTCACTGTTGCGATCCGTTGCTGATACGGGGACTTCAAGACTGATCGCTCCCTGTGCCCACAGCAGCTTCGGGAGGTTTCGGGACCGCGGCAAGTTCCGTGTTGCGCTCCACTGCGGATGCGGACGTCAGCGCGAATTCCGTTGCGTCCCGTTCGTAATCGTGAGCGCTCTTATCTTCTCGGCGTCTCGACATTGGGCGGAAATGGGGGGGAAGAGGGAGCTCGGGGCCTCTGCCTAGAGCGACTGTGTGCAGCAGTGCGTCCTGTCTGGGGGGGGACTCCACCTGCCCGGAGCAGGCCCCCCAAAACAGCCAACGTCCACGCCGTGGGGGGGGGAGGTCGAGTATGCTTGGGCAGGTTCTGTGCCAGAAAAAAACTCGAAACAAAATCCACCTGTAGGGGGACATGCCCGACCTAAGCCTGCGTTTTGAAAGAGCGGCCTGCTCAGGAGCAGCCGCGCCCAGGCCGCCCTGGGCCGCAGGACTGGACGTCTGGGCGGCCCAGCTGGGCTGGGTGGCCCGCGGGCCCAGGATACCTGTGCAAGCCTCGCCCAAGACCTCCCGACTCCTTCCCTGGCGGACATCGCCCTGGCCTGGGAACCGTTCCTGATGGCCCCAGCGCCCGACAACGGTACCGGTAGAGGCCGAGGCCGACGAACATTGACCAGGGCGGGCGACAAAATATCACTGGAGATCCGGGACCCCCCGAGGAGGCACTGGTAGAAGAAGAAGGAGAAAAAAACAACAACAACAAAAAAGAGAAAAGCAAACAAACAAAACGGCATAAACATAAGCTGTGGACGCTCCGCGCGGATGTCTTGAATCTGCGCTGGGCCGCCCCCCCCACGGCGCGCGGAGCGCGCACAAGGGGCGGCGCCGCTCGGGGGGGCGGCGGCCAGTCGCCGCTCCAAAAAATCCGCGCGGAGGGCCACCAGCTCATGCTCGTGCCGTTTCTTCCCCGCCCGCTGGAGGTCTGGGCCCCCTCCGCCGGTGCCGGGCCGCGGGGGGCCCTGGAGCTGCGCGGCAGCGGTCCGAGGTCCCGGGGCGGCCCGCGCTGCCGGGGCGGCCGGCGAAGGTGTTTGCGGGAAGGGCCGCGGCAGAGGGGGGGGCTCCTCGCAAGGGGGGGGGGGGGGGCACGTGGGCCAGGATGGGGCTCCTCTGACCGCCAGGCTGGGCACCGATGGTCCTCTGCCAGGGTGGCGCAGAGGCAGAGCCACTGAGAATGGCACTGGCCGGGGCCACGTTCCTTAGGTTCCTCCACCTCCTCCTCGCGGAATACCATGCAGATGCAAAAGCGCCCTCCTCCTCCTCGCGGATAAAACATGCCGATACAGAGGCCCGCGAGACAGGGAGAGAAAGAGAGAGAGAGAGAGCGCGCGAGAGAGAGAGAGACACAGAGAAAGAGCCCACCTTGCCAACAAAATCCCTTGTCGATGCGCGGGCAAGGGATATGTATATATATATATATATATAAGTATATATATATGTGCACATAGAGAGAGTAGCATAAACATAGAAAGAGCGAGAAACAAAACACAGTGTGAGGGCGAGGGAGAGAGGCAAAGAGAGATATAGAGAGAGATAGACATAAAGAAAGAAAGAACTAAAGAAATAAAGAAAGAACGAAAGAAAGAAAGAAAGAGAGAGAGATAGAGACACACACACACACATTGTCCCACGTCCCCCACTCCTCACTGAGAAAGACCATGCCGATACAGAGACAGGCACGAGCGAGCGAGAGGAAGAGGGAGAGAAACAGAGAGAGAACACACAACCAACAGCGAAAGAGACCGTGTGTGCGAGAGAAAAGGAACACCAGTGTGCGAGAGAAAGAAAACAACAAAAAGCGGAAGAGATCGCCGCAGCAGGCAAAAAGGCAGCGCGGGGACGCAGGCGCACCTGCCCCGCTGGCGAGGCACCCGAGCCGCACCAGAGGGGGGACACATGCGCTGGATACACATGCGGCTGACAAAGCAAATCCAGCTCTCGCCCAGGCCGGCCACAACTCCATGGTGTCACACATGCAGGCGCCACCGACGTGGTGGGCGTCACGCCTGGCGGTGGCTGCGAGCTCGCCCCCTTTCTCCTCTTCTCACTCTTCTCATCCTCTTCTCCCTCGCCTCCCCCACTTCTTATCTTCCTGCTCCTCCTCCTCATCATCATCATCATCATCATCATCAGCATCATCCGATTCCTTCTCCTTAATCTTCCTCCTGATCCGTCTCCTCCGCGTGGTCCTCCTCCTTCTCCTCCCCCTCCTCCTTCTCCTCCTACTTCCCTTCTCCCTCCTCTTCTTGTCCATCATCATTGTCCTCATTACGCTTTGTCTTCCTCCTCGGCCTCCTCCTCCTCTCCATCCTCATCCTTATCTTCCTCCTACTCCTCCTCATTATCGTTCCCCCAGCCGACCCATACTCATCATCCTCATTCCGCCTCGCACTCCTTCCTCCTCCTCATCCTTTTTTAATCAATGTCCTCCTCCCTCCGCCTCCTCCCGCCTCCTTCCTCCCTTCCTCCCCTCTAAGAACCCCCAGAACGTCGCTGCACTGCTGCACTCACGACCCCTCCCCCCCTAGAATGCCATGGAACTCCCTCCCTGACTTCTCTCTCCATCCATCCATCCGTCCATCCATCCATCCATCTATCCATCCGTCAATCCATCCATCCATGCATCCATCCATCCTACTCCTCCTCATTCTCCTCCTCCTCCTCCTCCACCTCCTCCTCCTCCTCCTCCTCCTCATCATCATCATCATCATCACCACACCACCACCACCACCACCATCATCATCATCATCATCATCATCATCAGCATCATCATCATCATCATCATCATCATCACCATCATCATCATCAGCATCATTATCATCCTCATCCTCAACCTCTTCCTCCTCCTCCTCCTCATCAGCATCATAATCATCCGCCTCGATGCTCCTCCTCCTCCTCCTCCTCCTCCTCCTCCTCCTCCCTCCTCCTCCGCCTCCCCCTTTCCCCTCTGCCTCCTCCTGCCCATCATTATCGACCTCTTCTCTTCCTCCCCTCCTCCCTCCTCCTCCTCCTCCTTCTACTCCCCCACCTCCTCCACCTCCTTCCTCCTCCCACTCCTCCTCCTCCCCTCCTCCTCCTCTCCCTCCTCCTCTCCTCCTCCTCCTCCTCCTCCTCCTCCTCCTCCTCCTCCTCCTCCTCCTCCTCCTCTCCTCCTCCTCCTCCTCCTCCTCCTCCTCTCTCCTCCTCCTCCTCCTCCTCCTCCTCCTCCTCCTCCTCCTCCCCTCTTCTTCCTCCTCGTCTTCCTCCTCATCCTCCTCATTGTCCTCCTCCTCATCCTGCCCCTCCTCCTCCTCTTCCTCCTCCTCCTCATCATCATCGTCATCATCATCACCATCACCATCACCATCATCATCAGCATCCCCATCATCATCATCATCATCATCATCATCATCATCATCATCATCATCATCATCATCATCATCATCATCATCATCATCATCATACTCACACCGTCATCATCATCAGCATCATCACCATCGTCATCATCATCATCATCATCCTCATCATCAGCATCATCATCATCAGCATCACCATCGTCAACTTCATCAGCAGCATCATCAACATCAGCATCAGCATCAGCATCATCATCAACATCACCATCACCATCACCACAACCATCATCATCCTCATCATCCTCATCATCCTCATCAACATTATCAACAGCATCATCATCATCAGCATCAGCGTCCTCATCATCGTCGTCGTCGCGGCGTCGTCATCATCAGCAGCATCAGCATCAGCACCACCACCACCACGATCAGCATCATCATCAGCGACAGCATCATCATCAGCATCACCACTACCATCGTCATCATCATCACCATCATCGTCATCACCACCACCATCATCATCATCATCATCATCATCATCATGATCATCATCATCATCATCATCATCATCATTATCATCATCATCACCATCGTCATCGTCATCGTCGTCGTCATCGTCATTGGCATCGTCATCATCATCATCATCACCATCATCAGCATCATCATCATCAGCATCATCACCATCGTCAACGTCATCAGCAGCATCATCAACATCAGCATCAGCATCAGCATCATCATCAACATCATCATCACCATCACCACCACCACCATCATCATCCTCATCATCCTCATCAACATCATCAACAAGATCATCATCATCATCAGCGTCCTCATCATCGTCGTCGTCGCGGCGTCGTCATCATCAGCAGCATCAGCATCAGCATCAGCACCATCACCCTTAGCAGCATCATCATCATCATCATCATCATCATCATCATCATCATCATCCTCATCATCATGATCAGCATCGTCAGTACCAGCATCATTAGCATCATCATAATCAGCAAACTCATAATTATCAGTACCATCATCAACATCATCAGCACCATGCTGACCATCATCACCAGCATCGTCGTCATCATAAGCATTGTCGGTATCCTCATCGTAAGCATCACCATCACCATCATACTCATCACCGTAAGCATCATCATCACTGTCATTGCCACCAGTCTCATCAGTATCGTTATCATCATCCTCATCATCAGTATCGTCGTGGTCGGCCTCATCATCATAAGCATGCTCGTAATCAGTATCATCATCATGATCATCACCATCATCATCATCATCATCACCCTCATCCTCATCATAATCATCACTATCGTCCCCATCATCATAGTCATCGCAATCTTCATCAGTAGCACCTGCATCATCATCATCAGCATCCTCACCACCACAACCAGCATCCTCCTAACCATCCGCATCCTCATCTCTGTCATCATCATCTTCACCAAGACCAAAAAAGTAAACTCACCATCACAAGCACAATCACCATCGGCAACACAATCACCATCATCGTCATCAGCATCATCATCATCATCGCCATCCCCATCACCATCACCACCACCACCACGATCAGCATCATCATCAGCGGCAGCATCATCATCACCATCACCACTACCATCGTCATCATCATCACCATCATCGTCATCACCATCATCATCATCATCATCATCATCATCATCATCATCATGATCATCATCATCATCATCATCACCATCACCATCACCATCGTCATCGTCATCGTCATCGTCATCGTCATCGTCGTCGTCATCATCATCATCATCATCATCATCATCATCATCATCATCATCATCATCATCATCATCATCATCATCGCAACCACCATCAACATGTCCATCACCATCCGCGAAAGAATTCTCGACATCATCCCCATCCTGTTTTCCCCATTTCCCCCACCATCAGCATTTCAATCACCATCCGCAAAAGCATCCTCGACATCATCCCCATCCTATTTTCCCCATCCCTCCCGCCGTCCTCCCCTGCATCAGCTCCCCTCCTCCTGCTCCGTCCTCCTCCTGCGCTGGAGGCTCCGAAGGGGAGAGCGGCGGCAGCGAGGCGGGCGCGGCGGGGAGGCCAGGGCCAGGGCCACCCCCCTCGAGAGCGGCCTCCCGCTCCGGACCTCCAGCGCCACCCGACGACACACGGTCGGGAAGCATTGGTCGGCGTGTCGCAGCGGCGGCCCTGGCACCACGCTGCGCCCTGCAAGCTGCGAGCGGATAGCGTGTCGCGTCGCCCCGTGCGGCAGGAGGCTGGGCAAGGCTCGGACCCCTGCTGCTCTGGGACCAGAAGTGGCCAGCCTGTCGCGCCGAAGCGTGGTGGGCCCCCGACCGCAACACCCCCACCGCTCCTCCTCCGCCTCGGAGGAGGAAGAACGGCGGCGGTGCTGCAGTCCCCGGCGGCTCCCTGCTCCCCCCCTGGAGGTGGAACGCCCCCTCCCCCCCCCACGGGAGGAAGAACGCCGACCTGGCGTTCCTCTACCGCCTCGGCCCCTGGCGGATCCCTACTCCCTCGGGGACACGCCGTAAAGAGACCCCTGGACGAACAGCCCACGCTCCGCACAGCCCGTGGCGCGGGGCCGACAACGCGGGTGCACCGCCTCTCCCTCCACCGCGCCTGTGGGAACGAGGGCCCAGGACCCACACGACGCGGACGGCTCGCTGCCGCCGCTGCCGAGGCCCGGGGCCCGTGCTCCGCCGCGCACCTCTGCGAGCGCACATAAGCAGCCGGCATTGCCGGCGGCGCCCACGCAGAACAGAGATGTCGGCCGAGGGCTCGGGTCGCGATGCTTGCTTACTGCCTCGGAAGTCCACAGTTCATCGATGGCCCGGCAAGAGCCCTTCGCGTGGGACCGAGGCCCCCCCCGCGCCCCGCCTATCTCGCCACCCCTGCAGCACTGCAGTCGCTGTTGCCGCCTTCAAGCCACGATCACTGCTGCTGCTAAGGTTGCTCTTGCTGCTGCTGCTGCTGCTGCTGCTGCTGCTGCTGCTGCTGCTGCTCCTGTCTCCTCCTCCCCCTCCTCCTCCTCCTCCTCCTCCTTCTTCTCATCCTACGTGCTCCTCCTCCACATCCTTGTCCTGTCATGGCCTTCCTCATGTTCCACGGGCCTCCTGACCCTCAGTCTCGCCCTCCTCCGTGACAGGCCGGCGCCTTTACTCTCACCGTGCCCCCTCACGCTGTTTCCCGTGTAACCAATTTCCAGATTCCAGTTTGCGCAGCAGGATCCGTAATCCAGAGACAGCAGAACCTACAGCAAAAGGGGAGGGAAAGGAGAGGGAGGAAGTCAAATCTCACTGCTTGCCGACCTTTCATCGCGTGTACCCCGTCAAATCCCGCCTGCTCCTCATGCCCTCCCTCTGCGGGCCGAGAGCCTGCCCCCCTCATCCTCACCCGCTCTCTCTGAGGACCTCCTCCTCCTCCAAATTCCTGCTGTTTTTTTGTTATTATTATTTTTACTATTATTATTCGTATTATTATTATTATTAGTATTATTATTAGTATTACCATTATTATTATTATTATTATCTTCCTTCTTGCTGTTATTATAAGAAACATGTTTCTGCTTCGCCTTCTCCTCTGCCTCCCCCTCGGGAGCGTCCCAGAAGGGGGGAACCGTCCAAGAGAAAGGCCCGCAAATCATAGCCGGAGGATGTGCGCGGGCAGGGGGGGGCACGGGACGTGCTGCAAGAAGAAGCGGAGGCCATGCGATCCGGTGAGATTGTATGACCGCTGCCACAAAATATCCACCCCCGCCGCAGTCACCACCCCCCTCCGGGACGCCCCGGATTCCCCCCTTGCCCCTTGCCCTGGCGAGCTGGTTCCCGGGGCAGCTGGGCCCCCCGCCCGCGTAGGCGAGGTAGAACGCCTCGCAGACCAGTGGGGAGGACGGAATGGGATGGGATGGGACGGCGCCTCAAGGTCGAGACGGAAGGGCCTGGCCCGCTGATCAAAACCTGTGGGCTCATCAGAGCCAGCATCGGATCCTCGAAGGCCCCTCCGCGAGGGAGGGCCAAAAGAGAGGAATCAGCAGCACAAGCAGCATTGACGCAGCTAGTCTCCGTGAGGACAAAACGCCAGAACTAGAAGGAGACAAAACGGCATAATAACAAGTGGCACGCGTGCCCTGGCTCTTGCACACAGGAGCTGCGAAGGACTGGAGGCCCAGAGGGACGAACCACCACGAACCACGACGAAAATAAAAGGTTCCGCGGCCCGGGGGGGCTGCCCTGGGAAACCTGGACGGAGGAAGGCTCCCAAGGGGGGGTGGCCCAGGGGAGCTGGGGCTCAGGCTCAGGGCGGGGGTCGATAGGGGGACGAAGCACCACGAACCACGACGAAAATGAAGGGTTCCGCGGTCCAGGGAGGCTGCCCTGGGACGCCTGGGCGGAGGAAGGGTCCTAAGGGGGGGTGGCCCAGGGGAGCTGGGGCTCAGGCTCAGGGGGGGGTCGAGGCGACGAAGCACCACGAACCACGACGAAAATAAAGGGTTCCGCGGCCCAGGGGGGCTGCCCTGGGACGCCTGGACGGAGGAAGGCTCCCAAGGGGGGGGTGGCCCAGGGGAGCTGAGGCTCAGGCTCAAGGGGGGGGGGGTCGAGGGGGACGAAGCACCACGAACCACGACGAAAATGAAGGGTTCCGCGGCCCAGGGGGCTGCCCTGGGAAGCCTGGACGGAGGAAGGCTCCCAAGGGGGGATGGCCCTGGGGAGCTGGGGCTCAGGGCGGGGGTCGATAGGGGGACGAAGCACCACGAACCACGACGGTTCCGCGGCCCAGGGGGGCTGCCCTGGGACGCCTGGGCGGAGGAAGGCTCCCACACCGCCCCGTAAACCAGGGAAGGGGCGTTGTTTCTGCCCTTGATGCTGGGGGTGTCAAGAGCGTGTGAGACATGTTTCTCGACACCATAGAGGGTGCGCAGGGGGTGGTCCCTCACCGCGGCCGCTGGCTGGCTCGAATCTGTCCTCGATGGAGGATAGAAGGCTAGGAAGAGGGAGGAGGTTCAAGCAATCTGGCGTTGGATGACACATAGGGGAACATTCGCGACGAGGGCTGAGAACGCAGAATTGCGCATATTTTATAAACTTAAGCAAACACATAAGATTTGCATTAAGTATGTGGGGTTCCTCGGTAGCGTAATTTCTGCCCTTGATGCCGGGGGTGACAAGAGCGTGTGAGACATGTGGCTGTCCCCCTCCCCCCGTCTGCCCCTCTCCCGGGGTCCGCGATCGAGTGGAGAGGGGGGGGGGGCGAGGGGAAGGCCACGATTGGGCGTGGCTTAATGGGGGGGTCACAAATGGGGGGGTCAAAAAAGGTCCCCTTTCGTGCCCCTCGGGCCCCTCCAGAGCCCCAGGGGGCTCATTTAGGTACCATTTGGGTACCTTTTCGGACCACACTCGCCGCCCCCCCATTTACGATCCCCCCATTACGCAGCGCCCAATACGAGCTCGTAAGCGCACCTCCGGAGTCTCCAGAGCCTCCGAGTCTCCACTCCGTGGCCTTCGAGATGGCCGAGAGGCCATTGAGGCTGGCTCAAGCTGGACCCCATCACGCCGAGAAGGCCTCGATTATCCAGCTGAAGGGCCCAACCAGATGCAGTTCTGAGTAACGCAAATGTAAATCTCGTCTTCGGTGGAACTCCCTATGGGGCCACGAAAGCGTGAGGGGTGTACCGAAATGGACATGCGGTGCGGGGGGCCGCATGTGATCCCTGCCATTGGGTCTTTCGGTGGAACTGCCTATGGGCCCACGAAACGTGTGAGGGGTGTGTCGACATGGACATGCGGTGGGAGGGGAGCTGCATGCGAGCCCCGCCACAGGACCTTCGGTGGAGCTGCCAATAGGCCCACGAAACCTGTGAGCGGTGTGTCGACATGGACATGCGGTGGGAGGGGAGCCGCATGCGAGCCCCGCCACAGGGCCTTCGGTGGAGCTTCTTGTGGGGCCACGAAGCGTGCGAGAGGTGTGTCGAAATGGACATGCGGTTGGCGGGGAGCAGCAGGCGAACCCTGCCACTGGGGCCTGCGGTGAAACTCCATACATCCCCAGGACGAAAGTTTTCCCTCTTGGGACACAACACAGTGCCTTCAGCGCGTTTTCGGCCTGCGTCTCCTGGCCCAACGCACAACGCATGCGCCGTCGTCGCGCGTCCTGAATGCCCCCGCAGTGGGTTCGGCTCTGTGGCGACAAGCGAGTCCGAGAGCCAAAACTGCGGTTTCGGCTTGCGTCTCCTGGCCCAGCGCACGGCGCATGCGCCGTCGTCGCCCGTCCTGAGTGCCGTCGCAATTGGTTCGGCTCTGTGACAACAGGCGAGTCCGAGAGTGCGCGGTTTCGGCCTGCGCCTCCTGGCACAACGCACGGCGCATGCGCCGTCGTCGCCCGTCCTGAATGCCGCCGCAATTGGTTCGGCCCTGTGACAACAAGCGAGTCCGAGAGTGCGCGGTTTCGGCCTGCGCCTCCTGGCCACACGCACGGCGAATGCGACGCTGTGCGTCTGGCGGCGCCGATGTTCTCTCGCCAGCCGCTAGTTGCCACTGGCGCCTGAAGAGGAGCATCTGCCGTCCTGCGTAAGCATGGCGCCACGAAACACGTGAGTGGTGTACCGACATGGGCATGCGGCGGGATGAGGAGCCGAGCCGCAGGCGAACCCTGCCGCTGGGTCCTTCGGTGGAGCCCCGTTATGGGGCCACGAAGCGTGTGAGTGGTGCCGAAGTGGACATGCGGTGGGAGTAGAGCCGCAGACGGACCCTGCCACTGGGTCCTTCGGTGGAACTCCCCATGGGGCCACGAAGCGCGTTAGGGGTGTGCCGAAATGGACATGCGGTGGGCAGGGGACCGCATGTCATCCCTGCGGCTGGGTCTTTCGGTGGAGCTGCCTATGGGCCCACGAAGCGTGTGAGGGGTGTGTCGACATGGACATGCGGCTCTGGGGGAGCCGCAGACGAGCCCCGCCGCGGGGGCCTGCGGTGGAGCTGCCAGTGGGCCCACGAGAACGTGTGAGGGGTGTGCCGACGTGGACACGCGGTGGGCAGGGGAGCAGCAGACGAAGCCTGCCACCGGGTCCCTGTGGTGGAGCCCCCCCCTCTCTGTGGGGCCACGGGGCGTGCGAGGGGTGCGTGCGCCGGAGGGGGCACGCGCAGGCAGGGAGGCAGGGGTGGGAGGACGGAGGGGCGGGCGCGCGGCGCTGCCCTTTCACGACGAGGACCCGACACCACAAGCTGGCCGAGAAAAGCACTCAGAGGTGGCCGCAAGACGGCCCGAGGAGGCCTCCGAGAGGCCCCAAGGGGGCTCCAAGAAGAATCGGGAGAGGGCCCCTAAGACGCGCAGATCGGCCCAGTCCCTTTGTAGATCGTACGGGTTTCGTGCATTCGACTTCCTGGTGCCAACGTCGTCCAAGGCGGCCCAAGAGTCCCACAAGACTGCTCCGAGACGACCCGAGAATGTCTCAAGGCTGCCCAAGAGGGTCCCAAGACGGCCCGAGGGGCGACCAAGACAGCCCAAGAGAATGGCGTAAGCCTCTTGAGCAACTCGGTGCGACGACGACGCCTGCGGCGGGTTTCTTCGCATTAGAGTTCG
>CAUYUJ010006539.1:34892-52951 GCA_963575745.1 Prorocentrum cordatum
CTCCGTGGATCCATTTCCCCTGGGGTTCCTTGTATTGATTATTATTCGTATAAGCGCTTTCCAGCAGAAGAATTGGATCCACGAAACTTCCACGCTAAAAACTAGAGCCAGAAGACACGGAAAGTGGATCCACGTGATTCTCGCACACACGTAATTGGATCCAAGTGGATCCATGCGTTCCCATGCAAGAGGAAAGAACTTTCGGCCTGGGAATGAAGAGTTTGCACCCCTTCTGCCCTTCAGCACGCTGCACGTGTTGGCGGGGGAGACGGGGGTCAAAACCCCACTGAAGAGTTTTGCACCCGTTTTGCCCTTCAGCACGCTGCACGTGTTGGCGGGGGGGGCGGGGGTCAAAACCCCACTGAAGAGTTTTGCACCCCTTCTGCCGTTCAGCACGCTGCACGTGTTGGCGGGGGAAACGGGGGTCAAACACCCACTTGAGCAGGCCGAGAGATTTTCCTCCTGAGGCCCACATGACACATGCGAAGTGGGGTGCGGTATCTGTCATGGGAATTTGCGGGCGTTGGCCAGGCCCGCTGTGGCGCTCGAGCACCCACATGTTATGGAGGCTGCGGGAGTTGGCCGGGGCAGCTGTGGCGCTCGAGCAACGACATGTTATGACGTGTCCAAGTAGCTCGAGGGCTCCCCCAGGAGGCCGCCCAAATGCCAAAAGCCGTTCAAAACGTGAAGGAAATCATTGTGTTTGCGTTCTCGCCTTTTTGCTTCCGATGGCCTTCCGAGGCCTCAGTATGGCTCCAATATTGCCCAAAGCGGTTGCCGGGGCCGCGGCTGGGCAACCAAGAGCGGGCGCTCTGGCCCAAGAGGCCTCCAGGAGGCCCCAAGAGGCGCCCAGGAGGCCCCAAGAGGCTCCCAAGAGGTCCCCAAGAGGCCCCAAGAGGCCCAAAAGAAGCACCAAGAGGCCCCCAAACGGCCCCCAAGAGGCGCCCAAACTGCCTCGAAAAGCCCCCCGAGAGGTATCCCACGAGATCCCCACCAACATCCAACAGGCTTCATGCCCACAAGCCAGGCACGGTGACGGGATGGGCCGCAGGCCATTAAATCCGACGCCCCCTGTTGATTCATCACAGGGGTGCCTGGCGTGCTAGACCCTCTCGGTTTTGGTTCTGGTTCTTTTTCCAAAAGAACTCCCCCTGGGGCTCTGGCGCGTCCCGCCGGGGTCCCGGGAGGATCGCCACGGACCTCAATTCCCTACTTTTCTGCCCAAGACGGCTCCAAGATGGCCTCCAAGATGGCCGAGATGGCCTCCAAAATGGTCCAAGATGGCCTTTCAGTCCGCCCAAGATGGTCCAAGGCGGCCTCCAAGACGGCCCAAGAGAGTCCAAGACGGCCCAAGACGGCCCAAGAGGCCCCCCAGAGGCCTCCCAGACGGCCCAAGAGGCCTCCAAGAGGTCCTCCAGGAGAGCCCGAAGAGGCCAAAATCATTGATTTTCCGTAGGTTTTTGAAGGATTTGGGAATTTGCTTCTTCTCGGCATACCGACGGCTCAAGACGGCCCCCAAGATCGCCCAAAAGGCCCCCAAGAGGACCCCATGACGGCCCAAGTGGCCTCCAAGATGGCCCCAAGACGGCCCAAGAGGCCTCCAACAAGCCCAAGATGGCCTCCAAGACGCCCAAGATGGCCTCCAAGACGGCCCTCGAGACGGCTCCCGAGACGGCTCCCGACGGCGTCAGACGTACCAGGAGCCCACCAAGATGGCCGAAGTTGGCTCGAAGCTGGCCCAAAAGGGCCCAAGAGGCTCCCAAGAGGGCCTCCAGGAAGGCCAGAAGAGGCCAAAAACCTTGATTTTCCATAGGTTTTTGACGGATCTTGACATTTTCTTCTTTTCGGCTTTCCGACGGCCCGAGACGGCCCAAGAGCCCCCAAAGATCGCCGAAAGATCGCCCAAGAGGCCTTCAAGACGGCCAAGATGACCTTCAGGATGCCCACGTGTTCCCCGAAGGCCTTCCAAACCGATTCGGGGAACACATGGTCCGATGGCTTGGCTGGTCTGGCCTCAACGTTCGGCCACATAGGCGCTTCCACAAAGGCAGGGGGCGGCGGTGATTCGCCGTAGGCGTCTTCGATCCGCCGCCCCCTGTCGATTCATCGCAGGGGTGCCTGGCGTGCTGAACCCTCTCGGTTTTGGTTCTGCTTCTTTTTCCAAAAGAACTCCCCCTGGGGCTCCAGCACGTCCCGCCGGCCACCCGGAAACTGCGTCAGTCAATGCCTGAAACGGCCGTTTCGCTCGGGATATTCTCAACAAATCGCGAAGATGACCCAAGATTGCCTCCAAGTCCGCCCAAGATGGTCCAAGACGGCCTCCAAGGCGGACCAAGAGAGTTCAAGACGGCCCAAGACGGCCCAAGAGGCCCCCCAGAGGCCTCCCAGACGGCCCCAGAGGCCTCCAAGAGGTCCTCCAGGACGGCCCGAAAAGACCGAAATCATTGATTTGTCCCAGGTTTCTGAAGGATTTTGGAAGTTGCTTCTTCTCGGCATTCCGAAAGCTCAAGACCGCCCAAGAGGCCCCCAAGATCGCCCAAGAGGCCCCCAAGAGGGCCCCATGAAGGCCCAAGTGGCTTCCAAGACGGCCCCAAGAGGGCCCCAAGATGGCCCAAGAGGCCTTCAACAAGCCCAAGATGGCCTCCAAGACGCCCAAGATGGCCTCCAAGACTGCCCCGAAGCACCCCAAGAGGGCCCCCAGTCGGCCCAGAAAGGCCTCCCAAACGGCTCCCAGAACGTACCAGGAACCCACCAAGATGGCCGAAGTTGGCTCGAAACTGGCCCACGACGGCCCAAGAGGCTCCCAACAGGGCCTCCAGGAAGGGGAGAAAAGACCAAACACCTTGATGTTCCGCAGGTTTTCGAAGGATTTTGATATTTCCTTCTTTTCGGCCTTCCGACGGCCCGAGACGGCCCAAGAGCCCTAAAGATCGCCGAAAGATCGCCCATGAGGCCTCCAAGATGGCCCCACCCAAGAGGGCCCCAAGACGGCCCCAAGAGGCCCCCAAGACGGCACAGGAGGCCTTTAAGACGCCCAAGATGGCCTCCAAGACGGCCCCCGAGACGGCTCCCGAGACGGCTTCCGACGGCGTCAGACGGACCAGGAGCCCACCAAGACGGCCGAACATGGCCCTAAGATGGCCCAAGGCGGCCCAAGAGGCCTCCAAGATGGCCTCCAGGAAGGCCCGAAAAGGCCAAAATCATTGATTTCCTCAGAGTGGTTGAAGGATTGTGGCGTTTGCTTGTTTTTCAGCCTTCCAACGGCCCGAGACGGCCCGAGTGCCCCCAAAGATCGCCCAAGAGGCCCAAGACACGGCCCCAAGAAGCCCCCAAGACGGCCAAAGAGGTCTCCAAGACGCTCAAGATGGCCTCCAAGACGGTCCAAGAGCCCTCCAAGACGTCCTCCAAGAAGGCCCGAAAGGGTCAAATGGCCTCCAGACGGCCAAGATGACCTTCAAGATGCCCACGTGTTCCCCGAAGGCTTTCCAAACCGATTCGGGGAACGTTCGGCCACATAGGCGCTTCCAAAAAGGCAGGGGGCGGCGGTGATTCGCCGTAGGCGTCTTCGATATGCCAGATGCTTGTCTTACACAGCTAGTTTGCTAGGCTGTTTGGCTTCCTCGCGCGCGCACTTCATCGCCATAGCCCTCATGAGCGCTGCACCACCAAGTCATCATCATTGAGAATCGCCGCCAGTGCCGCCATCATCACTCAAGAACCCTCGCCATCGACAAATGGACATCAACATGATTATCGGCGTTGCCAGCATCGGTAACGTCACTGGCCTGTGCCGGTGTCGCCGTCAGTATAGCCAACGCCTCTGCCACTAGCGTCATCGTTGCCGCCGTTGTCGAAGTCATCATGATACCGCGCCCGCCCGAGCCACCGACGCGCATTGAAATGCCCGTGCGCCAGCGCGGCCTTTCACGCGCGCTGGGAGATTCCCCTCGGCATGCGCCATCGCCACAGCATCGGCTTCGCCCAACCAGCTGGCCGCTCTGCGCTCGAGCTTGCGCGAGCCAGCGCGGCCGCAGAGATGCACCAGCCAGGGTCAAGCAGTCATCGCAATCGCCGCTGTATGGTCATCGCCATCGTTGCCTGACGAGACTCTGTCAGCTAAGCTACGGGTGGGTGGGCGGGATGTTTGCACGAGTATGGGAGGTGATCACGCGCAGTGCAGTGTAGCGTAGTCAAGTGTACCACATCGCTTACACCACATAGCTTGCACCAGGAGCTAAAACCACATGGCTTACAACACATAGCTTGCACCACGTATACTGTCCAACAGAGCGTGCATCACATAGCTGCAACCTCATAATGTGCACCACATTGCTTGCACCATGTAGGTTGCAAAACATGGCTTACAATACACTGCTTAAACCGCGTAGTTCGCACCACGTAGGCTCCAGCACATGAACTGCACCACATGGCTTGTACCACATTGAGTGCACCCCGTAGCCCGCACCATGCAAATTACACCACATCACTCCCCCCCCCACCGCCCTCCCTTCTTCCCTCCTCCTTCCTGCCACGGAAGAGACCTCCTCGCGATATGACCTCAGCCGCCCCCCACCCCAGGCAGGCTGCGCAGGAGGACGCCGACAACACAGTATTTAGTACAATCGATCCCCGCAAACCCCACGAAGCCGCATACACCAATCACGGGGCCCCAGGCTGGGCCTTTCCAGGACCGGTGCTGGTGCAAATGGGGAAACAAAAAGTACCGATACCGAACCTCCCCAGAACTCGACCTGGGCGCGGTCTGAACAGAATCTCAAGGCGAGTCCAGCCGTGGTAGCGAGGGCGCCCTGGGAGGCCCAAAAAGACGCAAACGAGGCAAGGGTAGCAGCATCGGTAGCTGTTCCTTCTCTGGGGATCTGTGCTTGTGCTTGATCGGCGCCCTCCAAGCAGCTGCACGTCTCGTCGCGAAGCACGGCCTTTGTCTCCAGGAGGATCTGGTCCACCACGTTGAACGGGTAGGAGCCACACGTCTCGACGTACACAACGTCAGCCACCTGTGCGGCCCATTGTCAAGCTGGAAGCAGCGCGCGCTGCGGACACGGTGAGCGTTTCCTTATTCGGCGTTTCGGCATTGTGCGGAGGGGGGGGGAGGGGGGAGGTCTGGCTCCGGACCTCTGCTTAGCGCGACTGTTTGAAACGGTGCGTCCTGCGGGGGAGGACCCCACCTGCTCGAAACAGGCGCCCCAAAACAGCCAGGATCTACCCCATGGGGGGGGGAGAGGTGGGGGGGGTGCGAGGGCCCGCGCCGAGCGGCAACACAACGAAGAAGTTAAACGCTCACACGGTGTGTGCTGTCGGAGCATATGCTGTATGGCCTGATGGCATGCGTCGCCGTGGCCCCCCGAGGCACTGAGTGTGGAGCGACCTCGGGCCCCGTGGGGCACAGCCTGGGGCTCCTCCGGGGGCCCAGTCCTCCTCCTCCTCCTCCTCCTCCTCCTCCTCCTCCTCTTCCTCCTCCTCCTCCTCCTCCTCCTCCTCCTAGCGGCTCCGTCCCCTGGAGCGGGGGGAGACGGGCGGCGCGATTCGGAGTCGCGCAGCCGCCGCGGGCCATGGCGTGAGCGGATGCAGCTGGTGATCCACGTCAGCGAGTGCTTCCTCTCAGAGCAGCTGGGCACCCAGATCAGGGACTTCTGCAAAGGATTTTCGGGCTGTTCGACAGGCTGACGTTGTTGTCTGCGCGGATGGCGTCGCCTGGCGTCCCTGGCAACACTGGCAAGCGGAAGAACCTCCCTGCCCACTCAGTCCTAAAGGAGCGGGCGCAGAATCGCAAGCTCTTCGAAGAGGCCAAGAAGAAGTGGCTGCGCTCAGACCTCTCGGGGGTGCAGCACGCAGCCAAGATCGAGTCGGCGCAGTGCAAGGACAACCTCCAGCTGGACCTGGAGCTGGCAGCTTCCTGGCCAGAGCTGAAGGCCAAGATCGAGGAGGAGTTCAATCGCAACCAAAGCCTGAGCTCCATGGTTGCGGACGACCCGGTGGCTGGACCTTCACGGCCGCAGGTGAAGCAGCAGCCCACGGACAACCTGGAGGAGATGGACTGCGAGGAGGCGAAGATCAACGAGGAGAGCATCCCGCCCTCAGCCGAGGGCTCGCGGATGCAGCTCAACATGAAGATGGGCATATATATATATATATATATGGAGGGATTCCAGGGGGAGGATATCCAGAAGGAGAAGGCCGACGAGATGGCAACCGAGGTGCACCAGCCCAAGAAGCGGGTTCCTTGGGTGCCCACGTCGGCCTACCTGTCCAACACGAAATACTACGTGAAGATGTGGAGGTGCAGGTGCGGCGCGGAGAACTTCGGGTTCCGCAAGACGTGCTACTGGTGCAGCGGAGCACCGCCTCCGGAGAGGGTCGAGATGAAACGCAAGCAGAAGGAGGATAGGCTCAGCGTCCCGAGGCCCCCAGACGTGGACGGGGACGCGCCGAAGGTGAGACGTCTCAACAGGTGGAACAAGACGCCCTCATGCGCTGGTGGCAAGACGGGAAGCGCAATCGTGAACGGTGGCGGCGCGGAGGTGTTCGACCTGGTGTCGGACTCTGCTGCCTCGTACGGTGTCGAGCCTCACAATGACGAGGGGGCGATCTTCGAAGAGTCCCATGCGGACAACTACGAGGAGGACTTCGTCAGTGTGGATGGTCTTGACTCTCAAGCTGCGGGTCGCCGCACATCTCAGCGCGTCGGCGCTTCTCTCATCAACCAGCCCATTGTGGCATCTCTTGAAGTCTTGATTCTTCCGAACCTGATGGCAAGCACATGGATGATGACCTTGAGGGGGCTCGTGGTCAAGCCTGCCTGGACACCCTCAGCGACAAGGTCGGGCTCATAGGAGCGCAGGCCTTCGACATGCGCCCCAGCCGCGTCCCGACCACTCGCGGCAAGGACAATGGCAAGGGCAAGAGCAAGGGCAAACACAACGGCTTCTGGGTGGAAGGCGTCTACTACCCCTCGGGTGACGACATCCCTGTGGAGGCTCTCTGGAGGCTCGCCGTGAAGAGGTTCGGCAGCGAGGAAGCTCTCGCGCTGGCCTTCGAAAGGTATTCCTCCTGAGTGCGCCTCCTCTTGGAGGCGGCTGGGGGGGTGGCCTCCCCACGCACTTCAGGGCATAGTTACTGAGCTCCCATCGGGGGGCTTGGTGTGCCCTGTTCGGTTTGTTTTTCGCTTCGCTTCGGCTCGCCTCTCTCGGTCGTTCGACCCGCCCGTGAGTGGGGGGATCGCCCCCCCTCTTCGGCGCGGCGCGGGCGCAAGGCGGGCCCCCTCGGCCTGCGCGCCAGGGCTCGTCGACTGGGCCACTTCGTTCGCACCCTTCGCACCCTCCTCCTCCTCTTCCTCCTCCTCCTCCTCTTCCTCCTCCTCCTCCTCCTCCTCCTCCTCCTCCTAGTCCTCGTCCACCTCCTCCTCCTCCTCCTCCTCCTCCTCCTCCTCCTCATCATCAATATCATTATCATTATCATCATCATCATCATCATCATCATCATCATCAGCATCATCATCATCATCATCATCGTCATCATCATCATCATCGTCATCGTCATCATCATCATCATCAGCATCATCATCATCATCATCATCATCATCATCATCATCGTCATCGTCCTCATCATCCTAGCGCTCCCGGTGGGGGGGGGTCCCAGGGGTCTCCCGCGTCCCCACCGGGCTTTTTCTTCCGTAAGCCGACCCCGAGGTCGCCCAGAGATCGCTCCACGGCGCACAGGATGGCCCGAAAACGGGCCCCCCCAAGAGGGAGCAAGAGGAGGCCAAGCATACGTCCCTTGCGCAGGTCTAGGAGGAGGAGGAGGAGGAGGAGGAGGAGGAGGAGGAGGAGGAGGAGCAGCGAACGACGCGCTTAAGAGGGCGCGTGTCCGCGGGTTAGAGGCGCAGCGGGCCCGCGCCGCCCACGAGGCACCGAGGCAGCCTCAGGACGCGGCGGGCGGCTGCGACCACCTCCTTGTGGTACTTGAGCTCGTCGTGGACGACGGGCGTGCCCAGCCCGGCGCGCACCCGCATGATGTTGCACGTGCGGAAGGCCACAACCATGCGTGTGATGGTGTGCTTCGGGTGGTCGTCGATGTTGTCGCTCTCGTGGAGCCCGATCCGTGTGAGGACATCACCAGCAGGTTGTCCCCGAGGCAGAGCCAGTAGCGCCCACATTCGCGGGCATGTAATGTAGTGGTTGATGTCGTCCGTGTTCTTGATCTGCGAGACTTTGTCGCAGCCGAACAGGCAGTTCTTCTTGTGGGGATTGACGTGCATGCGGTGCGATGTCGTCCACGCTCCAGACAAGGTCTTGACCACGGGCCAGAAGAGCGAGGCCGAGGAGTTCGCCAGGTGGGGCCGCAGGTCGCGCCAGCCGTGCTCAACACTCGCAGGGAGAGCAGCACGTCCAAGAAGTCCGTCACGGTCGGATGTATCGGAGTCCATCATGATGTCACTGGCGGAGTAGATGTGAGGTGTGGCGGTGGCCGTAGTGGTAGACTGAGTGCCGTCGTCTTCCTGCGGGATGTTCGGGTTGGTGGCACGTTCCCGTTCGATCCAGCGACGGCGGGCGCGGTGTTCAGCAGCTTCATCAGCAAATTCTCGATGAGTGTTGGCCGGCATGTGCTCGGTGGTGTATATCTGTAGGCGGTGGTTGCGAGGTCGTTCAGCTCGATGCCATGCACCGTTACATATCTCCATCGCCATGTCACGGCGAGCATTGGCTGACCCGTACTGGTCATCGAGGCAGAAGTGCGCATTGAACTGGGTGCGGTGTAGAACAGCTGTGATGCACGGGAGGCACCAGTCCATCCAGTCGTTGAAGTTGTCCATATCACGGCAGAAGAACACGCTGGGGATCCATCTTGCTGCCCATGCTTCTGCACGTTCATTCAGGTACTTCATGGAATCATGCTTGTCGTTCCCATTCGGCTGCTCGGTCGTGTCAGGTGCCATCTGGGGTCCACTTTCAACAGGAAGTAGTGGGAACCAGGCGCGGAGACGGTGATGAATAGTCTTGTGGAAGGAGTCGCGGTACAGCTGGCGTTGTAGTTCCCGTAGGTCTGTTTGTTGTGGAGAGGTGCGTGAAGTGGCACTCGGAGTAGCACCATTCGAAGCTATGAATCCAGCTTGTCTCTGATGAGATCCGCCAGTCCTGTCACGACTGGGCGTGTGAAGGCCACCAGCCCTGTCACGGCGTGGTGCCTGGTGGGTTCCAGTCCTGTCACGACTGTGTGTGTACAGATCCTCCGCCTTGTTACGACGGGATGCCATGATAGCGTGTCGTCCAGCAGCAGCAGCTTGCGCATGTGCACGTTGAAGTATCTGGGCGGCATTCACCGTAGATCCTGTGGATCGCGTGAGAATCTTGAAGATGGATTCTTTGCCCGTCGCGATCAGCTTGTTGTGCAGTATGTCGTCGAATCGCTGCACGATGGAAGTGGCGTCAATCCAACATGAAGCAGACCATTTTCCAACAACTACATCCCGTAGCGGGAGAAGTTCTTCAGCATGGGCACGGAATGTGTGAAGCAGAGGCTGCCAGCCAGAGATGGTAGTCGTGGAGGCGCGCCACATCGTTGCTGCGAGAAGCGTTTCAATACCCTGCGGGATCGTGGCGGACGCCCATAGCGTGAACGACAGTATGTCCATCTTCGTGAAGCTCGAGGGGGCAGCACGGATCAGCTTGTGGAGCTCGTGAATCTCCTTGGACAGGAATGCTGGGGAGGGCGGGTAGAGCTGGCCGACGTACGAGAGGCATGTGATGGCAGCGGAGTTATACATTTTGATGCACTGCTGGATGGGAGCGTAGGAGTCGCACAGGATCTGGATGCGCTCCCACCACTTGTTGGCAGGACCTTGCCATTGATGGTCGAGAGAAGCACCAGGGAGGAGGAGGAGGAGGAGGAGGAGGAGGAGGAAGAGGAGGAGGAGGAGGAGGAGGAGGAGGAGGAAGTGGTCCTGGCCCGAGGCTTTCCCCGCTTCTCGCGCCCTCTCGGGACCTCGAGGGGCCCTCGGGGCCGCGCGGTGGGGCACCCTGGGAGTCACCTGCGCCTCCCCTGCTGGGAGAGCTGAGCTGGGGTGGCCACCCCGGGCCGGGGCCACGCCTGGCATTAAGTCGGGCGCGTCCCCCTACAGGGAGATTTTGGGCGAAAAATAACAACTATTCCAACCATATCCCCCAAATGTTCAAAAAGAATCCCAAAATCGTCCCCAGACTATTTTTTGACTATGTTTGAACATTCCCCCTGTAGAGGGACAGGCCCGACTGAAGCTTGGCAGCACCAGATACCGTCGGGGGTCGATTGGAGAGGACGCGCGGGGAGGACACGAGGCTCTCCCGAGGGCCACACCGCCAGCGGCACGTGAGAAGGCACGTCGCGAAGCTCAGGACACAAGGGCACCCTGGATTTGGCAGGGCCGACTCCCCCGCCTCCCGCTGAGCCATCCAGTTATCCTCGCACCTCGAGCCTCCCTCTTTTCGCGAAACATCCCACGCCATGCTTGTTCGGCCACGTGGACTCCCAGAGGCCCATGCACCACCTCCCCGGGGCCGGCCCTGCATCCCGAGCCATCTCTCTGGTGAGGGCCCCCGGGAAGCCGAAACTTGGGCAGGGCGACTGCCGAAGGCGATGTGCCATCCTTGCTGGAGATGTCGAAGTGTCTCCGAAGAGGTGTCCAAAACCTCCCGTCATGCGTTCCGTCCAGTACGCCAGGAGATCGGTCTTCGGGTCATGCCTCGGGAGGAGGAGGAGGAGGAGGAGGAGGAGGAGGAGGAGGAGGAGGAGGAGGAGGAGGAGGAGGAGGAGGGGGACCTCCGGCGAGTGACCGCTCGGGGCGGCCTCTGCCGCTCGGGCCCGCCGCGGCCCGCTCCCCGAGGGGGCATCCAGCGTGGAGCGCCCGCGCCGGCGCCTCGGGGCTCCGCCGCGCCGGGGAGCAGTCCGGCGCCCTGGCCGCGCTCGCGCGAGGCTCACACACGCGCACACGCACACGCACACGCAAACGCACACACGCACACGCACACACACACACACACACACGCACACACACACACACACACGCACACACACACACACACACACACAGCACACACACACACAACACACCACCACACAAACACACGCACACACACGCACACACACACACACACACACACACACACACACACACACACACGCGCACACACGCGCACACACGCATACACGCGCATACGCACACACACACACACACATATTCACATACACGCATACACACGCACATACACACGCACACGCACACGCACACGCACACGCACACACCTCGGGGCTCCAGCCACGCCCGCGCGCCACGTCGAGGCTCTGGCCGCGCCCGCGCGGCACGTGCCTGCCGCACCCTGCGGGCAATCCTGCCCCGACCGCGCGACAGCTGAGCCGGCCGCCTCCCACACAAAGGCGCAGAGCCCGCGAGGAGGGCCGTCGGAGCCCGACGTGCCGGCGCGCCCGACGGAGGCCACGCCACGATGATTCCGAAGCGGAGGGCCGCGTCCAGGATCATAGGGAAACGAACAATGACATAAACATAAAGACTCGGAGGTCCGCGCGGATTTCTCGGATCGGCGCTGGGGCCCCCTGGCGGCGCCTCCGGAGCCGCCCCTGGCGCGCTCCGCGCGCCAGGGAAGGGGGCCCAGCGCAGATCCAAGAAAGCCGCGCGGACCTCAGAGTTTTCATGTTTATGCCATGTTTCGTTCCCCAAGATCAGGTAGAGGGTGGCCGCCTGAAGGTGCCACTGGCTGCCCTGGGAGCCATTTAGTTACACGACTGCGGTGAGCGGAGTGGCTGGGCTGGCCCCGTTGCTGTCGCCCTCCTCGTGGTCGTCGCGGTGCGGCCCAAAGGGTGCCCTCAGGTCGGCACCACAGGTATCAGTCCTTCGCTGGGCCCCCCCAGGTCTTGACACCTTCGCCCGCGGACGGGCGCGATGGACCGAAGGCACATGACGAGCACGGCGTCGAAAAAAAAATGCTGTGCACAGGAGGACGTAAAACGCAATGACCAACTCGAAGGACGTGCAGCCACTGGAGTCAAACAAGGCCCACTGGGAGGGCCCCCCGCACGTGCGTTGAGAACCCCCGCGTCCTCCAGTTTCGATGTTGGGAGCGAGTGTGTCTGAGGGGCGTGCTATGGGCATTCATTATGCCGATGCTGGCACTCCTGCAGCGGCCGCGAAGGAAACATTAAAATAGAGGGCTGAGGGGTGGCCCCGTCGAAACAACGTTGCTGGAGGGGCGCGCACACCAACAGTGGCTCCGTTCTATAAAAACAATAGACTCTACCCCCCCCGGCGTTATCGCCCCCCTTTTCGGGTATGTAAATCACGCATTATTCTGACCACATGTCCATCCTAAATATGAAATCACAATGTCCCAGGCCAACCGGGTTCCCCCCCCTGAGGTTCCCTTGTAAAAAACACTATGCGGTGACATTTTCTGTTTTAACATAACACTGTTTCGCGAATCCCTTGCAAAAAATATGACGAAGTGCACACGCGCGCGTCGTCGCGCGCGCATGCCGAAATCCTTCAAAAACCCTCGGTGCCGGAAGGATTTCGCCATCATGTTCCCAACAAACATACAAAAAACACACGGTTTCGTAACACTGATGTGCTAAAAAAGCTTACGCGCGAGCTCCTGCGAAATCTTAAGGAAACCATTGGTTTTTCAAGATTTTCACAACATGCTACCAAACGGGCGTCGCGCGCGCATGTCGAAATCTGTCGAACGCCCTTGCGCTTGTGCAGTCGCGAGAATCCTTTGCAACAGATGGGACGAAGTGCAGACGCGCGCGTCGTCGCGCGCGTACGCCAAAATCCTTCAAAACCCTTCGGTTTCGGAAGGATTTCAAAATCTCGCGTCCAAAAAAACCAACAAAAACACAAGGTCTCGCAACACGGATTTTCAACAAAAGCGTGCGCGCGCGCTCTTGCGGCGTCGTCGTCGTCGTCGTCGTCGTCGTCGTCGTCGCCGTCCTCCCTCCTCACGCGTCGTCGTCGTCGCCTACGTCGTCCTGTGTCTTTCCTCGTGTTCGTCGTCGTCCTCTTTGGCGTCGTGGTCGTTTCCGTCGTCGATGTCGCCGTGGTCGTCCTTCCTCCTCCTCCCTCGTCGTCGTCGTCGTCCGTCGTCGGCGTCTCGTCGTCGTCCCTCCTATTTCGTCGTCGTCGTCGTTGTCGTCGTCGTCTTCCCTCCTCCCTCGTCGTTGTCGTCGTCGGCGTCGCCGTCCTTCCTCCTTCTTCGTCGTTCGCGTCGTCGCCGTCCTCCCTCCTCCCTCGTTGTCGTCGTTGTCGTCGTTGTCGTTGTTGTCGCCGTCGTCGTCCTCCCTCCTCCCTCGTCGTCGTCTTCGTTGGCGACGTCGTCGTCATCTTCATCGTCGTCGTCGTCGTCGGCGTCGTCGTCTTCGTCGTCGTCGTCGTCGGCGTCGTCGTCGTCGTCGCCGCCGTCGCCGTCGTCGTCGTCGTCGTCGTCGTCGTCGTCGTCGTCGTCGTCGTCGTCGTCGTCGTCGTCGTGGTGGTCGTCGTCGTCGTCGTCGTCGTCGTCGGCCGTCTTGCTTCTCCGGCCTTTTTGGGGCGCTCCTGAGACGCCCCCGAGGGCTCCAAGACGACCCCGGAGCGATATCTGTGCTCGGTCCCGCATGGGTTTTGCAAACCAAGTTGCGGGTGGGTGGGTGGGATGATTGCGCGAGCAATGGAGTTGGCAACTTCAAGTTCGGCAAGTGAGTTGCGCCACATAGATTGTACCACGCACATTGCACGTCCAGAGAGCAATAACACACTGCTTGGGGTGCACGCAGGTAAACAAATGTTTCAGGCCTGAGATCTGAACCAATGCACGTATCCGCCACCGTGCCGCTGGGCACGGAGTGGGCGTGTCCTCAAGTCCTTCCGCTACCCCTCTGAGCCTCAGCCGTCACTCCCGAGGAGTTCTTGAGGGCCTGGGCCCCCAAAATTCTCAAGTCTTCTTGGGCTTCCAGCGGTTCCCCTGGGGCTTGCCGCGTCTTGTCGCGCGACTGTTTCCGGGGCCGATGGACCCTAAGGCGGGCCAAGAGGGCTCCCAGAGGCCGCCAAGACGGCCCAAGAGGGCCCGAGTCGCCGAACGCTCGCTCCAAGACGCTCCAGATGCCCCCCAGACGGCCCAAGAGGCCTCCAAGACTCCCAAAGAGGCCTCCAAGAGGCCTCCCAAGAGGGCCCCAAGAGGCCAGACTCATTGATTTGCCTATGGTTTTTGAAGGATTCGGGCGTTTTCGCCTTTTCGGCTCCCCGACACTCCCAGACAAGACCGCCCCAAGATGGCCCAAGAGGTCTCCAAGAGGGCCCCCAAACGGCCCCAGAAGGCCCCAAGACAGCCCAAGAGGCGCCCGAAACGATCCAAGAGGGCCCCAGGACGGTCCACAAAGGGGCCCCCAAAAGAGGGAGCACGAACTGAACATCCGGGCCTTCCGCCCCAAGAGGTCCCCAGGAAGGCCCCAGGCCCAGGGGGCCCCTAGGGGCCCCGAAGAGGCCGCCACGAAGCTCCAGGAGGCATCCAAAAGGTCCAAACGAGGCCCCAAGAGGCCCCCAGATGGCCCCCAAAAGGCGTCCAAACCGCCTCGGAGGCCCCCGAAAGGCCTCCCGCGAGATCCCAACGAACATCCAATAGGCTTCATCCCCACAACCCAGGCACGGTGGCGGGATGGGCCGAAGGCCATTCGATTATTAGATTTAGGTCGAGCGTCCCCCTACAGGCGGATTTTGGAAATATTAAAAATAGTCAAACAATACTCGAAGCTGCTCAAACATAGTCAAAACATCGTCTCCAGACTATTTTCAAAACTATTCTTGAATATTCCTCCTGTAGAGGGACATGCCCGACTTCATATTAGATGGGATAACAAGACAGCGAAACATGTCGCCTATGTAGGAGGGTCAAAACAACATCCGGGAACAAAAAACGCCGCTCCTGAAGGGCACCGTACACCCCGAGCGGCAGCGTGACGGCCCCCACGGCCGTGACGAAGGGCTCCCGCAGGTGGTAGGTGGTCTCCCGCATGCCGTAGCAGCTCCAGACCTCGAGGCACTCGGTGCCCGTGCAGTGGAGGCGCTGGTTCGCATCCTCCCGGGGATGGACAGAACCCCGTTTAGTAGAACGTCGTTTGGTGAAAACGACCCCGGGCCTAAACCTGGCGGGCGCAAGCCTGGAAAATAGTCAACGGCCGCGGCGCCCTCTCGAGAACCGAGAACGGACAATTCACGAAGCGACGTGTCAGGGTGGGGGTTCTGTCCACCCCGGATCCTCCGTGGCGGGGCTGAGCAGATGGAGCTCCAGGAACCAGCGGCCCAGCTGCAGGTAGCAGAGGACCGCCAGCACCAGGCAGGACACGAGGACGAATATCCTTCGAGCAAGGGCCGGCCCCAGTCCGCTCTCAAGGACATCCGCGACACGCTACTGGAGCAAGAATCTTCCCAAGAAGACAGCCATGTAGCACAACGTTGTCCCGACCACAAACCATCCGACGGCATATCCAAACACGCAGCAGCTGGCTCTATAAGAGCGTGTGCGGATAAGCCTGCGAGCAGATTGGCACGTTTCGTCGCCGCTCGAGTCCTGCGGCTGACGCACCCGCAGGACGTGCCGTAGGCGTGCCGCTCCGACATCGCCGGTCGAGATGGCGGGCGCCTCCTCGGGCACTGCCTGCCGCTGCGCTACCTGAAAGACGTGGCCGGCAGCGCGCACAAGAGTGCGTGGCGCGAGAGGGGCAGCCATCTCAGAAGGCCCGAGCGAGCTTCGCAGAAGCGGGTCGGAGTCTGGAGAGACGAGCAGCGAAGGGGGGGTGGGGGTGGGGAAGGGTGGGATGGTAAAGGGCAGGGTCGAGGATCAGCTCACGTGGCTGGGTTTCCTGACGCCTCCTGGCGCCAGGAGGCGCCCATGTATCGAGGAATGGGCCCGGCGGCGGGGCGGAAACCAGCTGCATGCAGCAGATTTCGTAGTTCCCCTTTCCCTATCCTACCCTGTCGTCTGGCCCGATCGTGGAGGCATGAAGGCTTCCCAGACACGCCCCCATGCCTTCTTGAGGAGCAGCGATCGGGCGGGCTGGCTCAGGGGGGTGGGACATCGACCTGCAATCAGCGATGCATAGCCGATAGATCGGCAACAAGCTCTCGAGAGCATGACCGCAGGTTCCTGGGCAGCGCGGGCTATCTTGCCCCTATGGGCGATACATTGGCGATAGGGCGCCGACCAAATGTTGCCCCCGACTGCTGACATGGTCGAGGAGGAGGAGGAGGAGGAGGCGGGGGCGGAGGCGGAGGAGGAGGAGGAGGAGGCGGAGGAGGAGGGGAAGGAGGAGGGGAAGGAGGAGGAGGAGGAGGAGGAACAGGAGGAATACGAGGAGGAGGAGGAGGAGGAGGAGGAGGAGGACGACTAGACGTTGCCCCAATCGTTGCCCCCGACTGCTCAGATGGTCGCCCCCGTCGCGCCACTCCCCCCATCTGCGCGCCGCCGATGTACGGAGACGCTCGGCGGAGGGGGTTCCCAGGCGCCCTCGAGCCATGCCCGGCCTGGCGGCGCCGAGGTGCGGTCCGCGGACGCACCAGACCCCGTTCCCCACCCACGCCCTCCACTCGCCCAAGGGGGACAAGAGGAACGGTAATGAGATGAGAGGGTGGGAGGAGGCGGAAGAGGAGGAGGAGGAGATCGAGGAGGATGGAAGGGGCTGCATCATCATCATCATCATCATCATCATCATCAGCAGCAGCAGCAGCATCATCATCGTCGTCATCGTCATCGTCATCGCCATCGTCATCATCATCATCATCATCATCATCATCCTCATCATCATCATCATAATCATAATCATAATCATAATCATAATCATAATCATCATCAGCAACGGCATCAGCATGATGATCATCATCGCCACCGTCGTACTATTCGTACTATACAGCGTCATCATCATCAACCTTATCAGCATCCTCATTCTCATCCTCTTTCTCATCATCCTCATCTTCATCCTCATCATCATGCTAACTATCATCATCATTATCACCCTCGCCAACGCCATCGCCATCACCATCACAATCACCAACACCATCACTATCATCATCAGCATAATCATCACCACCATCAGCATCATCACCATGAGCATCGTCATCGTGAGTCACGCCATCATCCTCGTCATCATCGTCATCAGCATCAGCATCATCATCAGTATAATCATCGTCATCATCCTCATCATGATCATCAATAGCGTCATCAGCATATTCATGAGCATCAACATGCTCAGTTGTATCCACATCATCCTCATTATCAGCATCATCACTGGTGATCAACCCAAGCAGTAGCATCGTCAACATCGTCATCATTAACATCAGACTCATCAGCATCATCACCATCATCATCAGCATCGTCATCGCCATCAGCATCGTCATCATCACTGTCGTCATCATCCGTGGTTGCATGATCATCGACCTGGGATGGAAAAAACACAAGTGGCCATGTTGGAAAATCCTTAACAATTCTTCGTCGGCAAATTATCAATTTTGGGCGGCGCGCCCATCGCCGAGCGGGGGCGGGGCGGAACAGATAGGGGAACGGAAGAACGAAGGGCGCCGCGATGGGATTGCGAGGACTACCGCGTGGAATACGCGAAAACGAATGCCACGATGATGTCTAGACCGCTCCTTCGCTTCGGGGTCGAGGCATGACCCCGCCGACGCGAGCCCTCGGGGCTTAAGACGCGAGCCCTCGCGGCCTGCGACGCCGCGCCTGGGGCCTGCCACGCGGGGCCCTGGGGCCAGTTCGCGACCGCCTGTGGCCTGCGACTTGGATGCTCAGGGCCCTTCACGCGCATCCCTGGGGTGGGGGGGGGGGGGGGCGATGCGAATTCCAAGCGCGCCGCGCGACTCCGACGGCCGAAATCGCCAGGGACCGAAGCCCGCGGCGCGAGTTCCTGGGCCCCGCGAAGCGCCTTCCCACACACACACACACACACACACACACACACACACACACACACACACACACACACACACACACACACACACACACACGCACACACAC
>CAUYUJ010006540.1:0-52936 GCA_963575745.1 Prorocentrum cordatum
GGAGGAGGCGGAGCAATGGGTGAACCACATGCTCAATACCGCAGGGCTGCCACGCATCATCAACCCATACATCAAGAGCGAGAATTTCGAGAATATCATGTTTGCACAGTTTCCTTCCAGGAAGACCGCTGATGCTGCAATCGAACTTTTTCGGCGGAAGCAGCCTACATTCAAGGAAGCCGTAGTTTGGTGCAATATTGACCGCCCCCTGCATGCACGTATCTCC
The DNA here is from genome assembly GCA_963575745.1 of Prorocentrum cordatum. NCBI lineage: Eukaryota > Dinophyceae > Prorocentrales > Prorocentraceae > Prorocentrum > Prorocentrum cordatum. The sequence continues at coordinate 227 of CAUYUJ010006540.1, forward strand.
CTCAAGCTCCTCTTTAAGCTCAAGAAAATCTTAGGCGGTTGGGGGTTTAAGAAAGGGAACATCACGATCGATGAGGAGAACACCATTTTAAAAGTGGGCGGGGTGAGTGTTGCCAAAGCGCAGGTGCATGGAGGAGCTCTGACGGTCGAATGGCCGAGTAAGGAGTGGAAGGACTGGAAGGAGCTGCAGGACTCGCAAGAGCTCAAGGACTTGATCCAGCAGTGCCAGACCGACTTGGCACATGCGTACATCAGGCAGAGCAAAGGGCTTGGCAAAGGGAAGCCCCAGCCAGCCTGACTATCAGAAGCAAGCCCAAGGAGCCGGGAACATGGGGCCGGCATGCATACGAATTCGGGGACTATGAGTACGGGCGGCGGACTCGGAAAGTATGTTCGAGCAGATGGCGATTTCCCTTCATGTTTACAACGTGCGGGCTCCGGCCGGGAGGGGGACAGACTACGCTTGCGTGGTCCCTGGAACCCGAGTGGCAACGTGGCAGCACCCAGGGAAGCTATGCAGACCAATACCAGTTTCACCATTATCACATACAATGTGAATTCTATGATGTTGATTGACGAGCGCTTGGAACGATGCTTACTCGAACTTGAGGGTCGCAGCTGGGATGTCATTGCTTTTACGGAGACGTGGAGAGAGGACACGAATGAAGCATGGGATACGATACATGGACATCGTTGGTTTGGGAGCGGGGGGACGCCTCGCAGCGCTGGTGTAGCCTTTCTGTTGCATCGACGGTGGGACCACGTGATGTTCAAGGCCGTCTCCAACCGCATTGCGGCTTTGGACGTATGCGTGTTATCTCTGGGTCGAGTTCGTTTCGTAGTTGTGTGCATGCCACACGCTGCACAGAGCGATGATGAGGTAGACGCTATATATGATGAGATTCGCAGGGAACGCCGGGATGCACAGAGGAATGGCTATAAGATCGTTATTGCTGGAGACTTTAACGCAGAGATTGGCGCACGGCGGGAAGATGACGACGACGGAGTGATTGGCGACAATTGTATGATTGATAGAACAGACCGGGGCTCGCTATTATTACACACATGCTCGGTGGAAGAGCTCTTCATTGCCAATTCTTTCTTTTCCAAGAGTTTCGAGACATCGTGGACGTACCGCAACGGGGAAAGACGCTGTCAACTTGATTATATATTGTTGGACAGACGATTGTTTTCTGTGACAACAAATGCTTTTGTTGCTGCCGATGTTGACATTGGTTCAGATCATCGGCCCGTGTTCGCGGAGATCTCTGTTCCAAACGACGCTCCTCGGAGGCGGCGTGCGAAACGAACGAGACGGAAGACGCCCTGGCAGCCAAGCAGCCGCTATCGAGATATTTTGGAGAGGTGTCTGCGAGAAGTGCCGTGGCAAGAATGCAACGCAGCAGAACGCATTGTTAATTTGAATTGTTGTTTGGCCAAGGCAGCTACTGAGGACGAGGAGCAGAGCCCAGATGTTGATGAAGTGCCTGACCCAATCGACGCCAACTCCACAATCCATCACCTCATCAATGCTCGGCGGGCCATTGCGCAATCGGATCTGCCACAGACGGAAAAGAAAGCCTTGAGAATTAGCATTGGAAAGAGGATACAGTCGTTGATTCGCCATCGCCGGGTTTTGGAGCATACTGCGAAAATTGATAAGATTTTACATCTTTTCCGCGATGTCAAGCAGATTCCCTCCATAACGAGCGGGCGCCCCAAGTCCCACATTACCGGAATGAAGGACAAAGCTGGCCAACTCGTGAACGAGAAGCATGATATTGCAGAAGTTTTTGCGTTGTTCTACGAAGAGCTGTACGCGAGCACCAGGCCAGAGCACTCGCAGAATACATATTCTCCTGTTGGTGACAATCGAGTGCCACCGTTCACCATGGAAGAACTGAAAGAAGCGATACGCCACTTGAAGCTTCACAAAGCCGCTGACGACAATGGCGTGAGAGCAGAGCTGATTAAGATTGACTCTGAGGTCTTGCGGGATCTGCTGTTGGATACGTTCAACGAGATCCTGAACCCATCCGCAGAATTACCGAGTGGTTGGCTCCGGGCTCGCATCACAGTGCTCTACAAGAAGGGGGACTCTTCTTCACCTTCGAATTACCGCCCCATTGCCATCTTGGAAATATTATACAAACTGTTCAGTCGAATGCTATGCGAAAGGCTGAGGCCCACCATCACGAGAGAGCAATCGACAGACCAGGCGGCATATCGGAAAGGATATGGAACCATAGACCATATGTTGACAACAACGTTACTCGTGGAAGCGTGCAATGAGTTCAACACGCCGCTTTGGATCTGCTTGGTTGACTTCGAGAAGGCCTTTTGATACAGTGGAACACGAGAGTCTGTGGGAAGCACTGGCAGAACAGAACGTGGGACATGAGTATATCAACTTGCTCAAGCGACTGTATGCCAAACAGTCGGCGTGCGTCACGGCAGGCACCAAGAGCAGAATGTTTGACATATATCGCGGTGTAAAGCAAGGCGATCCTATTAGTTCTTTCCTATTTGTCGTCGTCATGGAGGCGATTTTCCGGAAGCTGAAGGTGCGCTGGGCTAGCCTGAACCACAAGCGTCTTGGATCGTACTACGGCATGGTCATTGACAGCGCCGACGACCCCCTCACCAATCTCAGGTTTGCTGATGATGTGCTGATGGTGGCATCCTCTGCCAGAGACTCTTCAAGAATGCTTGTTGATCTGGAGACGGAGGCGCGCAAATACGGTCTCAGAGTGCATATGGGCAAAACAGTACTTCTGACAAACGTCAACAACAGGCCGGCCACTTTGCGGTGCGGGGGTCACAATGTGCGAGTGCTTCAACACGGCCAGTCCGAGAAATATTTGGGACGCAAGCTGTCTTTGGATTCCTATCACGAGACGGAGCTACAGTACAGGATTGGGTGTGGTTGGGCAGCATTCGCAAAACACAAGTTCACGTTCTGCAACCGGCGTATCAAGTTGCAGCACCGCATGCGGTTGTTCCAAGCATCCGTTGCGCCGTGTGTGATATATTGTTCTGGTGCATGGACGCTCACGCTGGAGCAGCAACGACAATTGCAGAGTGCGCAAAGACGGATGATCCGAATGATTCTTGGTGCACGGCGGCTCCCTGACGAAGATTGGGTAGGTTTTATCAAGCGTTCTACATCAGCAGCGTCATACCTTGCTCAAAAATACGGTGTGCGTGATTGGGTTGACGATTTCCAAGATACCAAGAGTCGTCTCCGCGATAAAATGCAATCGGCTCCTGGCGGGCGCTGGGGGACGAGGCTACTGGACTGGCACCCATGGCACCACGTACATGCCCAGAGACACGTTGGACGACAGCGAAAACGTTGGCAAGACACTTGACAGCACAAGTGAGCGGTGCGCGCGGCCCGGCGTCATGCTGGGGCAGACTCTTCTGCCCTACGGGCCCTCTCTCTCTCTCTCTCTCTTGGGTCCTCTTGGGAGGCATCTTCGAGGCCTCTTGTCGCGTCTTGGAGGCCTCTTGGGCCATATTGAGTCCATCTTCGGCGTCGTGGAGCGATCTTGGGGCGACTTGGGGCCCTCTGTGACCATTTTAGGGGCCTCGTGGAACCATCTAGGCTCGTTTTCAAGCCCTCCTGGGCGGGGTAAGTAGGCCGATGCGAGCGATTCCGGCGGACCCCGGGCTGGCCTGGGCTGATTTTGGTCCAGGCTCCCAAAGACTTACAAGTCTGGTTGCAGCAGCAGCAGCAGCAGCAGCAGAGCCCTCTCAGTGCTGCATGATGCCTTGGGACGCTACACTTCGTGCCAGAGGCACGGTGACGGATTTTTTGAAGAAGACCACCACGCCCCAGTGCGCGGCCCGCATTGCTTCACGAATAGTGGCACCTTGCGGCATCACGACTGGCACCGTCGTGGGCGGCCGCCACCTGGGCCGCGGGGCTGCGCACGCGCCCACTCCGACGGGACGACGGGGCCTGCGGCGGCTAGCGCGCGGGCGGTAGCCCAGGGAGGGAGTGCAGAGCGCGCCCTGGAGCCCGCTCACCCTGCCCCATCGGCGACTGGGAGGAGGCCGCTGCCGCGCGCGCCGCGGCCAAGGCTGCGGCCTAACTGTTTGTTCGTCCTCGGTTACGCCACGGGATTCTTCGACAGGGCTTGCGGAGGTGCCCGCAGGGCGCCCGAGCGGGGCCCGTGTGGTCGGCGGCTCTCCGATTGACGCGCCGCCGCCCTCCACTTATCGACTTCGCTTTCCTCCTCCTCCTCCTCCTCCTCCTCGTCCTCCTCGTCCTCCTCCTCCTCCTCCTCCTCCTCCTCCTCCTCCTCCCCCTCCTCCTCTTTCTCTCCACAGTCGTACGTTCCCGTTCACCTTGCTCGCGATGCATTTGCTGTTCAGTGTGTTTGCGTGTGTGTTGTGGGTTGGCGTAACATTAGACTTTGCTGGCGCTCGCAGAAAGAGGTGATTGCAGTAGTGAAGGATGGCATCGGTTGTTGAGAGATGTTAGCCCTATTCGGGCGTCCAGGGTCCTCGGGTGTCTCCAGGACCTCCAGAAGTATGTGGATTTCCGAAGGCTTTTTGGGACGACGACACATTCTACCAACACTTCTCCTTCCCCCATTGACCATGACTCAGTATGAGTACCCTCATCTACCCCCTCAGTCCAGTCCAGTGGTGCTCCCGCCTCACGCTGAATTTCATCATTTGACATTTCTGACATGCTTCTTACCATCGGAGCGTTTTTGGCTCTTGAAAAGCTGCGCCCCCCGCAGCATTGGTCACATTTCAGGATCGGCGCGTTACTCCTCTCATTTCGATTGGCGCTCTCGCCCTGGCGCGGGCAGCACTTCTGGATCCGATTCCTTCCTCGTCGTTGCCGTCCCCTTCCTTTCCCGTCATCCGCCTTCCCTTCGTCCTCCCGTTCTTCCTGCTCCTATTTCTCTGCTCCTGATCATCCGTCCTCCTGCTCATCCGCGTTCTCTTCCTCCTTTTCTACTCTGCAAAGTTCCATATCCCGATTGCGCAGCAAACGGTGTGTCAAATCCTGCAGCTGCCATATTGGGATCAAGCTCCTCTAGGACGGCTGGCAGAACCAGATTCAACGCATTGCGAAGGGATGGGTGGGACGTCGGACGTCATCTATGACGCGAGCGCATCTGGTTTGCCCTTCTTCTCTCTCCCTGCCCGAACCGCACCTTTCTTTGTTCCCCAAATCCTTGGGATGGGTTTCTTATTACTACTCCGACCGCGCCGAGCACGAGAACCCAACATCCTCGTCCTCATGCTGATGCTGATGCTGATGATGGGGATGGTGATGGTGCTTATGATGAGGATGATGATGATGTTGATGACTTGCACGCTCGACGATGATGACGATGGTGATGATGATGAGGATGGTGATGGTAATGATGATGGTGATGCTAATGCTGATGATCGTGATGGTGACAATGGGTGTGATGATGATGGCGATGATGATGATGATGGTATTGATGATGACGGTGATGTTGATGGTGGTGATGGTTCTGGTGTTGGTTCTGGTGATGGTTCTGGTGATGGTGAGGGTGGTGGTGAGGGTGGTGATGATGAGGATGAGGATGAGGATGATGGTGACGATGCTTGTGGCGACGACGACGACGATGATGATGATGCTGTTGCTGATGATGATGATGGCGATGATGCTGGTGAACAGGACGCGGAAGTTGCTGATGATGACAACAATGCGTACGAGGCTGGTGATGTTGTTGATGAGGATGGTGATGGAAATGATGAGGACAATGAGGATGGTGAGGATGAAGCTGGTAAGGAAGATGTGGATGAGGAGGATGAGGATGAGGATGGTGATGGTGATGATGGTGATTGTAATGGTGATGGTGATGGTGATGGTGATGGTGATGGTGACGATGACGATGACGATGACGCTGCTGATGGTGGTGTAGATGATGATGTTGATACTGATGCTGATGCTGCTGATGATGCTGAGGATGATGGTGATGGTGATGGTGATGGCGATGAGGATCATGATCATGATGATGATGATGATGATGCTGCTGATGATGATGCGCTCAAACGTCTTCTTAGTTCGGAACAGGTGTTGATGATGTCTCGGCCAAGGCGCTGGTTTTCGCATCCCCAGGGGAGGGGGGGGGGCGTCAGGGAGGTCTTGCACCCGTTCGCGCACAGATTGTGGGAATGTCTCAGGTGGTTTGCTTGTTTGTGTACCCAGCGCCCTCTGGTTTTGGAGCAGGGTGCGAGGATGTCTCAGGCGAGGCGCTGGTTTCAGCACTCCCGGGGGGGAGCAGCCAAGGGTCACTACACGGGCCCGTTCGCGCTCAAAGTGTGGGGATGTCTCGGGTGGTGTGCTTCTTTGCGCCCCCAGCAGTTCATTCTTTCTGAAAAGAGTTTAGGAATGTCTCGAGCGAGGCGCTGGTTTCCCCCCAGGGGGGGGGGGCGCCCGGGGGGATATCGCACGGGCTTGTTCGCGCCCAAATTGTGGACATGTTGTCAGTGGTTGTTTGCGCGTGTGTTCAACATCGTCCGCGTTCGGAGCAGATGTTGAGGATGGTTCGGGCGAGGCGCTGGTGTTCGCAAAACAATGAGGCCCAGATTGCGAGGATGTCTCGGGCGGTGTGCTTGTTTTGGTGACCAGACTCGTCTGCGTCCAGAGCATATTCTGAGGATGTCTCTGGTGAGGCGCTGGTTTCAGCACCGCCAGGAGTTCAGATTGCGGAGATATCTCGAGCGGCTTGCCTGCACACCGCCCTCCGCCGCGTTCGGAGCAGTTGCCCGGGATGTTTCGAGCGAGGCGCTGGCTTTCGCATCCCAGCGGAGGGGGGGGGGGGGGGGGCAGATTGCGAGGATGTCTCGAGCGGTATGCCTGCTTTTCTTTTGGTGACCAGACTCGTCTGCGTTCAGGTCCAATCCGTGATATTTGGCGTATGTCTCTATAGAGTGCCCTTCCCCTGTGGCTTCAATCCTTTGTGGTTTAGCATGCTCCTGCAGATGGGGCCTCTCTTGGGGCACCAATCTGCTAGGTTTTATGCATGTTCCTCTAGATTGCAATTCTCCTGTGGTTCCAGTCCTATGTGATTTACGTATGTTCTTAAAGATGTGGCATCTCTTTGGGCACGAATCCTCACCAGGAGGTTCCAGGATGCACCAGGAGGCACCACGAAGTCACAGGAGGCACCAGAACGCCACAGGAGGCAACATGAGGTCCCAGGATGCCCCAAGAGGTTCCAGGGAGCCCCAGGACGCCACAGGAGGCCCCAGGAGGCACCAAGATGCTCCAGGAAGCGACAGGAAGCCCCAGGAGGCCACAGGAGTTGTTCCAACCCTATGTGCTCTACGCTTGCTCCTATGGATTAGGCTTCCCCTGGGTACGCACCCTCGGTGTGTTACGTATGTTCATACATATTGCGTTTCCTCTGTGGTTCCAGTCATGCGTCTTTCCGTGCGTTCTTGTGGAGCGGGCTTCCCTTGGGGCATGAACCGTTGGCGGTTGCGCATGTTCTTATCGATTGCCATTCTCTTGTGGTTCCAGTCCGATGTGTTTTACGTAGGTTCCTACAGACCGGGTTCTTCTTGGGGCACGAATCCCCTCCAGGAGGCTCCAGCAGGCCCCAGGAGACACCCAGAAGTCACAGGAGACACCAGGAAGCCCCAGGAGGCACCAAGAGGTTCCAGGAGGACCCAGGAGGCTTCAAGACGCCCAAGGAGGCCCCCAGGAGGCCCCAGATGGCACCAGCAAGCACCAGGAGGCCCCAGGAGGCCCCAGGAGACCACAGGAGTGGCTCCAATTTCACGTGGTTCACGTATGTTCTTGTAGGTCGGGCCTCCCCTGGGCACGACTCCAATGTGTTGTACGTATGCTCCTATAGAGTGCCTCCCCCCCCCGTGGCTCCAACCCGTGGTGTTTTGCACGTAAGGAATTAAGAATTTAAGTTTCTCTTGGAGCGCGAATCTTTGATGTTTTGCGCATTTCGTATAGCGTGCCCCTCTCATGTAGCCTCAGTGCTGTTGTTATATTCCCATAGAGTGGGCATCTCCTGGGGCACGAACCCTTGGGGTGTTACGCATGGTCCTACAGAGTGACCCCCTGTGGCTACAATCCTTGGTGAATTCCACATGTCCTTTTATATTGTCCCTTCCTTGGGGCGCGAACCCTTGGTGCCTGCTGTGTGCTCCTGTAGAGTGCCCCTCTCCTGTGGCTCCAGCCCGAGGTGTTTACGTTCGTTCCTATATGTTGGGCTTCTCCTCTCCGTGGCGTGGTTGGCTGTATCACGGTCCAGCCACTGCGTGAGATTTTCTGGGCGAGCCGACGAAGCGCAAGGGTTTCGCACGGCGTTTGCAAGAGCACCCCTTATCTTCTGCTTCACCATGAAGGGATGGATCACGCAGCCAGTTCGATTCAGTCGCGCTCAGTCATGCTCAGGCCACTGACGCGCATATGCACGAATCCGACGCTTAGACATGCTCAGCAGACCCACGCGCATAGGCTCAGTCGTCGTACGGAGACGCATTCATACGGGAACTCATTCACATTCCAACGCGTTCACAGTTAGACTCACCCCCAGCCTGTCAATACCCAAACCCCCTTATATTCGAGAACTATTGCGCCCAGACGCTCACGGCAGAATGGCCCATGCGAATAGATGCACATACGGCGATCTCCACGCAGTGAGTAATTATGCAGAGGCGCCGCGCCCTCTTCGGAATGATTGTCTTGGTGGCCCCGCTGCCACAACGGTGAGCGGAGGCCCGTGCGCCCTCGTTGCTTCGACCTCGCGCCAGCATTGTGCCCCTTCCCCCCCTTTCCCTCCCGTCGTTCCCCTGCCGTTTTTGATGCTGCTATTGCTTCAGCCGTTTCAGTTGCCGTTTTCTTGCCGTGGGGGGACAGAGGGGATCGGCCCTCGCGTGCCGCTACCGGCCAGGTGGTCACGCATTCGAGAATGGGCGATTGAGAGCGACACCCCCCGCGACGAGGGAATCGAGTCATTCGCGCGCAGCCGCCTTGCGACTACCCGCACGCCGTTGTCCATCAGTTGCGCCGAAGTTACACCAGACCTTTGGACCTTGGATGATATTCTATAATTGGCGCCCCACTCCGATCAGAAATCCGCTCCAAACTGTTACCCAAACCCGTCCCAAACTCCACGCCAGTCCGTCGCCCGAGCCGCGTCCAGCCTATGCGGCGAAGGCCCCCCCGAGGGCCAAACATCGAGGAGAAGAAAAAAGAGGAGGAGGAGGAGGAGGAGGAGGAGGAGGAGGAGGAAGGAGGGGATACGTTGCACGACCACGTTTGGTCTGCTTCTCGCGTCCCCCCTTCGAACCGATGCAGCGACCTTGTCTTGAGGCAGGTATTATTGTTGCTGCGTTTGTTGAACTCTACGGCTACTAGGCACAGCCTTTGTGCCCCTGCCGTTCTAGCATCGAGTGTGCCGACTCACGACCCCATGCAATAATGCCAGCGGAAGAACGAAAAAGAAACATGATGAGGGCACGTTCCCAGACATCTGCTGACCGGTTATGGCGATGCCCCCCCGACCTCCCGACTCCTCCCCCAGGGCTTGCTTTCCATCCCGAGTTCTCTCAACTGCCCAGGGGCCAACAACTGGCGTCCACGGGCCCAAGGTGGCGAAAGATGGGCGATCACTTTTTTCGAGTCGGTGGGTGTCTGGGCCCGAGGGCTCAAAAGGTCGGCCCAGGGACCGCGTTCCGACCGGAATTCCAGCGCATCTCCAGCCGCGGCGACGGGAAGCCTCCCGGTCGGCTCAAAGAGCACGAGGCACTTCCGAGATCTCGATCCATTCTTGGGAAGGCCTTGCGGCCGGTGCCGCCGACCCTGAAGGGGGACGACGACCACGACGGCAGCGTCGGCGGCGACGACGACGCTGACGTGGGGCAGAGTCCTCAGGGATGCTGCGTGGGGCCTCCTTGGAACGCGCTCGCAGGCCTCCAGGGGACAGTTTTGCAGCATCTTTGGAACATCTTTGGGGGCCTTTGGGGGGCCTCTTGAGGGTCCCTTCGGGCTTCCAGGGGGGACTCTTGGAGGCCTCTTGGGGCCTCTTGGGGCCTCTTGTTGCCTCCTGGGAGCTTCTCGGGGCCGAGAGTTCGAAATGTTCGTTTGGGCTCCCATATGGCTCCTTGGAGCCGTTTTGGGGGCCTCCTGGGCCGTCTGGGAGACCTTTAGGGCCGTCTTGAGGCCCTCTTGGGTCGTTTTGGGCCCATCTTGGAAACCTCTTGGGGGCCTTCTGTGCCGATCTTGGTGGCATCTTGGGCCGTCTTTGGACGTCGGGAAGCCGAAAAGGCGAGAACGCCAGAATCTTTCAAAAACCGAAAGGTAATTATTCACCGCGTAGATCTCCCCATCTGTACATCTATTCGCATGGACCTGTCCGAATTGGAGTGTGAATGAGTCTCAGTAGTACGGGCGCGTCTCTGCGCATGAGCTTGGGGCCTATTGAGGCCTCCTGGAGCACTCCTAAGTCTTCCTGTGGCCTCCTGATGTCTCCTGGGGCCTCCTGGAGCCTCCTGGGACCTCTTGGGAAGTATTCGTGCCCCAGGAGAGGCCCAATCTATAGGAACAGACGTACATAAAACATTGCGGATTGGAGCCACATGAGAAGGGTAATATTTAGGAACACACGTAAGACACCAAGGACTCGTGCCCCAGCGGAGGCCCAATCTACAGGAACACATATAAAACATCTAGGATTGGATATACAGGAGAAGGACAATCTATAGAAATATGCGTATGACATCAAGGATTCGTGCTCCAGGTGAGGCCCAATCTATAGGAGCATACGCAAGCATGGGATTGGAGCCCTTCCTGTGGCCTTCTGAGGCCTCCTGCTCCTGGGGCCTCTCGGGGTCTCCTGTCGCCTTCCGGGGCCTCCTGGTGCCTCCTGGCGTTCCTTGTGGCCTCCTGGGGCTTCCTGTGGCCTCCTGGGGCCTCCCGGAGCATCCTGAGGCCTCCTGGAGCTTCCTGGGGCCTCCTGGAGCCTCTTGGGACATCCTGTGGCCTCTTGCGTCTCCTGTGGCCTCCTGATGCCTCCTGGGACCTCCTGTGGCCTCCTGGGGCCTCCTGGAGCATGCTGGAGCCTCCTGGGGCATCCTGGGGAGAACCTGTGCCCACGAGTCTGGCCATCAAAACAAGCAAACCGTTCGAGACATCCTCAAAATGTGTCCACCCTTGGGGGCGAACATGAGCGCCTCGCTCGAGACATCCTCCAAATCTGCTCCGAAAGCGGATGATGTTGGGCATGCAAACTGGCAAACCGCTCGAGACATCCCCGCCGGCCGTGAGATACCCCTGGCGGCCCCTTAGGAATGCTGAAAGCAGCAAACCGATCGAGACATCCTCAGAATTTGCTCCGCCATCATCATCATCATCATCATCATCAGCAGCAGCAGCAGCAGCAGCATCATCATCATCAGAATGATCATCATCAGCAGCAGCAGCATCAGCAGCATAATCATCATCACCACCAGCACCACCACCATCATCATCATCATCATCATCAGCATCATCATCATCATCACAGCATAGCATAACATACCATAATCAAGCATAACGTAACATAGCATGCCATAACATCACACAGCATATCAGAACATACCATATCATACGTATCGCCACCATTCGGCATCATCATATTATAAGTGCATCATCATACTCTGAGTAGGATGGGGAGAGAGGAAGGAGAGGAGGCTCTTTGTGGCGTCTTGGACTGATTGTTCGGCGAGTCGGGGCCCTCTTGGATCGTCTCGGAGGCCTCTTGGGCTGTCTTCGGGCCTTTTTGGGCCCAGGACCCCCCAGGAGTCTGACCCGGGACCCCCCTGGGACCCCCCCCCCTCCAGGACCCCCCTACAGGACCCCCACCAGGCCCCCCCCCACCATCCCACCCCTGGGGGTGAATAGATCGAAGGGAAGGGGCTTACCTTCGACTCAACTACGACGTTGTTCAATTTCGCTTTGGTTTCGCTTTGGCTGGCTCGCTTGAGGAGGAGGGCCCAGTGACAGGGGGGGGAGCGGCGACAGGCCCAGGGAAAGGGTGGTCAAACGCGACGGCGACGGCGACGACGACAAGGGCGACGACGACGACGAAGACGATTACGACAACTACAACGACGAGTACGTCGAGTCAAACAGAACAGCGCTTTCCATACGCCGACAGGGTCGGCGAATGAGGTGAGGAGCCAGATGTCTGGATTGACTCCCCCCTCGCCGCAGCGTGTCGCGGACGCCACGGTGCCGGACTACGCGGGGAAGCCGCCATCGGGGAAGCCAGGCGAGCAGGACTGGTCGACTTCTTGGACGGGTTCAACCATGAGATGCGACGATCGGCTGTGTTGTTCCATTCCTCGAGCTTTCTGCGGTTCTGGGCTGCTCGTCTGGAGTTTTACTTTGAATTCTCGCAGTGGTTGTGATCACGTGTTGTTTGTTGCTACCTTCGTGCAGCTGCTCACGTGCTATACTTTGGACCTCGCTGAAAACGACAGGCCCCAGCGCTCCCTATATTGTAATGGCCTCCGGCGAGTGCCGCCGATCCGGGGGGCTCCAGATTCAATGATCTTCGCGGCTCTGTGGCCTCCTCCTTCCCCGATTCTTCCGGTCCTCTTTCTTCTCTTCTGGGGTGCCTGGAGCGGTCCAGGGGGGGAAATGGGGAGGGTTCCGAGGGGAGGGTCCTGGGGGCGGTAGCGGCTAGATCTGAGGGGGGTCCCTGGGACCCCCCGAAACATCTTGCGCCTTGGGGATGCGCAAATCATGAAGAAAACGCCAGATTGGGGACCGCCCCCCCCCTCCCCCCCTTCCCCGGGAGGGGTCCAGATGCGCAAATCATATAGAAAAACGCAAGATGCCCCCCCGCCCCCTCCCCCCCTTCCCCGGCAGAGCCACCCCGGCGACCACCCCCCCAAGCAGAGCTGAAGCTTTTGCTTAGTCTCAGAGTTGAAGTTTTTGCTGAGGCTCCTTGTAGCTCACATTCCGGATCGGCGGATTTGCCTGGGTAGCCAGGTCTGAAGTTGGCGCATAAGAAGAAGATGTTGTTTGACGCTCAATGCGACCTGCGCGGATGGCTGTCTTCGGAAACCGTTCGTCATCAAAGCTCCGTCTGCTCTCAGCGTTGCGGCGATAGTACAGTCAAAACGCATAGTTGTGATGAGCTTGTTTCCAAGGTTGCTCTTGCATCCTTGCTCCGTCGACCCATCTGTGGCGACTTTCGTTGGCCAACCCCGTACGAACAGCGTCGGCATGGCCTTCCAAAAGGCCCTTGCATCCTTATCGTAACTTCTGACTATACACCTTGATTGCACACGGTTGGAGCGATCATACATCTAACGGGGGACCAGGCCCCGGGGGCCCGGGCCGCGACCCCGACGTCAAATGGGGCGACCGGGGGCTCGGCCCGCCTGTGGGGGGCCTAACACGGGCTTCGGAGAGCCACCAGACAGCCGCAACGGCGGCCCAAGACGGTTCCGAGTCCCCCCCACGTCGCCCTCCAGGGGTCTTCGACGGCCCGAGATGCTGTTCAAACGGCCCAGAGGCGTCCCTTCGAGACCTCTCCAAGAGCGCCCCCACGAGGGCCCCGAAAGCAACAATCGCGACATGTTTCGAGAAGCTATACTGTCAGCACACGTGCTTTCTTGATTTCAACACGGTCCAAGACGACCCAAGAGGTTTTCAAAATCGCCCCGAGATTGCCCAAGAGGGCCCCAGGAGGGCCCCAAGACGGACCAAGAAGCACCGATGACGGTCCAAGAGGGGGAGCCCAAGCTGCTATTCCGAGCCTTCCGCTCAAAGAATGGCTCCCGAGGCCGCGAACAGGCCCCCGAGAGGCCCCAAGAGGCTCCTTGAAAGCCCCCAGGAGGCCCCTTGGAGGCACAAAAGCGTGCCCACAGTAGCCCCCACGAGACCCCGAGGCACCCAAGAACCCGCAATCTGGGCTCGAACGGGCCCGTGTAATACTTTTGGGGGGGCTCACTTTTGGGTGGCCTGGCCGACATACCATGCCCGTGATTCCGTGATGGTGATGTGGCTATCCAAAGAGAGACGTGTGTTTAGCCCCGTGCGTTGCCATTGTGCCGAAGAGGATCCCACAATGCGCGAGCGGGCCCGTGCAACATCCCCTGGTGGATCTCCTCCGGGTATTTATCGCAAGAAGCTTTGCTTGCTACAGTCAACCCGCGTAGTAAGGATGGGCTCCCTTCCCAAGGGTACCCTTGCATCCTTGCCTCCTCGGTCCATCCTTGTCTACTTTCGTTGGCCACGTCCTGCTCGAGAAGCTTCGAGATGGCCTCCCAAGGCCCTTGCATCCTTATCGCGCGTCCTTATGATACGGTTTGACTGTACATCGCGATAACAATGGGGCCCACAATCGCTTCTGACAGCCACCAGGCAGCCGCAACGGCGGCCAGAGACGGCCCCAAGTCACCCCCAAGACGCCCTCCAGGGATCTCAGACGACCCAAGATGCTGTTCAAACGGCCCAAGGGGCGTCCACGAAGCTTCGAGACCGCTCCAAGAAGACCCCCACGAGGGCCCCGAAAAACAAAAATCGCCCCACTCCTTTCGGAGCGTACATACATGTTCAGCAGATGTGCCTTCTTGATTTCCAGCACTGTCCAAGACGACCCAAGAGGTTTCCAAAACCCTAGACGGCCCAAGGAGCCTCCAAGACGGACCAAGAGGCACCGAAGACGGCCCAAGAGGACCCCAAGAGGGGGAACCCGAGCTGCCATTTCGAGCCCTCCGCCCAAATATGACCCCCGAGGCTGCCAACATGCCTCCAACAGGCCCCAAAAGGCCACCGGGAGGCCCAAACCAGGGCCCACAGAAGCATTCTCAGGAACCCAGGAGTCCCCCGGAAGGTTCCAGGAGGCCCCCAGTGCTAATGGCACAGATCAGTACCAATGTAGTTAGCGATGCATGATGTAATGATTATGTGGTGCGCGCGCTTTTTGCGTGTATGTGTACGTGTTGCCGCTGCTGTTTTATGACCCGAACCATTGTAGCGGCCCCTGAGCTGATAAAAAATGTTGACGGTTCGCGAATCCCCACCAGCTCATCCAGAAACGATGCCCAGAGGAATTGCTTCGATCAGGACATTTTGGGATATCTTGAGCCATCTTGGAGGTCATCGTGGGCTCTCCCAGGCGCTCTTGGAGTAATCTTAATCAGTGCCCCCCCCCAAGAGGCCAGCATGTGGCTAAAACCTTTCAGTACAATCAATGATTTGGCGTTCTCGCCGAGGCCTCTTGGAGCATCTTGGGTGCCTCTGGGGGGTCTCTTGGGGCCTCTTGGGGGTCTTGGAAGCCTCTTGGGGGCATCCTGGGGGCCTCTTGGGGCTTCCTGGCCACCTCTTGGGGCCCTGTTGGGGCACCCTTGGGAGCCTTGGGGACCATCTTTGGGCCATTTTGGGTAAGATCGATCACTGGAGGGGGGGGTACTAATTACAGTCCCCCCTTCAGGAGGCCAAAATGGGGCTAACACCCTAGTACAACCAATGATTTTGGCTTCCTCGCCGAGGCCGTTTTGGACGCCCTGACACCTCGCGACCCCCAGGGGAGGGGGTAGGGGGAGGGATAAACCCGTCCCCGAAGGGGGAGAAGGAAGGGTGGAAGAGGAAACTCTCTAAACCACCGACGCCCAGAGGGCTGGTGGGATTACGAGCGAAAAGTTTCGATCCCACTCCAATCTGATGTGATTTCAATGTATGATGCTCAACTGTGTGTGTGTGGGGGGGGGGACTTTGGCGGTTCCATTGGTGTGCTACCGACATTGGTAGCGGAGCCAATCGGCTCCAGATCCGCAGCCTCGAGCTCGAAAGGATTCGCGAAGCCTCGTATCCAACTGAGCTTGTGTGGAACTGGAGCGCCCTGCTGATGCTCCTCCAGGAGCTGCCCGAGAAGCGGGGGGGGTGCCCTCGGGGTTCTGTTGGAGCCTCTTGGGGGTCTCTTGGGGCCTCCTGCGGGCCTCTTGGAGCGGAAGACCCAGATGTTCCGCTCGTGTTCCCCATCTTGTGCCGTTCTTGGGGCTATATTTGGACCCTCTTTGGCCGTCCTGGCGCGCTTCTGGGGCCGTCTTGGAGCCTTTGGGCGTCTTGCCTCTTTGGCCGTTTTGGAGCGTCGGAAGCTCGAAAAGTCGATGGTCCCCAAACCGTTGAAAACCAACGGAAAATCACTGATTTGCGCCTCGGGGTCCTCTTGGGAAGGCTCGTGAGGCTCTTGGGGCGCCTCGAAGTCTTTTGAACCGTCTCTAGGCCATCTGGGGCGTCTTGGACCGACCGTGCAGCGATTCGGGGCCCCCTTGGACCGTCTGGGCGGTCTCTCAGGGCCCTCTGGGCCCGTCTTGGAGCCCTCTTGGGCACGAAAAAGTAACGCGAGCAGATGCGGCGCGCCCCAGGAGACAAGCGGCAAATCCTTGAAGATTTGGCAGTCTGGAGTCCGGGCCCCTTTAAGAATCCTTAGGATTGACGATTGAGGACGGGATCAAACAAAGAGCTTGAGAGCACTCCAACTCGTGCCTCGAGCGCACGGTGGCGTATCTCTCTCCCCCTCCCTCTCCCTCTCTCTCTCTCTCTCTTTCTCTTTCCTTTTTTTTCTCGCTCTCTCTCTCTCTCTCGCTCTCTCTCTCTCTCTCTTTCTTCTCTATGTCTGTATATATATATATATATGTATCGAAAGTCGAGAAGCACTCAAATTGTGAGGTAGCACGGCTTCTCTCAGGTATTCTTCTCCTGCAGCGCCTCTTGAAATCAGGAGGCCCCTACCTTCTGCATAGCCTTGCCTTCACCAACTCTGTGATGAGGAACCCGTCGACCCCGACGGAGGCCGCGGGTCTCCCTACACGGGCATGGTGGCGCACGACATGGGCCCAGTGGCGCCCGAGGAGCCGCCGTCCACGTCGCCGCCGGACATCTTGGAGGCGGTATAGCCCTCAGATCTGGGCGCTGTCGACAAATGACAGTTGGCGTTTTCAGTGGCAACGATACACGATGGTCGTTGAAAGGATGTACTTTGGGGTATCCAGATCCCGATCTACTTCAAGCGCCTTCCTACTTCGAGAATCGATATGGTGCTATTGTGCCGTCATTATTTGGGCGGATCCGAACCCAATCTATTTCATCCGCCTTTCTACTTCATGTTTCCACTGTTTTTGTCCGACTGGCGGGTAGGGGGAGATAGGCACAGGTGGGGATGCATCTTCCCCCAGTTGCCCATTGATCGCCGATAGGGGTCTGATAGCCCCGCCCCGCCCAGGAACGTGCGGATTTGCTATTGGGGGCCTATCGCTGGTCTGTCGGCGATGTATCGCCGATTCAAGTTGATAGTTCGTTAGTATTTTCAACCCTATGCCAGTCCCCCACCATCGTTGCCCCTCACGTTTTCGCCTGTGCTTCCGGTCCCTGTGACCCCCACTGGAATTTCTCCAGCCCGAGAAGTGCCACAGGAAGATGGTGTCGAGAGCTCTGGTCGTGTCTGCCTTCCCCATGCTGGCACGTAGCGCTTCTTATTTCTCTTCTCAGTATTAGGACCTGATTGTTGGGGTTGCGCCCGGTGGGCCTCGTGGGCGCCCCGTGCGTGGTGGTTGGTTGTTGGGTTTCCGCCTCGTGGAGCCCGTGGGCGCTTTGTTGGCGCGTTGTGGGCACCCAGGAGTGGAGTTGTTGAGCCCGCCGCCTCCGAGGGAGGAGGAGGAGGAGGAGGAGGAGGAGGAGGAGGATTCTTGGATTCGAGGTTGGCCTCGCGAACGCCTGCGCAGGGGCACGAGGTCCAGGAAAGGGAAAAGCAGGCAGCCACCAACGACGGCGGCGGGCGAGACGGCGACGGCAGCGACGACACGACAGACGACGAACGGGACACCCGCGGCGACGCGACCGGCGACGACGACGACAGCGACAAAGCAGTTGCCGCTCACGCGTGGCGGGTGCGGGAAGGCGCCTGGGGCGCGCCGCGCCCATTCCCGCGCGGAGCATAGGCAGAGCTTGGCATCGCTCGGACGTGTGCATTGTTTCTCGGCGAGAACCATCGAGGCCCATAGCAGCAAGGAGTACAAATTGCAGAGAGTTGTCTCCCAGAGGGTCCTGCTCTGAGGGGTCAAGACAGGCATTTGGAGCCCAGGGTAGATTCAGGAGGGAAAAAACACAGACACAATTAATCATCGAAATCCAAGACAATATGCAAAAATATTGGAAGTGGTGGGGGGGAAGACGAAAATCCAAAAAGAATGGAACAATATGGTGCATCCTTGTACTTGTTTGTGTGTCCTAGGGCCCCTTCATATATGCCCTCAGGGTTTTCCACAGAATTCATTTAGTCACGTATTAGCAACATGGGGATGGACACAGTCTTCGAGAAGGCTCTCCAGGCGCCTTCGAGATACATCGGCAGTATTCTTCTGGCGACATATCCGTGGGAGGTTAGTGACATTAGTGCAGCTGCAGGCCGCGCAGATGCGGCAAAACATGCATGGCCCCGTCATTAAATAAAGGCCGCAACCATCAGGGCCAGGACAGCTCGTACTAGCCAATGCAACCTGGGTGTTGCTCAAAGTTCAACAATTATTGCATATGTAGCACTTCAGGCGCCGGTCCCAAATAATCTGGTGAGGAATACCTCGGAGAGGGGCAACTACGGAAAGTGTGGGTGGGAAGGGGGCCTCACTCGTTGGTCTCTGTGCGCCTTTAGGTAGCATAGCCAATGCTGAAGAAGCCACATAACCGATGTATTTGCCCAAGGAAGTGTCAGCTTCTCGTGAGCGCCTTTAGCCGAGCAGGAGCGGCCTCACTGCAAGGATGCATGACCACCCTTCTCTTGGCGTATTCGTCAACGACCTTGCCAGCCCTGGTGCACCACACTGGCTGCCGCTCGTCCTGCTCAGACGGGGGTGAGAACACCTTACGCATATATATATAACTATGTATTATGTATGTGTGTGTACGTACACACATGGTCTTGTGTACACACATATGTAAATACATGTAGATAAATATATGTTGTTCAGCCCAGTATCGATTGCAACATTGTAAATCCGAGTCCCACAATGGCTGCACAGCCCAGCCGCCAGTGAAAGCTGACCCAGGGTCGGCGAAGGTATCTAAGATCCACTGGCAGTCACCGAAGGAGGAGGAGGAGGAGGAAGAGGAGGAGGAGGAGGAGCAGGTGGAGGAGAAAGTGGAGAACGATGAAGGGAAACAAGGAACAAGCTGACGAGAGAGGTTGGAGGAGGAAGAGGAAGAGGAGGTAGGAGGAGAAGGAGGAGGAGGAGGAGCAGAATCAGGTACACAAGCAGGAGGAAGATGGAGAAGGAAGGGGAGACGACATTAACGATGACGAGGAGGAGAAGGAGGAGAAGGACGACGACGACGACGACGGCATGAGTCAACCAGAAAGACCTTCACGGATCTTTAGCTCTAACGGGCAGCCTGGGGAGTTTTAAGGGCCCTTTTATGGCCCTTTCGAGGGCCCTGGGGACACTCTTGAGGCCATCGTCGAGGGCATCGATCAATGAAGGGGGGGTCCTTTTTGGTAGCCGCGCCAAGTCAGAGACTGAAATGTCGGCTCTTGGAGATCCCTCTTGGTGCGCTCTTGTGCGCTTTGGGGGTCCTCTTGGACTTCGTCTGGGCCCCTTTTGAGACTCTCGTGGGCGATCTTGACGGTCTTGGGGCCATCTTGAGGCTTCGGAGGCTCCTCTGAAGCAAAAAAGCGAGAAACAATCATCAGGATGTTTCGCCTCCGGTTTGGGGCGGACTTTTGGCCTGAAGGCTCCCCAGGGCCCTCGAGATGCCTGGGAGTACGGGGAGCGGGGCGGCCTCGGCCAGCGCCCGCAGCGGGACCCGCCCCAAGGCGGAGCCAGCGCCGGACATGGGCCCGGTGGCGCCCGAGGAGCCCGCGGCCGCCTCCGCGCGGGGCGCCTCTGCGGCCTCGCCGCCACCGCAGACCGGTCGGAGGTTTTCGGACGTTGTCGTCGGACCCCAGCGGTTATCCAGCCTCTTGACGCTCGCCAATGGCTGCGCCCGGCCGAGAGCGTTCCACGGGTGCCCAGATCGTCCCGAACGGCGGCCGTGGACCCCCGCGCCCCGCGCAATGGTGATGGCGGCACGTCTCCGGCAAGCTTCGGCCCCCGCGGGGCCGTCAACAGAGACGTCGGGACGAGCGTGCGGTCCCGGTGGCCCGAGGAGCCCACCACGGGTCCAGCGGCGCACGCCCACGGACGCCGGCGTCCTGGCAGCCCCGCGGTCCGCACCGTTGTCGTCGCCGCCGCCGCCGCCGCCGTTCTCATCAGCCGCCGCCGCCGCCGGGAGAAAGAGGAGGAGGAGGAGGAGGAGGACCAGTGTAAGCCCAAGGCGCATCAATCATATCGCAATAAACCCTTCATTCTCTTCATAAGCTCCTGCACGGAATCATGTTGATTGAGCCGACTGCCCCGTAGAAACACAACCACCTGAAAATCAGGACTTGTGCCAGAACACCACTCCTAGGACACCAGCACCGCGAGTCACCGCTATTGTTGCGCATTGTCGATCCTGAATCGCGCCAGAACACCGTTCTTGGGACTTGAATCAACGTGACTGTTGCGCCCCGACGTTCCGGCATCGTGCTAAAACACCTTTTCTGGGACGTTAAACCATGAGATGAAAGGCTTTGAACCGGTTGCAAAGTCTTACGACGAATGCGCGCGGCGCTAAGGCGAGAGCCACATGTTGAAAGGAACCGCCTTCAATCCTCGAAGATCATGTAATTTTTGAAGACGGATAAGCGCGGCGTTAAGACGAAAGCCACAGTTTGAAAAAGAATCGTCCCCAATTGTCCCCCATCTGCGAAACTCTTCTTAAATTAAGACGTATGTGCGTAAGGCGAGAGCCACATTTCAAAAACATACCGCCCTACGTTCGTGAAGTTGTTGCAAATTGTCAAGACGAATGCGCGCAACGCCAAGGCGAGAGCCACATGCGGACTGCCCTCCATCCGTGAAATTGTTGCAAATTTTAAGTTTCAGGGTCACAATGCGTGAGGAAGTCTAAGGCGAAACGCCCGGCCCGCCCTTTCGACCGGCCCCGGGGTGCGACAGGGAGGAGGCACCTATATGGAAAATGAATGTTGCAGGAGGAGGAACGGGAGGAGGAACGGGAGGAGGAGGAGGAGGAAGAACGGGAGGAGGAGGAGGAGGAGAATCATGAAAGAGGAAGAACGCGAGAAGGAGGAGAAGGAGGAGGAGGTTCAGGAAGGCCTACTGCGGGAGCCATTCCCCGCGTTCGGGGCCTTGGGGCCGCGGGGCCGGCGGCCAGCCTCGGCCCGCACGGCCTGCCGTTGCGCGACGGCGGAACGTAAGCCGTGGGCGCCAGCAATCGATGACGAGAAGGACTACGAGACCATACCCGGCCGCAGGAGGCCGAGAGCAGCACGCGTTGCAAAGTGTAGGCTGGGATACGCTGCGCGGACAAACGGCTTCACGGCTACATCGCTCAGAAGGACGTCGATTTGGTGATCAAGCGCCAGCCAGCGCGACGTCAACAAGGAAGAAGTGAACAAGAACATTGTCGTGGAGATGCCGGTGAACCACGTCTACGCCGCCTACAACGATTACGATTCAGACGCCTACAACGGCTACGGCTAATACAATGGTCTCGACGAATACACCACAAACGGTTTCCTCACCATGACACCACTGCTGCGAGGGCCATGACCAGACCTACGATAACTACCAGCAGAGCTACCATTGCAACCTGTTGCGAGACGAGGGCCACCAGCCAAGCTGCAAGGGCGACAGGCGGAGCTACGAGAACCACCAGCGGCGCTACGAGGGCCACCAGCTGTGATACCAGGGCCACCTCCCCAGTCACAAGAATCCCTGGAAGAGCTACGAAGGCCATTGGATGAGCTACGAGAGCCACAGGTTGAAATACGAGGGCCACAAACAGAACATCAAGGGCGACACGCAGAGTTGCACGGGCCACCTGCGGAGTTGCGACAGGCACCAGTAGAGCTCCGAGGGCCTCAAGGCTGAGTTACAATCGCCACAAGCAGAGCTCCAAGGGCAACGCGCAGAGCCACGAGGGCCACTTGCGGAGCTACAAAGGCGACCAGAAGAGCTACGAGGGCACGAGCAAGACGCCAAGAGTCACGAGCTGAGCTACGAGGCCCACGAGCAGGCTTTTCGAGGGTCGCCTGCAGATCTTCGCGAGCCACAAGCTGAGCTGCGAGGGCCACAAGCTGGGCTACGCAGGCCGCAAGCAGAGCCGCGTGAGCCAGCAGCGGAGCTCCGAGGACCAGGAGCTGTGCTACGAGGGGGGGGGGGGGGGGGGGAGGCCGTGCCATCGCAAGGCGCGAGCTAAAAGCACAGCTGCGAGGGCCACTTTCAGAGCGAAGATGGCCGCAAGCAGAGCGCCGAGAGCCACCAACCGAGCTACGAGAGGTACCAGCGGAGCTACGAAGGCCACCAGCTGAGCTACGTGAGCCACCAGCTGAGCTGCGAGAGCCACCAGCGGATCTACCAGGACCTCCTCCTGAGCTACGAAGGCCGCCAGTGGAACAACTAGGGCCACAGGCTGATGCACGAGAACCTCCGACTGAGCTGCGAGGGCAGCCCACCTGAACATCGAGAACCTGCTTCACGGGGCCACACGCAGGGCGACGAAGACCATCGGCAGAGCTACGAGCGCCATCATCTGAACAACGAAAACCACGAGCAGAGCTTCGAGAGTTCCCACCACAGCTAGAAGGGCCGCAAGCAGAGCTCCCGGAGCCACCAGCTGCGCTACGCGTGTTATTGCGGAGCTACGAGGGCCACAAGCTGAGCTACGATATTCACCAGCGGAGCTACCAGGGCCACGTTCTGAACTACGAAAGCCGCCCGCGGAAGCCACAGGCTGACCGACGAGAACTTCAGCAGAGCTGTTGGGGCCACCAGCTGAACAGCGAGAACCACAAGCTGGGCGACAGAGGCCACGCGCAGAGCTAGGAGGACTTCCAGCTGAGGAGCTACGAGGACGTCTTGCCGAGTTCGAGCGGGCCGTTTGCGATCGGACTTGCATTCGGAGCCACAGGCCGTGGCTCAAGAATTACGGATTGCACGGGAAGCGCACGGAAACACATTCCCAGCAGCCTATTGGAGCAGCAGTGGTAAAACATGAAAAGTATAACAAGCCAGGGCCCAAATCAGAACATCCGCGAAGCGATATGAGACATGGTGGTTGGAAACTCGGCATGACGTGGCGGAGGGGCGCCACCGCGATCGAGAGCCCAACGAGACCAAGCGATCGATCACCATAGGCGGTACTTGTCGAGGCGAAACCCAGCCAGAAGTACGTCGATTGCGTAGTAATACGCATCGACACCCGACAGACTACTGTCCGACAGAGGGGTGGCCGAGAGTCCACCGTAGGCAAAGCTATAATCCGGCGGAGGCCGCATGCTGAGCTTACTCTGCAACGTGCTTCTGTCGGCATAATACCAAAGGCCGGCACAGCGTTACGGGCTAGGGTACTACAAATATTCCGTTATTGACCATTCACCACGCCTACATCAAGCGCATTGTAAGGACGATAAACGGGCTCTCCCTTCCCCCTCCCTTGATCGACCCCCGGGATGTAGGACGGACAGGTGGCCTCCCCCTCCTCCCCCCTCTTAACAGAAACAAGGTCCCCTTGTGGTCCGGGGGGGCCCTTGCGCCTTCCGCCCGCGGCGCGCCCGTCGGCGCGCGATGAAGGGCAGCAGCGCGGACAGGGGGCAGCGCTCCTGCCGCTGTGGAAGGAGAATCAAGAGGATGAGGAGGAAGAAGAAGAAGAAGAAGAAGAAGGACGAGGAGGAGGAGGAGGAGGAGGAGGAGGAGGAGGAGGAGGGGAAGGAAGAGGAGGAGGAGGAGGAGGAGGAGGAGGAAGAGGAAGAGGAAGAGAGGCGCCGCCCCGAGGACCCCACCACGGGGCCGGAAGATCCGCTCCTGAGCCGACAGGGGCCCGCCGACGGGGCGTTTCGGCCCGCGCCGCTTCCCTCAATGTCAGGGCCGCCAGGGCAGCTCCAGCGCGGGGGGCCGCCCGACGGGACGAGGGCCGTGGTGCGGTGAGGGGCTGCGGATCGGAGCGGCGCGGTGAGGGCGCCCGCCGCCCACCGATGCGCCACGTAGGCGGGCAGCGTTTGGGTCGAGGTGGGCGCCCGCGTCGAGAGGTTCAGGGAGCGCGCGCGCGGACTGCAGCCAAGGCGCTGAGATAATGACCGCTTTGGGTTCTGAAGGAGCATTCCGTGGTTGTTCCCCTCGCCCTCCTCATGCACCCAGGCTTGCTGGTTCCCAAAAAGGGTTTCGTTCCTTATTCAGCGTTGTTTATTCCAGCAGCCCGACTGTAGGCAGGGGAGGAGCACGGCGGGATCGCGGAGATCGGCGGGGGCGGCAAGAGTTGGAGCCCGAGTGCAGCGGGCGTGGTGAGTTTTGGAAGCGGCCGATGTCGGGCTGGGGGTCCTCCTGCCCCTCCCCCCCTCCTCCTCACTCCTCCTTCTCCTCCTCCTCCTCCTCCTCCTCCTCCTCCTCCTCCTCCTCCTCCTCCTCCTCCTCCTCCTCCTCCTCCGTCGTTCGTTCCTCCTCATCCTCCTCTTTCCTCCTCCTCCCTCTCCTCCTCCTCCTCCTCCTCCTCCTCCTCATCCTCCTCCTCCTCCTCCTCCTCCTCCTCCTCCTCCTCCTCCTCCTCCTCCTCTGCCTTTTCCTTCGCATTATCATCGCCCCCCCTACCCCTTGTCGTCGTCGTCGTTGTCGTCGTCGTCATCGTCGTGTTTTTCATCCTCATCCTGTGTAGTCTTCCTCTCCTTCCTCCCTCTCTCCCTACCTCTTTGTGCTCTCCTCCTTACTCTGTCCTCCTTCCTTCTCGTCCTCTTCCTCGCTCCCCGCCTCTCCCTCGGCCATCCGTCTGCCACCTCTCTCCTGTAGCTAGCGCCCCTCTCTCCTGCCCCTCCTTCTCCGTGCTCGTTCACCTCTTCTTCCTTCCCCTCGTCCCGCCGCCGTCATTCCTCCTACGTTCCCGCAGCGAGCGCACGCTCCTCTGTCACTGCGAATTACGAGGCGGACCAACATTCTCCATCCCTCCTTCGTTCGCCTGCCCCTACTGATTCACTTCCTCGTCCTTTGTCCTCCCTGAGCGTTCGCCCGCGGCGGAATCGCGGGCAGCTGCAATGTTCGATCCGCCTGCTGGCGCTCGTCGAGAGGGGTTGATCCTCATCCTCGTCGTCTTCGTCGTCGTCCTCTTCAGTCTGCTCCTTCTTCTCTGGCCGACTGCCCGTGCACTCCTGCTCCCTCTCCGTCTCGCCTTCCTGGCATTCCTCCTTAGTCCCAACCATCCTGTGGTGCTGGGTCTTCGTTCTGACGAGACAGCGCGCCGCGTTCTCCTCTCCTCCTTCTTCTCCTCCTCCTCCTCCTCCTCCTCCTCCTCCTCCGCCTCCGCCTCCGCCTCCGCCTCCGCCTCCGCCTCCTCCTCCTCCTCCTCCTCCTCCTCCTCCTCGTCCTCCTACTCCTCCCTCTCTTCCATTCTCCCCACCCCCATGACGGCACACCCCTCATACGTTTCTGTGGCCCCATAAGGAGTTCCACTGTAGGCCCCAGTGGTTGCGTTCGCATGCGGTTCCATAGCCATTTCGGCACACCTTGTAGGGAATTCCACCGAAGGCCCCAGCGGCGGCGTTCGCGCGGTTCCACCGCCATTTCGGCGCACCCCTCACACGTTTTGTGGCCTTATAGGTAGCCCCACCGAAGGCCTCAGCGGCTGCGTTCGCATGCGGTTCTACAGCCATTTCGGCACTCCCAGTGGTTGCGTTCGCCTGCGGTTCCACAGCCATTTCGGCACACCCCTCGCACACTTCGTGGCCCCATAGGGAGCTCCCCCGAAGGCCCCCGTGGCTGCGTTCGCATGCGGTTCCACAGCCATTTCGGCACACCCCTCGCACGTTCCGTGGCCCCGTAGGGAGCTCCCCCAAAGGCCCCAGCGGTGACGTTCGCTTGCGGTTCCACAGCCATTTCGGCGCACCCCTCGCACATTTCGTGGCCCCATAGGGAGCTCCCCCGAAGGCCCCCGCGGCTGCGTTCGCATGCGGTTCCACAGCCATTTCGGCACACCCCTCGCACATTTCGTGGCCCCGCAGGGAGCTCCCCCGAAGGCCCCAGCGGTGGCGTTCGCGTGCGGTTTCACCGCAATTTCGGCACATCCCTCGCACACTTCGTGGCCCCATAGGGAGCTCCCCCGAAGGCCCCCGTGGCTGCGTTCGCATGCGGTTCCACAGCCATTTCGGCACACCCCTCGCACATTTCGTGGCCCCATAGGGAGCTCCCCCGAAGGCCCCAGTGGCGTTCGCATGCGGTTCCACCGCAATTTCGGCACACCCTTCGGACATTTCGTGCCCCAATACGGAGGAAGGTCCACCGGACATTTCGTGGTTGCGTTCGCATGCGGCTAGGGAGCTCCACCGAAAGAAATAATCACAACCGCGGTATTCACACTTCAGGTGGCTAGGTTCTTCGCCATGATATTTATTTTCACCGATATTCTCGTCATCCCCAGGCACAGAGCAGGCAGGCATTGGCTCGTATCCGCGTGCCGGTCCTCCACGTCTTCCTCGTCCTCCTGATTATTTTGCTGCTGCTGCTCCTCCCCCTCCCCCCCTTTTTTTTGTTCTCTCTCTCTCTCTCTCTCCTTCCATCCCTGCAGCCTCGAGGGTGGTGGTGCGCCCGCCCCCTGGGGCGCCCCCGCGTCCTCGTGCGCGCGCGGGCCCGCATGGCAGCCAGCACAGTGGTGGCTGGGCAGCGCGGCAGTGGCCCCTTCGAAGGACTCTCGGATCCGCGCGCCCTTCCCACAAAATCTGCCGACGTGTGCGCGAGTGGTTGTGCGCCTTCTGCCGCTGGACCCCCCGTCTGAGCCATCTTGAGGCTGTCTTGGGGCAGCCTGGGGGCCATGCCGCCTGCTGTGAAGGCCTTACGGCCGGTGCCGCCGACCCTGTATGCGAGAAGGACAGGGAGATTGAACAGGTGCACGAGGAGAGGGGGGGCCTCTTGGGTCTTCCGGAGCCTCTTGGGGGTCTCTTGAGAGCCTCCTGAAGGCCTTTGGGGTCTTCCTGGGGGCCTCCTGGGGGCCTCTTGGGGGCCTCCAGGAGTCTCTTTGGCGGACCTCTTGGGGGACCTCCAGGTGGTGGGACGACTTATTATCCTACATTGGACGGTGTGTAGAGGACGCGCCGCAGCACGTTGCAGGGTCACTGCGAATCGCAGATACTGACATATGGAACAGCTTGGAGTCTGGGTATGCACGACAATGAGTGGTCAAGGTCCATTTCCAGATCGCAGATGCTCTTCAATCCGACTCCGGCGTCCGGCGCCTCTCCGACTCATGCTCTCCGACTCCGGCTTTTCTGACCCCGGCTGCTTAAAGTACCAGTTCCAGAGTCTGAGAGGCCAACGTAGGCGCCCCGGCGCCAACCCGCTGCACCCGCGTAGGTGCCTTCTGCGGGACTGTCTGTCTGTCTGTCTTGGGGGGGCCTCTTGGGAGCGCCTTGGGGCCTCCTGGGAGGCTCCAGGGCCAGAGTTTCCAGAGCTCCTTTCGAGTCCCCTGTCTGGGCACGCTCGGGGAGCCGTCTTGGGGATTCTTGGGCTGTCTTGGAGGCCTCTGGGCTGTCTGGGGGCCCTCTTGGGTCGTTTCGGGGCCCTCTTGGAGATTGGTTGGGCTATCTCAGAGCGATATTGCTGCCTCTTGAAACGATATTGGAGGCCTCTTGGGCCGTCTTGGAGAGCATGGGGAAGCCGAGAAGACGAGAACGCCCAATTCCTTTAAAAAGCACAAATAATATGCGTGATGTTTCCCAATCATCCTGCGTTGGGTTCTCGTTTGGAGCGGAACACTGCGGTCGCGACCTCTTCCCGCCTCCCGTCTCGCTTCTCATCTCTTCCCCCCTCGTACCTGCCTGCTACCCTGCCTCCTACCTCGCCATCCCTGGGGGGCTGCGATCTGCGAAACTGTCGCCGCTTTTGAGGGATGCTGGGGGGTTCAGCGGAGTGACGCCTCAACGGATTCCGGTTAGACATCGCCATCCCTGGGGGGCTGAGATCTGCGAAACAGTCGCCACTTTTGGGGTTGCTGGGAGGGGGGGAGCACAGTGACACCCTAAACGGATTCAGATTAGACCTCGCCATCCCTGAGGGGCTGCGATCTGCGAAACTGTCGCCACTTTTGAGGGCTACTGGGGTGGCCAGCACGGTGACGCCCTAAACGGATTCCGATTAGACCTCACCATCTTTGTGGTGGTGCGAATTGCGAAATTGCCACCACTTTCGAGGGCTGCTGCGGGGGCCAGCGGAGTGACGCAACTGATTCAGATTGGACCTCGCCATCTCTGTGGCTATCTTGGGGCAACCTTGGGCCCGTGGAGCCTATTTTTCCATTGTGCGCGATAACGCCCGTGACAGAGGCTCCACGCATGTCTGGGAGGACAACCTTTTTGCTTGGAAATCAGGCAGCACTCCAAAGGAGCTTCAGGACATTATTATCATTCGTTCCAGCCACTCCCACCGACCTCCCCTACTCCTACCCGCTGCAGGCAACCAGCCGCATCTGGATACCTATGTGCACGACTCCCGACTCCAGCTTCGACCAGACAGGTGGTCGGAGTACCAATCACGGAGCGGAGGAAACACATCCGACTGTCTTTACCCCAATTCCAGCCCTCCACGTTTCACCCTCGACCTCGACAGTGTCAAACTGCAAACGGCGGAATTCCGATGATAGCTTCGACGACTCCCTCAAAACACCCAGGTGTCCCTCACAGGATGCCGCCAGGCGCCTGCTACAGGTGATCAGCGTCCAATCCGACGATGAGCAACCCGAAGCTTGCCGACAATGCGCTCTTTGCCTGATCAACGACCACAGCCGCATCGACATCCAGTTCAGCACAGCACTGGAGGAAGTAGAGGACGCCATTCCACCACTGAGGGGGACGTTCCACCACCAAGCACCACGTTCCGACCAGCAGCACTCGAAACTAGACATTCAACAACCGACAGCGACAGTTGCATCACAAGCATCCACTGGCAAAGCAGACGTCCACCTACAATCCAGCGTCAGAGATGACACCGTGACGATTATTCACGAAAACGCCCGAAGTCTCACCAACGACGACGCGATTGACCTGCTCATCCATGAGCTTTCAGATGTATCCTGGGACGTGGTGGCACTCAACGAAACATGGTGGACGATAGAACGAGAGTTCTGGGTTATGGAGCGTGGTAATCACATATTTGCAGCTGCTGGGCATGACTCTCCAACTCGTAGTGTTGCGTTCATGGTGCACGGGCGGCACGCGCAACGCATGTGGAGATTCAAAGCCATCAACGAACGGATCGCCTACATCGACACCGATTTCCCTCACCTCCCATTCCGGTTTGTTACAGCATGCTACCCTCATGGAGGCTACAGCGACCACCACATGCAGGCCATGTACAGCGCTTTTTCTGAAATGCACACCGAAGCACATAGACGCAAGCGAATGACAGTGCTGACGGGCGACTTCATCGCGCAGGTTGGCAGACACACCTTCAGGCTGCAACCGGGCAGAAACATAGATCGACTACATGTTGGTGGACCAACGGGCCTGGCATCTGGTACTCGATTCATTCGCTACGACGTGCCCAGACCTCAACTCCGATCATCAAGTTGTGCATCTCCGACTAGCAGTGAGCAGCACAGGACGCCGACAGCGACAACGACGACAACGACGCAAGCGTCCACGTCAGCAACCACCGCGACTCAACAACTCCGACTTTCATCCACACTTTAAAAAGCACCTCGCTAGCAACAGCCCATCAAATCCCGTCCGACAGCGCCTCCGACTCCAGCCTCAAGGCTGACCAACAACGTCCCCGAGTTCAGCTACTGTGCACACAACTCAGGCTGGGATTCCGGCCCCAGGTATTGACGGCAGCGTCGACGTCTCCGACTCTGGCTCCTATCCCCGCGACTCCGGCTACGACTCCAGTACTAGGCCCGCACTATTGTGTCCAGAGCCAGGCGACCACCAGACAGCAGCGAACAGGGACAGGCGCTCGCGCAACGCTCCCCACGCATTTCACAAAGAATGGGAGCCGAAATTCGTGACATTTGCGTTGCATCGACCTTCTGCCCGTAAGGCCGCGCATTCCATCGGCCACGCGGCCAGGACAAGACAGCTTGCAACACATGCAGGGCACCACATTCTAAGGCTCGTCTTGCCGCCCTGCCGGAGGGGCGGAAATTCGGGCGCTTATTCGCCAGTGGACACGATTCATGCCTTTGGAGGAGACCTTTTAGATTGCCATTGGGAGTACTGGCCGATCTGGCCTATCCGTGAATACAGGTCGCGCGACGACTCCCCAGACAGTCATCACAGGTGGAATTCTGTCCTACGAACGTGGCCGAAATTCTATCCCTCGTCTCGGCACCCAGCGGAGGACGGGAAGACTATTCAGGAGCCGTGCTTGTTACCCACAAGGGCACAAGGTCCACAGTGCTAGCGCCAACTCCAGCGCTCACACCAGCGCCGACGCCAGCACAGAGGCCAGCACCAGCGCCAGCCTATCCCGGCACCGACGCCAGCCCCGACGCCAGCTCCAACGCCGGTGCCTGCGCAAGCGCTGGCACCAGTGCCGACGCCAGCATCAACGCCTGCGCCAAGTCCAGCACCAACGCCGGCGCCTACGTCAGCGCCAACGCCAGCACTGACGCCAGCATCAACGCCTGCGCTTACTCTGGCACTTAAGCCATCACTTACATCAGCGCCGACGCCAGCGCGCAGGCCGGCGCTTACTACGTGGGTTCCGACTCCAACGTCTACACCGACACAGAAGCCAACACCGACGCCAGCACCAACGCTTGTGCATACGCCAGTTCCGACGCCAGCATCAGCGTCGGGACATACGCATGCACCAACGCCAGGGCCTACACCCGCGCCGACTTCAGCAATGACTCCAGCACTAACGCCGGCGCCTACGACGCCACCACCGCCAGCGCTTGCGCCAGTACCGACACTAGCGCCTACGTCAGCGCCAACGCCGCACAAGCGTTGGCACGAGCAGCGCCGACGTCGTCGCCGACGCCAGCACCAAAGCCCGCGCCTACGCCGGCACCAACACCCTTACGCGTCAGCTTGGCACGCTGACTTGGGAACCCCGAAACCAGCACCAGCCCCAGGACAGACGCCAGCTCCAACACCAGCGCCAACGCCAGCTCCGACGCCAGCACGACGCCAACACAGAGGCCAGCGCCCACGACGGTATTAGCGCCAGCAACTCCACCAGCACCGACGCCTACGTCGCGAGCCACAATGTCAGCGAGTTCGGGTCGAACAGCGCCGATTCTAGTAGCATGGGTTCGATTGCAACGGGTCGAGCAGCACGGCGCAGGCCAGCAGTAGCACGGCGACGTCCACGGCCAGTTTCACGATGAACTACGTGACAACAGTGAGCAGCAGTGTGAGCACGGTCTGGACGATCAGCTCGACATATAGTCATAAGGATGCGATAGCAACGCTGGTGAGCAGCACTACGCGTGCCAGGAGAGACACGGCGACGTCAACGGCCGGTTCCACGGTGAGTTTCACCAGGATTGCGAGCAGCAGGTTGAGCGCGGCCCGGTCAAGCAGCGTGAGTGCTACCCACGACTCCGATTGCAACGTGGTCGAACCGCACTACGCGGGCCAACAGCAGCATGGCGACATCCACGGCCAGTTCCACCGTGAGCTCCACGACAACAGCGAGCAGCATTCTGAGTGCGGATTCTGAGTGCGGCTCCGCTTGTGCAGAGGCTTTGCGAACGCGTTTCATCCCTCCTCCTCTTCTCCTTTTTCTCCTTGCCGCCTGATTCGTCTTTAAGGCTAGACCGTGATTCTCTAGGTTGGGTGCATGTGTTTCGTTATTGGGGCGTGAAGTGTTTTAAGGTCCAGGGCGGCGCTTTTGCTTGGCCTTGGCGTGCATGAGGACATTGGCTCCCCCGTTTGGGGCCGCCTCCGTTTCCTTTCTGGGCGGAGCCGTCGCCAATCGCAGCGAAGCCGCTGCCCTTCAACATAATCCTCGTACTTGCCTTGATTTGCTTGCCGTCTAGTTGTCCCTCTCTCTCCTCTCTCTCTCCTCCTCCTCATCGCCTCGTGACTGTACGGGTTTCACTCATGATATTGGCTGGGGCCGCTTCAGGATGTCGTTGTGCTAGCCTGCGGGGCAGGTGAACCGCGCTTCTTAAATCAGCTTCTGGGTTTCATTTGGCATGCAATTCCCTGGTCTCCCGTCTCCCTGCTGCTGCGCGCCGCTTGCCGTGCTCTCCTCCCTTTTCTGCTCTGCTGCCTCATCTCTCTCTCTCTTCCTCTTTCCTCCCTGCCGCCTGCTTCCCTCTCCCTGCTGGTGCTGCTGCTGTCCATGGGATTGCAGACGTGTTTGCAGACTTCTACGAAGAGCTATACCGACGCTGTACCAACGCCGGCAGATCCACGACCGACCAAGTGACCGACACCACCCAACAAGCCATCCCACTTTTTACCAAAGACGAGCTACACCAAGCAATGAGGCATGTCAAGACCGGCAGATGCAGAGACGCGGCTGGCCTCACTGCAGATCTTTTGAAATTTGAAAGCGGGAGGGTAGACGATCGTGCAGCAGTCGCACAAGCTCTTCAACGATATTCTCGCGCTTGACCCGACACAGCCCGAGCAATGGAGGCGCACCACGATGAACGCCATCTTCAAGTTTGGCGACCCTCGCTTACCTGGCAACTACAGACCAATTCATATCATACCACTACTCTACAAGTTGATGTCTCGACTGCTGTGCAACCGACTCGAGGCGCTCTTCGACTCGAAACTGTCTTCCGACCAAGCCGGCTTCCGCAGGGGTTTCTGCCCAGAGGACCACCGTTTTCACCACAATTGTGTTGCACGGGTGCTCCTACGAATGGCAATTGCATCTGTGGGCGGTTGCAATGGATTTCAAAAAAAAACGTGCGGTTGCGTGGACCACGGTTGCATGTGGGAAACCGTCCGGGAACAATGCGTACCGGTTCCGTACATCACCCTATCATAGAAGTATTGCAGTGGACAGGTCGCGACGGTGACGACAGACGTCAGCAGCAGGAGCTTCAACGTCGAACGCGGTGTCAAACAAGGTAACCCACTCAGCTCTTACCTCTTCAATGCCCTGCTCGAGCATGTGTTCCGCCAGTGCAAACCAACATGGGAACGAAAGGGTGTTGGCATACAGCTAAGGTACAAAAAGCTTACTCTTCTGACTACTTCACGATCTGCTGATGATGTCCGACTACTCGCCCCCAATCTGCGCCAACCCAAACGCATCCTATGTGACCTCAAACGCACGGCCACGAAGTGAGGACTTGAGCTGCACCCTGACAAAACCAAACTTCTCACAGACATGAGCAGGAGACGCGGGCAAACAACGAATCAGGCCGGCATCGACGGCGACGCGGTTGCAACCTTCAAAGCCGAAGAGACCAAGTATTTGGGCCGGAGACTGATTCCTCACGACTACCAGTGGGCCGAGGTTTCCAACAGAATTGCCATGGGATGGGGCACGTTCAGCAAATTTGAGACGAACTGACAAGCAGCCGCATTCTTTTCATAGCAGGCTCAGACTATTCAAGGGCACGGTGACACCAACTGTCATGTACGGCTGCACCTCGTGTGCGCTCACCAAGGACATGCTCTTAGTACTGAGACCCACCCAGCGACGCATGTTACGCCTCATAGTGAGCACGCCCAGGCGACGAGCCATCAATCAGACTTCACCAGCCGATGACACGACCAGATCTGACCTAGAGCAGAGCGACGACGGACCACAAAGCAGTTCCAACGACATCCGGCGGCAACTCAATTTCGACGACGCCCACGAAGATTCTGACTTCGAACCTTGGGGCGAATTTATTCGCAGAGCGATTTATGCAGCCTCGGAGCGGGCAGCGCGCTCTCAAGTAGAGGACTGGACGATGTTGTACAACAAGCGGAAATGGCGACGGGCAGGACTCGACTCGCTGCAGCCTGGCAGCCCAACGCCCACGACCTGCGTCAAGGTCGCTGCAAGCATGATGGTCAGCGAAAACGCTGGAGCGACGACATCACGCAGTTCTTACACTCTATTATAATCAGGGACGAACTCGCTACGGACACTGTATTCTGGCAGTCGTTCGAGAACGATTTCATCGCCTACACCAGCGTCTAAGTATTACGGACCCGGCCCAACCGCGCTGGCCCCCCGGGCCCCGCTAGCCACCGGCTGGCGGACACGCGCGCCTCGCCTCGCCCCGCCTCCCCCCGCCCCCCACCCTGGTCATGTTTAGTTCGCGCTGGCGCCGTCTGGGAATTTGCCATTCTGAGTCATTCCCAGACGGCGTTGGCGCAAATCGTGACGTGACGGGCCCCCCCCTCCCCTGCCCTCCCCAGGTCACGCCCGTTCTCGCTCGGGGATAGGAAACGGTCTCATGGGGAATCTTGGGGAAGATTTGGGCTGTATCGGTGCCGTTGGGGCTCACTTTGCGGACATGGGAGAGGCATCTTGGTGCCTTAGGCCTTATTGTTGGGCCATTCTGGATGATTTGGGCGGCATCTCGGGACCTTTGTGGCCACCATAGGGCTGCTTTGAGCAATCTCGGTGGTTCTGGGAGCTATCTTGAAGCGATCTTGGGACACATTGGCACCAAAACATCTGACAAACACATGGAACCCAGTTTGGTTTTCACTTCCGTTTCTTCCCTCGGGGATGTCTCGGGGCCTTATTTTGTTTGGGTCCGGATGACATTCTAGTGGACAGCGATATGGAGACAGCATTGCGGAGACAGGAAGCAGCACAAAAGGCAGACATAACACAAAGCAGCAATATAAGGCATTGCGTCTTCAATGGGGCTGGCGGATACAACTATTCGTTCCGCCTGGGGTCCACGCACCCACACAGATCGAATTGGCACGAGAATCGAAGCTGAAAGTTGAGGTCGAGAACACGTGTTCATGTTTTTTGTTCACAGCGTCGGGTCTTGGGACAGGGCATGAGAGTGTTCGTCTTCGGCGGCACCCAGTTCATGGGCCGCCTGACGGTGAAGGCCCTGCTCGATGTTGGCCACCAGGTGGTGTTGTTCAACCGCGGGCGCACTGCGAACCCTTTCGAAGGCTTGCAAGGCTTGGTCGTGGTGAGGTGCGACCGCATGGGTGACCGCGAGGGCTTCCGAGACGCAGTCCGCAGCCAAGGCTCATGCGATGCTGTCGTGGATTTCATCGGCTTCCAGGAGGTGTACATGCGGGACGCGCTGGACGCGCTGACGTTGCCCACGCCCCCCGGAAAAGACAGCGCCTTGGGGAAGCGTTTCGCCACGAAACACTACGTCTTCGTGTCCTCGGATTGCGTGTACTGGGCGCAGCGCGTACCATGCGTCGAGGCGGAGGTGCGACTGGCGGAGCAGGACGCGGAGGACTTCCCTCCCGACGAGTTCGAGCGGCACCGTGCTTACGCCGAGAGCACAGCCCTCGGGGAGTACCAGCTCCGCTACGGCGGCAACAAGCTGAGCTGCGAGAGGGTGCTGGAGGACGCATGGCGCGAGGACGGGCTGCCCTACACGGTGCTGCGGCTCCCGGACGCCTACGGGCCTTACGACAATTTGGGCGGCTTCTGGGACATCGCCAAGGCGGTGGAGATGGAGCGGCCGATCCCCTCAGGCCTGGGGCCAGGGCGAATCCGGAGGCTGGACGGCGAGGCTTCGGTGGTCGGCAGACCACACCGATTCAGTTGGGTCTTCGCGCCAGACGCGCGGGACGCCATCCTGGCGACCCTCGCCAAGGGCAGCATGGTTCACGGCGCGACCCTGCACATCGCGCACGAGGAGGCCGCGAGCTTGCGGGAGACGGCGGAGCTGATCGCGGAGGCGATGGGCAAGCCCCCAGCGGCCGTCCGCTTTGACGACCAGCGGGAAGCCAGCGTGCCGTCCACGGACTTTGGCTCTCTGGACGTCGCACGCGCGTTGCGGCTTCTGCGACCGTGGAGGCCGACGCCCATGCGAACCGCAGTCTCCCGCGCGGTTCAGTGGTTCTCGAGCGGCCTCGAGAACCGCCGCTACCACCAGCACGTGCACCGCGAGGCGCAGGCCTACGACGAGGCCTCGTCGAGGCTCGTGTCATGCCAGGCCAAGGAGCTGCCCAGCTGCTGGGCGGGGTCACCCGAGGTGGCCGCCAGGGTGCGCGACGGACCTGTGGTGCTCGTGGATGCCGTTCCCGAGTTCACGAACCTCGCGGTGCTCGGCTTCATGCAGAGGCTGATGGACCAGGCCACGGGGGCGGCAGCGAACGCGCTGCCTCCCTGCCGCGAGCCGCGGTCTCTGCGCCCCGCTCCGACTGCAGCCGTTCGCGCCGTGAGCCCGCAGGGATTTATCCACATCCGCCGCCTGGGGAATCGATCTTCGGGGACCTTGCCAGGCGGTGGATACGGATATAGTCGGGCCCCCTGGGGGGGAAATGTATCCATATCTATACGACCACCCTTCGGGTGATAAGTATGTTCGGGGGGAGCCAACGTCTCACTCACTCGATCGCACTATCGATCTCACTAGAAGTTTCACTATCGATCTCACTATCGGTCTCATTATCGATCTCACGATCGACCTCACTGTCGATCTCACTATCGATCCACTATCGATCTCCCTATCGATCTCACCATCGATCTCAGTATCGTTATCACCATCGATCTCACTATCGATCTCACTCGGTTGATCTGTCGATCGATCTCACTATCAATCTCCCTATCGGTATCCCTATCGATCTCATTATCGATCTCACTATCGGTCTTCCCATTGATGGCATTATCGATCTCACAATTGGTCTCACTGTCGATCCCACTATCGATTTCACTACGGGGCACCGACGGGACACAACCGGGACACCACGGAGAGACACCCCCGGCCACCACCGGCCAACCGGGGGGGAGGGGCGGTCTTTTGGCCCAGCGGCGCCCTAGCCAGAGGAGGGTTCATTCCTCTCGCCCGCCCACGCATTTTCGCCTCGCCTCGCCCGCAAGACACGAACGCGAAACCGAAACCGATCTCCCGGTGGGGGGGGGGGGGGCTGTCCGTTTCACGGCGATCTCACCCCCTCGTCTCCGATTCTCCACGGCCCACTGGGCTCCAAGGACGCCGGTTCCCCAGGCGGCGGCTATGGATATACTTGTGAGGAGGCTCGGGGGGGAGGAACCAACGTCTCACTCGATCGTCCTCACTATCGATCTCACGATCGATCTGTCGATCTCACCATCGGTCTCACTGTCGATCCCACGATTGACCTCACCACGATCTCACGATCGGTCCCACTATCCCTCTCACTGTCTCTGATCCCCACCTCGCACGCCCCACCCCCCCTCTTGTCCCCTCTTGCTCCCCGGACCTCAGCAGCCTGCACGGTGAGGCGCCCCCCTGTGGACCCGGCCGCCCGCACGGGTTCCCTCGAGAGCGCGCTGCGCCTCGGCTCTGTGCTGTTGTGCCCTTCAACCGGTTGAGCCCGTGGATCATTCATTACCACTGCACGGTGGTTCTCGAAGGAGAAAAACGCCATATGAACAGACTTCTGACGCTCCGTGCAGCGCCTGGGCCCCCCCTGGCGGCGCCTCCAGCGCCGCCCTTGGCGCGCTCCGCGCGCCAGGGAGGGGGGTCCAGCGCGGATCCAAGAAATCCTCGCGGAGCGCCAAAAGTTTATGCTTTGTTGATGGCGCTTGTTCTTCTTCTATTACCACTGCACGGTGACTCGGCGACGTCCGAGTCTCGCCTCACCTCTGCAATGGAAGCAGCACTGCGTGGCCCGTCGGGGGAGCCAGATGCCCGCGTGCGCAATGACCTGTGCGCAATGACCCGCGCCATGCTGGGGAGGAGAGGAGGAGGGCGAGGGGGTCGGATGGCGACGGGAAGTCCACCACAGGGTCTTTTTCCATCCGATCGATCCGACTCGTTGTCGATTCCGGCCCACTTAATCCGATTTGATTCCGATATTGCCATCATCCGATGCGGCTTGGTGCTTGCATGGCGTTGTTGTGCTTCCTGGCGCGGCCCATCCGATCCGATTTCGACTCCGTGCCGATGCAGGCCGATCCGACTCGCGTTCCGACTCGACCCGATTTCCAGATTCGGTGCTGACTCATCGTGATCCACCAGAACCGGTCGCTGTCTGCAGGAGCAGGGGACAGGCAGACCGTGTTGTGCAGAATGAGATGAAGTTGTATTCTTGACGCTTCACGTATCCCCACCAGCCCATCCAGATACGATGCCCATGAGAGTTGACGGGGGGAGAGATGAAGAGACACGGACAGTCAAACAGCGAGGAGGAGGGAGGAGGCAAGAGGAGCAAGACGAGGAGAAGGAGGACGAGGATGTTCCGTGGCCAGCTCGAGCGGTCTTGGAGCGGTCTTGGGGCCTCTTGGAGCATTTTGGGAGCCATCTTGAGCCAGCTTGGGCTATCTTGAGCCATCTTGGAGGTCATCTTGGGCTGTCTGAGGCCGCTCGGGGGCCTCTTAGGGGCCTCTCGGGGGCCTCTTGGAGCCCCCTTGAGGCCTCTTGGGCCGCTCGTGGGACCCTCTTGGGAGCCCTGGATGGCCTTTTGGGGCCATCTTGGAGGCGGTCAGTCAAAGGAGGGGGGTCCTCGATGTGCGTCCCCCCCTCGGGGGCCACGATCCTCGTGAGGGGTGTCAAGAATTGGCCCTCCCAGTGGCTGAAAAAGGAGCCTCCGACACCTCGTGAAACCTCCGAAGAAACTTCAGGGAGGCGAGGGGGAGGGTCCCCCTCCCCGCCCCCTTGTGCAGGATCGGGCGTCGCGTCCCGAGCTTGTTCTCGGACAGTCTCTGGGGTCTGGGAGACGGTTTCCGGATGCCGCGTTGGCCAGAGTCCATGGACACCAGTGCGTTCAAGTCCACGGACTGCGGCCTGGGGGGCGAGGGCCAGGGCGAGGGCCCGGCCCAAGAGCCGACAGGGCGGAGGGGCGTCGAGGGAGCAGGCGGGGCGGACGAGGCGGGGCGGACGCTCAGACGGGCCGAGGCGTGGCGAAGCAGGCGGGGCGGACGAGGCGGGGCGGGGCGGGGCGGGCCTCCCAGGCGGGTGACGTGAAGGTGTGCTGCGAGCTCCGGCGCAGCTCCGAGGCCGTGCCCGAGCAGCAGACCTGGCCGCTGCGGCATCTCGCTGGCCAGCTGCTGGCGCAGAGCGAGCACTCGGCCAGCTACTGGCTGGAAAGCTCCGAGGTCTCAACTCTCGAATTCGCCTCCCGGACCTGCCCCGTGCGTCCTGTCGCGCGTTTCGACTGGAATCTCGAGGCGAGCTGACGCGTGGCGACGAGATCCCCCCACAGGAGGCCGAACTGACACTCGAAAGCTGCTGGTCCCCCGCGATCCCCCGCCAGGTGCTGGCACAGACCGACCTGCTGGCCGAGCTCCGTGGCCCGCTCCACGGCCTCCGCGCCGACGGGCCAGGGCGGCCAGCGGAGCGGCGCTTGTGCCTCGGCGGCGTCGGGGCTCGCAGTCCGCTCCGGCGCGCAGCTCCCGGGGGCGCGGGCGGCCTGTGGGACTGCGCCCTGCTGGGCCGGCGGAAGTGGAGGCTTTTCCCGCCCGAGACGCCCCCCGCATTGCTCTGCTGCGTCGGCGGTGAGCCCGCCGTCTCCTCGCCCGTGGACACCTTTGCCCGCGGGCCGGACGACGTGGCCGTGACCGCGGGCAGGGCCCCCGCCGGCTTTGGCCCCCGAGTCTGCTGGGAGTGCGAGCAGACCATGCTGGCGGCGCGCGCAGGGGAGTGGGCCGAGGAGGGGGGGGCCTTCTGAGAAGGCAGAGGGACTTCTTGGACGGCTTCCGAGAAGCTCGGAGGGCCTGTGATGAGCCCTTCTGCCGTCTCGGAGGGCCGGTCCCTTCGCCCCGCCCCGCTCTGCCTGCGCGCCGCCAGCCATGGGCCATGCGGTCGTGGTGCCCGACGGCTGGTGGTACCAGACGTACGACGACGACCGCACCCTGTCGGTCCGCGCCGACTACGGGGAGGGGCTGGCCGGCACCGCGGAGCACGGGCCTGTGGCCCTGCCGCAGCCGGTCCCCACCCCACCGCCGGCCGCGGAGTTTTGCATGGCCAGAGATCGACTACACGTAAGAGTGACCTTTCGCCGGAGTGACCTTTGGTGCGGGCCCAATAGGGTCCCCCGATCACCGATTACGATGCGATAGTAGCGTCTTGCGCGCCTGAGTTTGGTCCCCCGCGGCCCCCAAAGAGCCGCGCACCAAAGGTCACTCTTACCCAGGGTCGCTCTCGCGTGTAGCCGAAGAGAGGTGCTGAGGGACGGGGTCGTGGATGTTCCCTGTTTTCGGCCTCCTGGGGCCCTTTCCGGGCCGACTGGCTCAAGATGCCTCACATGCGGGCTTTGGTATGAGAAAATGCACGACCAGCGTTTCTGCCGCACGGATCGACGCGGCTCGAGAAGCGAGGGAGAAAAGGATAGTCGATCGGGTTGATGTGTTTTTTTCAACGTGGAATTGTTCCAGGGAGTCAGATCTCGAGAGTCTTCATCCTACCCCGCTGGGCGTCTGCAGGGCCAGGGCCCAGCGATAACTCCAGGGGGGCGTCGTCTCCCACGCTAGAAGGAGCTCGAATGGAATGGTGGGATTTCCGCCTCCAGTCACAGCAGTCAAGCGCAGTTCAGCCACGCGCAGAGGGGGTGGGGGGAGGGACGAACGGCTTCTTAGAAGCACCCCTGCATCTTAGGAGGCATGGGCCTTATCTATAGATGTAAAGGCCAGTGCCTTCTAAGAAGCAGCCTCTTTCTACGAAGGCTTCCTCCCTCCCTCCACCCCTCGCGCGCGCCGTCAAGCAGGTAGAAGCATACAGTACGTACTTCAGCTGGGATGCCCCTACGTCCTCCGCCGCGAAAGAACGGGGTGCTTCACCCAAGACTAGTTATTCATCCTTCGGCTTAAACTGTTGCTACGATCTGAGTAGGAGATCGACTACAAAAGTGATGTACCCAAACTTGGCATTTTCGCCGAATCTACAATCCATAAATGTATATATAATGTTCGTAGATCTACCAACAATGTACGTATTGTGAAGGCCGCCGACCCTGAAGACGACGACGAGGAAACCGAGGAGGAGGAGGAGGGGGAGGAGGAGAAGGAGGATAAGGCAGAGGACGCGGTGGAGCAGCAGGAGGAGGAGGAAGAGCGGAGGAGGATGAGGAGGGGGAGCAGGGGGAGCAAGGGAGGACGGGGGGGGAATGAGCAGTGGGAGGACGAGGAGAATGGGAGTCGGAGAAGCAGGAGAAGAAGGAGGACGCGGAGGAGGGGGTGGAGGAGGAGGAGGAGGGGCAGGATGAGGAGGAGGAGGAGGAGGAGGAGTATGGGAGGAAGAGGTCGAGGTAAGGTTGGGGCCTTTGGTGGGGCCTCTGGTTGGTAGCTTGGCGGCGTTTGGGGAGACTCTTGGGGGGCCTCTCGGGAGCCGCTCGGGGGTCTCCAGGGGCTTCTTGGGAGCTTCCCAGGGGCGAGGGTTCGAGATGCGTCTCGGGCCGTCTCAGGGGCCCTCGTAGGCCATGTTGGTAACTTCTTGGAGGACTTTGGGCCGTCTTGGGGCGATCTTGAGACCTCTTGGGCCGTCTTGGTGTGTCGGGAAGCGGGAGAGGCGAGAACGCCAAAAAAAATTAAACAAAAAAAGCCAAAGGAAAATGTGTGAATGTTGCTTGTTGGGGCATTCTTGGGGGTGCTCCTGGGGGCCTATTGGGGCGTCTTGCAGGTTGGGAACGTTCGGCGATTCGGAGCCCTCTTTGACCGTCCTGGGGGCATCTTCGGGCACTCCTGGCCCGTCCTGGGGCTTGTTTGGGACCCAGGACCCCACAGCGGGGAGTCGCATCGAGGCGGCGACCCTTCCCCGGACCCCGCCCGGGACCCCCCTTGGGACCACACCCCCGGGATCCCGCCCCCCCGACGGGGGAGGGATCGAAGGGAAGGGGCTTTCCTTTGACTGAATTACGACGTTGCTCAATTTCACTTTGGCTGGTGCGCTTGAGGAGGAGGGCCCAGGAAAAGGTGGGGGAGCGGCGACGGGCCCAGGGAAATGAGGGCCGCAGGGAAAGGAGACGACAGAGACGACGACTAACGCATGACGGAGACGACGACTCGAATGAACAAGCCCTTCACGCACGCCGACAGGGTCGGCGGATTCTTCTCAGGTTCACTGAAGATCCATATTGGGGTAGTCGATCTCGTGCTCGAACGATGTATGGTCGGGGGACCTCGTCTGTCCCCTGAAGTCGTGTCTTTTCTAGTTCTCAACGGGGGCTCGATGCGGACTCTCGATGCGGATGATCCGACGTACTTGACACATGGTCGACACATCTTCGACGCGAATCGCAGCGCGACGGGACAGAGAAGGCTCCCCGAAGATACAATCACATGTTTTATGAAGATGGCCCATAGAGGGCCTCAGGGGACCCCCTTCCTCGAGGGCTTCCCCTTCCTTCATGCCACATCCGTAACCGTCCGTCGCTGCGCCTCGGCTTGCCGCTTCTTCGCTTTTGCCGACATGGACGTTCGATTGTCTTGTATCGGCGGCGAGCGAGGGGGGAAAGTGAGAAGGGGTGGGCCTTCTCAGAAGGCTCGGAAGTCCCTGGGCCTTCTGAGACGTTGTCTAAGCCTTCCCCGAAGACTGAAAAATTCTCAGAAGGCGCGAGGGCTTCTGAGAAGTCCCGCCGCCTTCTGAGAAGGCCTTCTACCTTTCATTTCCCCCCTCGCCCGCCGCCAATGCTAATCTCATCATCTCGAATGACCCAAAACGACACAACCATGCACTTCTGGATGGCCGCGCAAATCTCTTGGGACGACGCTGGCTGCCCCCTGGCGCGCCCACCATGATCACTAACTTTCGGGGGTCCAGCGCAGACCCAGCAAATCCTCGCGAACCCCCGAAGGTTGATGATATGCTCTGCTTCTCTGCCGCTCTGATAGTGTACGTATCCTTCTCCACCGCTTTCCCTCTTCTATCTCATCGGGCGACGAGATCTCTACATGTCCACTGCTCCCTGGCCAGGCCCATCCTGAACCCAGGAGCTGAGTATACGCCCTCCTTGCCAAGCCACGAGGGCGTGTCGTATGCACTGCTGCTGGGTTCAGTATGGGCCCGGCCAGGGAGCAGTGGATATGTACAGAATTCGTCGCGGCATCTCACCACGGGCCAGTGCTGTCCTCCAGAGGCTCCCACAGGCGTCCGAGGGTCCCTGGATGCCTCCAGAGGCCAGGGAAGGGCCGAAAGCGCCGGGCGGCCTCGATCTTCCTCGATCCCCGATCGCCTCGCGCAGGTCGGGGGGTTCGAGCGGGTGGACTGAGCCCGCTTCGCGCCGCCGCCGCGGCCGCGCGCGCCCCGCGCCCGCGCCTCTGGCTGTGGGGCCCTGCTGCTCGGCCTCCCGCGGTGGGCGTGGCGGCGGCGCCGGAGGCTGCCGGCGGAGGAGGGAAGCGGAGGGGGGCACGC
Source organism: Prorocentrum cordatum (assembly GCA_963575745.1). Lineage (NCBI taxonomy): Eukaryota > Dinophyceae > Prorocentrales > Prorocentraceae > Prorocentrum > Prorocentrum cordatum. The sequence continues at coordinate 43,697 of CAUYUJ010006540.1, forward strand.
ATGCCGCCGCACGGGCAATCTACAGTGAAGTCGGGCTTGTCCTTCTACAGAGGGGGGAACATCCAACAACAAATACTCTGGGCACTATTTTCCTACAATTTTGTTTTAAATATGTTTGAGCATGTTGGCGGTATTGCCGTGTTCTCATCCAAAAACCGCCTGCAGGGAGACACGCCCGACCTAAATCTACAGCGATGTTCACCGCTACCTTTGCCTCGTGTTCCCCTCTATGGGGCCTCCTGGGCGGCCCTCGTCGCCACCGCTGGGTTCGCCTCGAACTCTTGGTCAGAGCGCACGCCAGGAGTCAGATGTCGTAAGAGGCAGTTGTGCTCGCACTGCTGTCACATCAGAGCTTCATTGTCGCAAAGCACGCGCTCTGTATGGGCACGGCAGCATGGCCGTACCGGTAGTCACCGCTACACGAGATTTTCATTGGGGAGGTTTCCAATACTGGCTCCAGCTTCAGTTTCAGACTGGCACCCTACCCGCGTTCCCAAACCCAACCTGATTCCATCAGTTCCGTGAGCCAGGGGCTCGTGACTATCAGGTGCCACTTCGCGCTTGATGCCTATTGCAGGGCTTCGCGTTGGAGGAGATTGAAATCTGGGGCCCGTGCAGGACCAGATAGCCAAAGCTATCGACTTGCTCGGCTTGGGAGCTCTTAGCCGGGTGACTGGATGCCCGTCTCCCGCTTCGTCCTCCTGGGCACACGCAGATGGAAAGTTTCCATGTTCATCCCGTGCCCATGCTTATCCGACCTCGTTTGCATTGCTATCCACTCGTGTTTTAGTGGGGCATGTCCCTCAACAGGAGGAATATTCAAGGATAGTACAAAGATAGTCTGGCGACGATGATCCGCGCTCTTTTGACAATTGTTGCTCATTTGTTGGCTATGTTTCATTTTCTTAACAATCCGCCTCTAGGAGGACCTGTTCGACCTAAACCCATGTTTCTCGCCCGACGATGGCGCACGGGACGAGACGCACGGAAGTTCGCGTGGGCCATTTTGGAGAGGAGTTGTGGTTGTAGCGCGTGGCCGCATCTATACTTCCGCCTCCTCCGAGTCTGGTTCCAACAGCTCCAACTACGAGCGCGGCGTCCGTTTTGCCTCCGATCCATTGTCTTTTCCAGCACCCCCCCCCATTCCATGTCAGGCATCCGCTCCTGCACAAGCGATGAGTACGCTCAATGCAACGCCACTCCACCGAAGCACTGATAGCAGCGCAGACACTTGGGATGGGCGATGATATGCAGGGGCAGGGTGGGTTTCGGTAGCATGTGGCGGATTTCGTTAACAGAACGCGGGTTTCAGTAACACCCCACGTGTTAAAGAGTCAGTTGCCCACCACGCCAAGGGCAAGGGGTTCACCGGCAAGCCCAGAGGGTTCGTCAAGGTCCCCGAAGCATGCACGAACAAATGTCCCAGATGCTAGAATCCTTGTTATCCCGGATCAGAACAACCCAAAAACCACAGCGATCACGTTGGAACCAAGAACAGATGGAGGAGCGGGATGACGGGGAGCACGAGGGGGACGGACGAAATCCAACGCCATCGGCGGTGCAGCGTGGCATGCCGTTGTCGGAAAAGTTGCAAGACCTGATACTTATCCGGAGTTTAGAATTTGGTGCGACAATCACATCTACCCAGGGTCGGAGGAGACGGAGACAAGACCATGAAGACGACCGAACATCAGAAAACGGCTTGGGATTTCTATCCAGACCGCTTGGCCGAATTTTCCGGCTCGTTTTTCCGCCGCTGCCCGCTTGCAAAGCCATCTATTCCTGGCGCGATCGAGAACAAGTGTAACATACCCGCCGCTCACATTTCCGCAAGGACGTTTCCTTGGCGGCGTCCATCACAAGAAACTGAAAGTCCACCGCCCCCACGCGGGCACATTCCAGCGTACAAGACCATAGCAGACACATTGGTGCACTTTGTTGGTTCTTAATTAAATTTCAGGCGCGTGACCAGTGGGAGTTTTCAACAGAACAAGCTTGGTCACGTTGCTCCAGGCGAAACCTCCGAATGTTGGATGGGGGGGCGAATTTGGGCGGCATTTGGTGGCATTCGGCATCCGAATGCCAGGATTTCACGGTTTCTCCGAAGGGTTTCATAAATGCAGCTGCGGGGTTACATGCGTTAGCGGTCCGGTAGACAATTCCAGCCCAGCGCATCAAAAACCGACGTATGCATCGATAATAGAATAGCGCAAAAATTCGCGGCAGGAAGCCGCTCTGTTGTTCGAACGAACGAAGCAGCCATACGCCAAAAGCGCGTGGGCAAGGAAAACTAGAGCGACATGCCAAACGCGCGCCAACCTGGCCTGGACGCGCCAAATGCGCGCCGAGCGGACGGAGGGAAGAAAAAGGAGGAAGATGATGAACATACGATTGCACGCCAAACGCGTGCCCAAGTGGCCTGGACGCGCCAAATGCGCGCCGGGAAGGCCGAAGGAGGAGGAGGAGGCGGAGGAGGAAGATGATGATGTATTTGTGTCCTGCCAAGACGCACAAGCCATGCACTGCATATCATAGGTACTCGTCTTCTCCGCATTCAATTGGCCTGGAAACTTTGATTGCTAACGCGTCCCATTTTTGTTGTCTAGCAGAGTGTCCATTAAAGCTTCAGAACTAGGGAAACAAGGAGAAATAAGTGATAACAATCCTGCTGCCCATTCTTTTTTTGGTCTCCCCCGCGCACGTTTGCAAAGTAGCGTAATTGGCTTGAGGCCATCAGGTTGAAACGTTGCGGCACGCAGCGCATGAGAATTAGGGCTCCGGCCAATCTTCCCAAATAGCTGAAGTTGTTGTTGCAATAATTGCGATGTGTAAGGCAATTGTTGGCTTCTCTCCAGAACGATCTTGTTTGATACTTCGGATATGAACGAATGGGGGATATTCGATATTTTCCTGAGGCACTTTGCTTGGAAACTGTCCAATCGTCGTTTCTCGGCTTTGTTGAACCATGCCGAGTTGAGGGAATACAAGACCTTGCTTGTGACCATCGCTTGGAAAATCTGTAATTTCCTTTTGATGCTGATTGAGGTGTGCTTCCATACTTTCGCATACCTGCAGAATTCCCCCCAAGCCTGCCCCAGTCGTTTGTTCAATGCTGCGTAAATGTGCCCAGTATTGTAGATTGTAGCACCAAGGTAAAGTGTCTTTTGCATGTATTTGTTCCCCGCGAGGCGTAGATAATTCCATATTGTTGCTTACGTGCATAATTTGAAACCTATCGCCAACTTGCCCCCCCTGCGGTGGCGACCGCATTCAACAAGTTTTGGACGTCTCGTTGATTTATGCCATAAATCAAAGTATCGTCTGCGTACAACAGAATTCATAGAATACCACTTCTGAGCGAAAGTTTTGATTGTTCGTCGAGGAGTTCCACCGCATCGTACATTACCACCGTCATCACCATCACGAACAAGAACGGTGACAGGGGGCATTCCTGCGCGATGCCTGAATGTTGCGGCCTATCTTTCGAATTATGCCCACCATCTGTGAGACAGAACTTCCTGTTAGTATATATGTTTTTGAGAATTGCCAAAATGCGCGCGGGGAAACCAAATCTTCCAAGAGCTGCGAGCATCGCATCCACACTAATTGAATCGAAGGCTTTCTTCCAATCCAGCGCGACGAATGTTGAGCCACCATTTCGCCCTATGTTTAATACTTCTACATGCCTTCGTACCATATGTATTGCATTTGCCGTGCCGCGCCCCCTGCAGAAGCCAAATTGTGTTGCATCGAGCCGGTCTTCAGCACCAGCATTGTGCAATCGTTTTAGAAGTAAGTTTGCCACCATTTTGCACGCCACGCAAAGTAAGCTGATTGGTCTGTAATTGTCGCAGATGTGCACGGGCCCTTAGTTTTTGTAGATTGTGCTTACCAATGAGCGCCGCCAAGCGTGGGGAACAGCTTCCTCTGACCAGCATGCGTCGCATAACTTCCTAAGCCATTCGATGCCGCCGGGAGTTTGGGCCACTGCCTTCCAGCATTCTGCAGGAATCCCGTCCGCTCCAGCAGATTTGCTCCATTTGAGTTTGTTTTGACAACTTTTCCAACCTCTTGCGGTGTGAATGCCGCTTCGTAGACTGGCAATGTAGGTCCCAAGCGGTCCGTCGGTTATAATAATGCTGGTCGTACTCTCCATCGCACTTTTTCCAGGAATCCCGCCATCGTGTCTGCCCGTCCGGAACTCTCCACCAATTCCCCCGCCAGGTTTTGCAGGCGTCCTTGTTTGCGCGGGTGTGCTCGGCAATGAGCGCGTACGGCATCCCATTTCCCATTTGCGATGCGCCCTTTAATCCAAGATGATGTGTCTTGCTTGCATGATTGTCGTATTTGTTTGAGTAAACGCTTCTCTTTTTGAGCGTTGCTTACTTGTCGTGCCTTGCTCCCCTCATCAATTAAATCAAACGTTCGTTTGCTGATCCATGGTCTTTTCTTTTCAGCTGAAGCTGGTGGAAATACATTGGTAGCAGGTTGAGCCACTTGCACCCCTTGTTCCCGTAGGTTTTCTACAGTTCCTGACGTCGTTGGGAAATCTTCCAACACTTTCAAAAATATGTCTGCATTTTTTGTTTTTTCTCTATCGGACCTCTGCAGCGCAGTTATCTTCACCAAGTCACATCGAAATAAAAAGTTGCATCCAGGGTGGGAAAAAGCCTGTCTCCTACGGGGCCACCGAAGCCTGCTCGGCAGGCCGGCGGGGAAGTCGCAGGAGGGCAAGGAAGAGAAAAAAGAGAAGAGAAGAGAAGAGCAAGAGAAAGACAGGAAAAGAGAGAGAGAGAGAGAGAGAAAGAAAGAAAGAAAGAAGAGAACAAGAGCAGAGAAAGCAGACAGCAACGAGAAGCAACGCGAAGAAAGAGAGAGGGAGGGAGAAGAGGGGAGAGGGGGGGAAAAGGGCACCAGCCCACGTGCACTGCGACCGCGCAGCGCGCGCGCCCTGCGCTCCACGCAGGCGGCCAGAGGAAGCGGAAAGAGGAAGGGAAGGAGGCAGAAGAACGACGACAGACGGCAGCAGCAGGCAACGAGCCAAGCAAGAAACGAAGACGAGAACAAGAAAAGGAGAACGAACGAAGACGAGAAGAAAAACAAAGGAAAAGACAAGGACGGGAACGAAGAAGAACAGAGACGAAAGGAAGGAAGAAGAAGAGACGCAGAAAAAAATAACATTTTCGTGGCTATCTCAAGAAAAAACCGCCTGGGCACCCCACAAGGGCCATCAGGCCGCCGGGCGCCAGTTCCGAAAGCCCGTGGTCCCGGAGAGCTTCGCGTGCGTCTTCCTGCGTGTTGGTGTTCGTGCGGTGCTTCCAACTTGCATGCCATGGGTGCAGGTAACAAGGCAATGGTCTGTACCCAATGGTATTTGTCGATGGCTCTTCATATCTTGTATTTGCTATAATATGGCAGCATCGCAAAGAAGCATGACCAATATGTTGTACTGGCTCTCCGTGATCTCCGCGATGAAATTCGCGCCAGGCTCGATGAAGGCGATCTTCTCCTCAAGTTGCCGGTTGAAGAACGAGGGCGAAATCTTCAAATCGAGGCCGTCGCAGAATTCGATTAGCAAAACGCGGTTTGGAGTTTCTACTGCATGTACTGCTTCTCTGCCCCAGCCGTAATCCCAAATAATATGTTTTTTGAAAAATTGCGTGCTCGCCCCATTCGTGCATTCAGGTCCCAAAAAATATTTGTCCAGCATTTGCAAAGCAAGTCTTGTATTCCATATCGAGAAAGGCATAAAATTGCACCTTCTCCGGTCTGGGCTTGGGGTTCGGAAGGGCGTAAACGCAGAATATTCCAAACGTGCTTTTTTCCATTCGGATTTTGATCCAAATTATTTTGTCCGATACTTGTTTATACGATCGCCTTCGCTTCCATAGCGATTCTGAAATAATGAAAGCAACTCTTGTGAAGGATTGCTTCTCCTTCTGCACTTGATAGAAAATTCTAGACGCTTCGCGTATCCCCACCAGCCCGTCCAGAAATGAGTCCCAGGGGAGTGGAGGTTATGAGGGAAGCGGGGGAGCATGCAGAAGAACAAAAGGCGGGGTGAGCCGCCATATACCCCAAGAGGGGGAGGATGTAGGAGGAGCCGTCGTCGTCCGAGTAGGAGCAGGAAGAGGAGGAGCAGGAGGAGGAGCAGGAGGAGGAGGAGGAATAGAAGGAGGAGGAGATGGAGGACGAGGAGGACGAGAAGGAGGAAAAGGAGAAGGAGGAGGAGGAGGAGGAGGAGGAGGAGGGGGAGGGGGAGGAGGGCGGAGGAAGAAAAAGAGGAGGAGGAGGAGAAGGAGGAGGAGGAGGAGGAGGACAATTGCGAGCTTGGGGGCCTCTTGGGCCGTCCTTGGGGCCTCTTGGCGGTCCCGGGTGCCTCTTGCGTATCTCGGGGAGCCTCTCGTGGCCTCTTGGGGGTCTTTTGGGGGCCTCTTGGAGGCCTCTTGAGGGTTTGTTGGGGCCTCTTGGGGTCCTCTTGGGGCGCTCTTGGGGCGCTCTTGGGAGCCTTCGAGGCGCTCTTAGGGCCATCTTGGAGGAGATCTATCAAAGAAGGGGTGGTCCCCAATTAGCGCTGCCCCTCTAGAGTGCTGGGCCCCCCCAAGATGCCAAAATCCGTCCAAAACCTAAGTAAAATCAATGTTTTTTGTTTTCTCGCCTTTTCGCTCTTGGAGCCGTCTTGGGAGCCTTTTGGGCCTCTTGGGGGTCTTTTTGGAGCTTTTTGAAAGCCTCTTGGGCGCCTCTTGGGGCCTCTTGGGACGCTCTCGGGGCGCTCTTGGGGCGCTCTTGGGAGCCTTCGGGGCGCTCTTGGGGCCATCTTGCAGGAGATCGATCAGAGAAGAGAAGGTCCCCAATTAGCGTTGCCCCTCTAGAGTGCCTCGAGTCGCCTTTTGGGCCCCCCAAGAGGCCAAAATCCTTCCAAAACCTCAGTAAAATCAATATTTTCTGTCTTCTCGCCTTTTCGCTCTTGGAGCCGTCTTGGGCCATCTTGGACTTTCTTGGAGCCTCTTGGGGATCTCTTGGCAGCCTCTTGGAGGCTTCTTGGTGGCCTCTTGGGATCTTTTGGGGCCCTCTTGGGGCGCTCTTGGGGCGCTCTTGGGAGCCTTCGGGGCGCTCTTTGGGCCATCTTGGAGGAGATCTATCAAAGAAGGGGGGGTTGCTTATTAGCCCCGCCCCTCCAGAGTGCCTCGAGTCGCCTCTTGGGCCCCCCCAAGATGCCAAAATCCTTCCAAAACCTAGGTAAAATCAATGTTTTGTGTTTTCTCGCCTATTCGCTCTTGGAGCTGTCTTGGGCCATCTTGGACGCTCTGACACCTCGCGGCCGGCCCCGTCCAGGTCAGTGGGGAGGGGTAAGGGGGAGGTAAACGCCTCCCCGAAGGGGAAGAAGGGGGCTGGCAGATGAAACTCCCTAGACCACCTACGCCCTAAAGGGCTAGTGGGATTACGTACCCATTGGAATCGCAAGTGTTTATTTGTTTTGTTGTGTTTCTTATACGCGAATTAACCGAACATGTTGTATTTTTGGATAGTGAATTAGATATCTCGGAAACGTTGTTCCCCGAATGTCAAATTATGTTTGCGCGTCTTTGGTATCGTCCTTGCGCGGGCTTACTTTTGCCCACCACTTTTGATAAGTTGGTCGTGTTCTTCTCCAATATTTCATTCATTTCTTGTTGTTCATCTCTCCATTCTCCCGTTTTTTGAAGTTCGTCCCATACTTCGCATGTTCTACTCAACCGCTAATTTAAGTTCCTAAGTCCAGTGTTATTCTCAATATTGATTTGCCCGCAAATCTGAGAATACCGCTATCCCCGGTCACTTTTAAAAAATTTCTTCTCGACAACGCTGATTTAAAATATAGCGTAATCTTCATACTAATGACGTAGTGCACCAGACCCAGCAAAAACCGTCTTTGTGATTTTCTTTCCGAAGAAAATTCATTGGGAAAACATTAGGGGCAGGAATTCGAGGAACTATATATTTCGGATTTTTGTTTTCGAGAGTTTATTTCCTATGTTTCGGCTATGCATTTTCCAATGTCTGCAAAAACGATTTGCGGCAAGCCACCACATGTAAAGGTGGAAAATGTGTTCAGGCCGGTTACCGAAGATGTCCAGTACTGGCGCATGGCTTATGTTTGTCTGTCTGCGCTTCTTATTTCCGCAAGAGGTAATAGGTCTCATTGTCCATGCTGTTCAAGTTCAGGATGCAGAGTTGGCCGTCCACGTTGATTATCGGTTGCGCTTTCCAACCCAAGGTTCCACAGGACGCCCACCACTTCTTTCTCACGAAGAGATTATCTATTTTTCTGCTGCCATATTCGGTATACTTGGCGTGATGCGCGGAATGGTAAATGAGCGTTGTTTTGGCGGTCGATGGGTGTGGTCTGAACCAATATGATTTGAGCCAAAAACGATGATTCCTCGCTTGGACGCTCGAAACACCGCCATACATGTCGGAATTCTAGACGCTTCGCGTATCCCCACCAGCCCGTGCAGAAATGAGTCCCAGGTGAATGGAGGTTATGAGGGAAGCGGGGGAGCATGCAGAAGAACAAAAAGCGGGGTGAGCCGCCATATACCCAAAGAGGCGGAGGATGTAGGAGGAGCCGTCGTCGTCGGAGTAGGAGGAGGAAGAGGAGGAGCAGGAGGAGAACGAGAAGGACCAGAAGGAGGAGGAGATGGAGGACTGCAAGGACGAGAAAGAGGAAAACGAGAAGGAGGAGGAGGAGGAGGAGGGGGAGGGGGAAGAGGGAGGAGGAAGAAAAAGAGGAGGAGGAGGACAATTCCGAGCTTGGGAGCCTCTTGGGCTGTCCTTGGGGCCTGTTGGCGGTCCCGGAGGCTTCTTGCGTATCTCGGAAGCCTCTCGTTGCCTCTTGGGGGTCTCTTGGGGTCCTCTTGGAAGCCTCTTGGACGCCTCTTGGGGCCTCTTAGGGCCCTCTTGGCGCGCTCTTGGGGCGCTCTTGGGGCCATCTTGGAGGAAATCTACCAAAAAAAAGGGGAAGGGACAATTAGCGCTGCTCCGCTAGAGTGCCTCGAGTCGCCTCTTGGGCCCCCCCCCAGAGGCAAAAATCCTTCCAAAACCTAGGTAAAATCAATGTTTTTTGTTTTCTCGCCTTTTCGCTCTTGGACCCGTCTTGGGAGCCTCTTGGGGGTCTTTTGGGAGCCTTTTGGAGGCCTCTTGGGCGCCTCTTGGGGTTTCTTGGCGCGCTCTCGGGGCGGTCTTGGAGCGTTTTTGGGA
>CAUYUJ010006541.1:0-2500 GCA_963575745.1 Prorocentrum cordatum
CTCAGTCAGGTCCGCGCGGTGCCTCACTCCGCATGACCCACCAACAGTTTTCGAAAGTGGCGACAGTTTCCCAGATCGCAGCCCCCGAGGGACGACGAGGTCCCGCTCGGGCCCGCGCGGCGCCCCACTCCGCAGGACCCACCAGCAGCCTTCGAAAGTGGCGACAGTTTCGCAGATCGCAGCCCCCCTGGGGCGGCGAGGTCCCGCTCAGGTCCGCGCGGTGCTTCACTCCGCTGGACCCACCAGCAGCCCACGAAAGTGGCGGACATTCGCAGATCGCAGCCCCCCAGGGACGGCGAGGTCCCGCTCAGTCAGGTCCGCGCGGTGCCTCACTCCGCATGACCCACCAACAGTTTTCGAAAGTGGCGACAGTTTCCCAGATCGCAGCCCCCGAGGGACGACGAGGTCCCGCTCAAGGTCTGCGCGGTCTTCACGCCTGCAGACCCACCGAGCAGCCTTCGAAAGTGGCGACAGTTTCCGCAGATCGCAGCCCCCCAGGGACGGCGGAGGTCCCGCTCATCTGCGCGCGTGCATCACTCCGCGGGCCACCATCAAGCCCTTGACGCGGCGCAGTTTCGGTGGGGATCGCAGCCCACTGCAGGGGCCCCGAGCCCCGCTCAGATCCGCGCGGTGCCTCACCCCGCAGGACCCACCAGCAGCTCTCGAAAGTGGCGACAGTTTCGCAGATCGCAGCCCCCCAGGCACGGCGAGGTCTTGCTCAGATCCGCGCGGTGCCTCACTCCGCAGGACCCACCAGCAGCCCTCGCAAGTGGCGACAGTTTCGCAGATCGCGGCCCCCCAGGGAGGGCGAGGTCTTGCTCAGATCCGCGCGGTGCCTCACCCCGCAGGACCCACCAGCAGCCTTCGAAAGTGGCGACAGTTTCGCAGATCGCAGCCCCCCAGGGACGGCGAGGTCCCGCTCAGGTCCGCGCGGTGCCTCACTCCGGTGGACCCACCAGCAGCCTTCGAAAGTGACGACAGTTTCGCAGGTCGCAGCCCTCCAGGGACGGCGAGGTACCGCTCAGATCCGCGCGGTGCTTCACTCCGCAGGACCCACCAACAGCATTCGAAAGTGGCGACAGCTTCGCAGATCGCAGCCCCCCACGGACGGCGAGGTCCCGGTCAGGTCCGCGCGGTGCTTCACTCCGCAGGACCCACCAGCAGCCCTCGAAAGTGGCGACAGTTTCGCAGATCGCAGCCCCCCTGGGGCGGCGAGGTCCCGCTCAGGTCCGCGCGGTGCTTCACTCCGCTGGACCCACCAGCAGTCTTCGAAAGTGGCGACAGTTTCGCAGATCGCAGCCCCCCAGGGACGGCGCGGTCCAGCTCAGGTCCGCGCGGCGCCTCGCTCCGCAGGACCCACCAGCAGCCTTCGAAGGTGGCGATAGCTTCGCAGATCGCAGCCCCCCAGGGACGGCGAGGTCCCGCTCAGGCCCGCGCGGTGCTTCACTCCGCAGGACCCACCAGCAGCCTTCGAAAGTGGCGACAGTTTCGCAGATCGCAGCTCCCCAGGGGCGGCGAGGTCCCGCTCGGGCCCGCGCGGTGCTTCACTCCGCAGGACCCACCAGCAGCCCCCTAAAGCGACGACAGCTTCGCAGATCGCAGCCCCCCAGGGACGGCGAGGTACAGCGCAGGTCTGCGCGGTGCCTCACTCCGCAGGACCCACCAGCAGCCTTCGAAAGTGGCGACAGCTTCGCAGATCGCAGCCCCCCAGGGACGGCGAGGTCCCGCTCAGGTCCGTTCGGTGCCTCGCTCAGCAGGACCCACCAGCAGCCTTCGAAAGTGGCGACAGTTTCGCAGATCGCAGCTCCCAGGGACGGCGAGGTCCCGCTCAGGTCCGCGCGGTGCTTTACTCCGCAGGACCCACCAGCAGCCTTCGAAAGCGGCGACAGTTTCGCAGATCGCAGCCCCCCAGGGACGGCGAGGTCCCGCTCAGGTCTGCGCGGTGCGTCACTCCGCAGGACCCACCAGCAGCCCTCGAAAGTGGCGACAGTTTCGCAGATCGCAGCCCCCCAGGGACGGCGAGGTCCCGTTCAGGTCTGCGCGGTGCGTCACTCCGCAGGACCCACCAGCAGCCCTCGAAAGCGGCGACGGTTTCGCAGATCGCAGCCCCCCAGGGACGGCGAGGTCCCGCTCAGGTCCGCGCGTGGCTGCACATCCGGTGGCCCACCAGCAAGACCTCGAAAAAGTAGGCGACAGTTGATCGCAACCCCCCAGGGACGCGAGGTCCCCGCTCAGGTCCGCGCGCGTGCCTCACTCCGCAAGGACCCACCAGCAGCCCTCGAAAGTGGCGACAGTTTCGCAGATCGCAACCCCCCAGGGACGCCGAGGTCCCGCTCAGGTCCGCGCGGTGCCTCACTCCGCAGGACCTACTAGCAGCCCTCGAGCAGATCGCAACCCCCCTGGGACGGCGAGGTCCCGCTCAGGTCCGCGCGGCGCTTCACTCCGCAGGACCCACCAGCAGCCCTCGAAAGTGGCGACAGTTTGGCAGCTCGCAGCCCCC
>CAUYUJ010006541.1:7500-40000 GCA_963575745.1 Prorocentrum cordatum
CCACACACACACACTCACTCTCGTCTCCTCCCCCCCCCTTTCGCCTCTTGCCTCTCGTCCCCCATCCCCTCTCCGCGTGCACGCATAAACACGCGCACCCGCGCGCTCACCCTTTCAGATGTACCCGTTCTCGCCCTGCTGCCTCGCAGCTTTGGCCACGCTAAGGTGAAGACGACAGGAGGAGTCTTTCACAAGCGGCCATGCAATCGCAAGACCTCGGTCAAGTCCCCGCGTCTCGCGGCCAGTGCCAACCTTTCACCTACCTTTCCTAACACATGCGGGTACCGCTTTCGAATTGTCGACACCGCCCTCGCGATCTCTTCGGCCTCATGCCCTAGCGCCAAATACACCCCTACTAGCTGCACCGCTGCCCTTTGTGCTCGAGGAACCGGATAACTCAGGCGCACGGCTTGGTGCAATCTCCCCAGAAGCCCTGCCACCTTCACCGACTGGCTCCCCCCTGACAGCGAGCTCCGGTACCGCCACCTGTGCTGCTCCGGAAATCCGCCTTTTCCGCCCCACTGCTCTATCCCGTCGAAGCCCTCCACGGTGTACTGCGTTTCCACCGTCGCCCCCCAAGTCACTATTTTGACTCCCACAAAATCGTTGGCTGGCTCCTTTTCAAGAACAACTGGCGCTAAGTAAAAATTGCTGTCCAGAAGGGAAGTAGGAACCAACGCTGTGCCCGCCCCCCGATGCCGGAGCCCCACCACCAATCTATTGTCAACGTACCGCAGCGCCTCCCACATATCCCTACCGTGTAAAATCCCGCCAGATGCTGATCTCATCCACTCTCGTTCCCTTTGCATAACTGAAATCGTACACCATGCTGGCGACAGCGGCGAGCCGATAAAGGCCCCCCGAATCTGGCGCACGACCTCACCAGCACAGGAAAACACCGACGCCTCTTGCGCGTGGCGTAATAACGGCAGAATGAACTTCAAGGGAATATGAACCCCCTCAGGGTCCCGAACCAATCCGCAGACTGTCCTCCTCCCAGGGTCCCTGGGAAACACTGTGAACACCAAATTGTTTTGGTCGCCTGGGGAATTTGCTCGGCTTTTCACAAATTCCTGCAACAAGGACTCAACGTCAGCAATGAGCCTTTCCTGTGGCAACGAAGGGAAAAAACCCTTCAGGTCTTCGTTCCAGAATGCAACTTCCCAGTCTGCCGCCTCGCCAGGAAATCGCTGCTGCCACCTTCTCAATCTTCCGTTGTACTGTCGCAGCTTGCCAATTGCCCCGGCCGTTGTGGACGCCTGGAACGTGTTCCCCCGCATCACCTCCTCTCCTACATCTTTAAGCACGCGGCCGACGACTTGGTGAATTCTCTTCAGCGGGTGCCTGGAAAACTCAATCACGCTCCTGGCTGAGGTGAACCCTTTCTTCGCTTTTGGAATGCAGTGGCACCCCGGCAGGTTGTCGTACTTAGCCCGGGCGAACGCCCACCGACAAGCAGTCCGGACCCCCCTGGGAATCAACGATTGCACGTGTCGTGCCGCTTCTGCCGGCGTAGTTCTTTCCACTCGGAAGACCTCGCCTGATCGGAAAAATGTATAAACGAACAGACTGCTATATAACCGAGGACAATACCCCACTAGCCTGGTGTACTGTGTACTGGTGATCTTCGCAATGCCAAACTAAGTCTGGATACTTTTTCTTCAGCTCTTGAACGCCTGCATTGGAAATCGCGTCGGCCACGCAACACTGCTTGTGCTTGTCCCATTGGCCCTCCACCCATTCGTCTACTAAACGCCCCAAGCCTGCCTGCCCCCCCCACGGCGCAACGCTAATGGTATTGTTGTTCCAGAAATCAAATACGGCTTGGCGAGCATGCCGTTGGAAAGCTAACTTCCCGGGGAACACGGTCTCCTTTGAATTGGCCCCAGCCACTGCCCTCCCCGCCGCCGACAAACCAGGCAACAGATACCCGCGGACCGCCACGTGCCCCCCAGCAGACCACGCTTCCCCGGGCAACTTGCCGCGGTATTTCTGGCACACGCACTCCACGGCAGCCACTGTGTCCCGTCGCAGATGCCGGGTGAATTTGCGAAAATTCCACAACCTATCCTGGATACTCGGCCATTTGGCCTCGCATACCCCCACCCGCGGCACGTGCAGGGGCAGCGCAGCATCCCGACAACCATCCAGCATACCTTTCAGCAGTTTTCGCGCATCGTCCTTGAAGCTCCCGTGCGCCAGCGCTCCTATCTTTAGTGGTCTTGAAGGTTTTGGCACGCTCAACCCCCTCCAACCCATTGCATCGGCAATATTTTTCCTTGCCCTCCCACGCCATGGCTCGTCCAGGTACGTCGTAGAACGATGCAGCAAATACAATTCCACCACTGAAACGCTGTGGGACCTTATCCTTTTTTCCATCTCGAACGAGCTGAAAGTGGCATCGCCGAGGAGATACACGGTCCGAAAAATCTCTGCTTGAGGGGAGTTCAGATCGTCCCCCGGCGGCTTGGTAAGACGGCTTCCCCCGGCGAGCCTCCGGGCCCTCGCCCAAAGTCTCCGCCCGGGAGGGCGGTTCAAGGAAGAACGGGGCAACGCAGGGCGCTCTCGCCCCAGCCACCTGTGCACATGCGGGGCGTTTAGCTCCGGCTGGGCTTCCTTTTGCAACAACATTTCCGCTACCGCTGCGTCTAACCTATCTCGGAACAGTCGGAAAACCACCGGCGCGAATTCAAAAAACGAGCCTGTTTTCCGCCACCACTTGATGGCAGGCTCCACGTGAACCATGCCAACTTGTCTGAACTTCCGGACCCTAGAAGCCTCCCTGGCGGCCACCGAATTAGTGCACATTCCAACGTACGCTGCGTTCATTTTTGCTGAAAGCTTCACGTACACCCCTACGGGCCCACGGAAATATGCAAAACTGTAACTAAAGAAATTCACCCCTGCCCTTTTCAAACGCGTGGCCCAGCTACGATGCCACTGGGACCGGCTGCTGGCAAACAAGCCGATCAGACTTCTACCCCAGACCCACAGGACTGCGCTAGCCGCTTTTCCCACCTCACCGGGCCTAGCAGGATTCTGCCGCAAACCCCGGTAAAGCAAAGAACAAAATTGGCACACCATCCTATGAATATGAACTCCTTCATCCGACCTACTCGGCAAACTCACCTCTCCTACAGACCTGCGCCCCATGCGCTTCCCCTCCACTCACTCGGCGCACACCACGGCTGCGGCCAGCAGCCGCATCATGTGCCCGTAGTCGGTCTTGCTGTTACCCCCGAACGTCTTGGGAGGGACCCCCCACTCGACCAGGAGCTCCCCGACCCGGTCGTGCAACGTCGCCTCTTCGATCTGACTCTTTGCCAGTGCCCGGAACTTTTCTTGCAGCTTTTTTCCTAGCTCCTCTGCCTTTTTCGCTTTTTCCCCTTCCAGCCCCAAGCCCTTGATCTTCCCGTCGATGTGCGCCTTCTTGAAGCACGTCACCCCCGATGCCCTGAGCACTTTTGTCTTTCCCCCTCGCGAATACGGCATCAGCTCTTGGTCCAAGTCCACTTTCTGCTCTTCGCCTTCCTCCTCCTCCTCCTCATCCTCATCGTCGTCTTCTTTCTTCCCTTTCCTCCCACCCTTCTTCAACTCCGTGTTCTCCTTCTCTAGACGGTCTATTGTGGCCTGCATTTTTTTCAACTCGCCGTCTACTGGGCCCTCTCCGAACCCCTGCCTCTCCCACAACATTTTGACGAATCCCTTAGCCAGGTCATTAGCCACCTCTCTCTTATACTCCTGTTCATCTGTCTTCAAGCCCTTCTCCTTCGCAATCTTGGTAAAGAGCGCCTCTAAGTTTAGTTGGATGGGGGCCGAGCGATCCCGAATCTCGAAAAGCACGGAGTGGATCAGGGCGTGCTCGAACGAGTTCCGGCAAGCTTCTAGTATGATGAACTTCCCATTGGAAACCAACCTCATTGCATAGTCATTTTCCTTTTTGTAGAGGTAATCGACAAGCTTCACGCCAAACGGATCGGTCAGGGCGGTGCCCCCTTTCATCGGACCATTTTGTTTTCGTGATGCTCTTAGGTATCTTCATCCCGTAGTGCTCTGTCACGTCGTGGTGTGAGTCGTCTGGAATCAACCCCGATGCCCTGCCACGCCCGTCCATCCTCGCCACTCCTTTACTGCCGCCCCCTTCCTCACCTCCTCCCTTCTGCTCGCGCCTGCCCTTCTTTGGGTCGGGACTTCCGGCCGTCGGCGTCCGCTCCTCAGACCTTCTGGCACTCCTGGTCCTGTCCCGCTCCTTGCGCTTCGCTGGAGTGGGCGTGGCGCCCCGGGACGGCGCCTGCTTCCTCTCCTTCCTGCCGCCCTTCTCCGTTGGACTTGAAGTCCCTGGAGCCTGGTCGCGGTGCCGATCCTTCTCCTCCTTACCTCCCTTCTCCTCTTTCGTCTTCTTATCTGGTCGGCCCCTTTCCCCCCGTGACGACCGACCACGAGGCGTGTCCTTCTCCTTGGACTTCACCGGCAGGTGAACGGAGCGATCCTTCCCTTTCTCTTGCTCCTTGTCTTTATCTTTCCCTTTGCGGTGCCGAACCTCCTCTGACTTGGTTCTCTGCTTCCTTTCCTCCTCGCGGCCCCTCCTCGACCTCCCCCTCGACTTCGACCTCGACCTCACTCTGGACCTCGACCTCCTCCGGTACCCCCCGCGCCCGTCAGCACTCCTATCCGTGTCGCGCACGCGCCCGGGCGACCTCCGTGATCGCTCCTCTGGCTGCCTGCCCCTGGCGGTGTCCTGGGCGACGCCCGCCTTTTCGGCCCACCCTTTCCCGCCGCTGGCGCAACCCGCCTTGCCTCCTCCGGGCCACCCGCCGCCTTTGATCGGAGTCCACGCCGAGGGCTGCCAAGTCGCCCCGCCCGCCCCGACTCCCGGCGGCGGCGCGGGCAGGCCAAACACTACCCCGCCCTTTCCTTGTTGATGCCACTGGGCCCCTTTTCCCCCGCGGTGAGGATGCCACTCCATGGCCCCGTTGGATCTTCGGCGCCGCCCAAACTACTGGCAACAGCCGTTGGGGAAAACCGCCGCGGGGCCCTTCCGAGCCCAAGCACCTACGAACGACGAGAAAATCAAGAGCCTGACCCCGATCGGTGCGCTCACCTGCCACCCCCCTTCAGACCTCAACTCCTGTCGGTCTGACCCCCGCCCCCTTCCTCTTCCTCTGCCCCCCTCCCCCCCCACCACCCATTCCCCCCACCCACCCATCATCCTCTCCCTCAACATCTTAAACACTTATTCAGGCTAATATTCCTCTTGCCCCCCGCGTTTCCTTCCGTTCCCTTTCCGTGGCAATCCCCGCTGCGGAGAGACGGAGCATGTGGTGGTCGCCCTTTCCAAGTCTTGTGACCGAGTCAAGTCAATGTTTGTCGTGTGCTGAGTCTGCTTGTGACCGAATCATGGCAAAGTCGTTTTTCTTGTAACATTAAGTAATTCACTTTTTGCTGAGTCGATTGTTGAAGTGTCGGCCGCCGAAGCGGTTCTTGGGCCCTCGCGGGTGTTGCGAAGGAGGGCCCAGGACCCCCGCGAGCGGGGGCCCGAACACACTTGAAGAGTGCCGGAGGCACGAAATCTCGGTCGTGACGTACATCGTGCCCACAATGACGACGGCCCGAGAAGCTTACCTACTCGTGCAACATCCGTCTCTCCACTGCTCCTATGGATCCTGGCTTTTCGCATGAAACCTATTGTTTGGGAAAACAGCCATCAAGAGGTACCCTACTTAGCTGGACACTGGCTTTTGCATGAAACCTATTGTTTGGGAAACCACCCTTCAAGAGGTACTCCCAGCCATTGATCTGCAAGGCGAGAGGAGACAAGAGGGAGGCGGGAGGGAGGCGGGAGAAGAAGGAGGGACGCGACCACACCCCTCGATTCAAAACGATTACCCAACCAAGGAGGGTTGGGAAATATACAAAAAAACGACCCCCACAAGTGTCGCCACGAAGAAAGTGGGTCCTGAAGGAAAAGGTTCCTAGGTGTTTCGCGGTGTTCGGGCTCCCGGAACACTCAACGGGCCCCGGGACCGTCAGAAAGCGACTCGGTATGATAGTGCGGTCCCCCAGGGGTAGGCCCCAGGGTCCAGGACCCGCTTACCTCAGGACCGGTCTGCTTCATGCCAAAATGTTTGCTGCTGGGATTGTCTTGGGGCACTTGATGACGATCTCTGCCTTGTTCGATGCCTTCCCTGGGCGCGTTTGCTAAATGGTTTCGCCCGTATGGGGTGCTTACTCCGACGAAGTATACGGCGTGAACATACATGTTCGGAATTATGCGCGGATGTTTGGGTCTGCGCTGGACCCTCCTTTTGGTGCGCGGAGCGCGGAACGCGCCAGGGGCCGCGCCGGAAGCGCCGCCAGGAGATCCCACCGCTGACCCAAGGAATCCGCGCGGACCTTGGAAGCTTCAGGATCATTTGTTTGTTTGTTCCTCCATGCGTGTGGAGTTCCTTCGAGGCTCGTTACTCTGCCTTTTGTAAGCGGCAACAGTTGCGCCGTCAAGCCTGGGCCGAGAGGACGCAGCGCCGCCGCGGGCGGCGCGTGCACCATCCCCCCTCGGCTTCGGAGCACAGCTGAGTTCGGCCCCCCTCGACGGAAAACGGCTCGGCCTCCAGGGCGCCCCCGTGAACGGCGACGACGATGCCGCCGACGCCGCCGACGACGACGCCTACGGCCGCGCCCACGCCCACGCCGCCGCCGCGGCCGCCGCTGCCACCACCGCCGCCGCCACCGCCGCCGCCACCGCCGCCGCCGACGACGACGACGACGACGATAATGACTCGTGGCGGCTCTCTCCGGGCTCGCCAACACGGCCACGGCGACGGACGACGACCTGAAGACGGCCGACGATCCGCGGAGGACGTGGCGGGCGCCGACGACGACGGCCGACGACCGACGACCCGGCCGTGGGAGGCGCCGGGCGGCCGCCGCGCCCCGCGCCGGCGGGTAGCGGGGCAGCGATGGCGGAGCCGTTGGCCATCGAAGGGCACAGGCTCCCTCGACTAGACGTAAGAGTGACCTCTCGCCGGAGTGACCTTTGGTGCGGGCACAGATGGGTCCCCAGATGGCCGAAAGCGCAGCAGAATCCACGGCCTGCGCGCCCAGGCTTGGTCCCCACGCGGCCCCCAAAGAGCCGCGCACCAAGGGTCACTCTGACCCAGGGTCACTCTTGCGTGTAGCCGGCTCCCCGGCCGGCCGAGCGGGCGAGCGGCCAGCGGTTGGCGAGCAGCGAGCGGCCGGCGAGCGGCCGAGCAGCTGGGGAGCGGCAAGCGGTGTGCGGCGAGCGGCCGCGGCCGACTCAGCACAGCGACCGGCGGCTGGCGGCTTCTCCTGCCCTTCGTCAGGAGGAGGAGGAGGAGGAAGAAGAAGAAATCGGTGTGCAGTTGCAGTTGCAGCAGCAGCTCCAGTTCGTCGCTTCGGACTTTGCTGTGGGTTGTTGTTGTGGAGGAGGAGGAGGAGGAGAAGGGGGAGGAGCAGGGCGAGGAGGCACGGCGCCCAGCAGTCCAGTGTTCAAAGACGGGCCCGAGTGGGAGGAGCACGAGGAGGAAGAGAGCCCCGAGGTCTTGGCATCGTAGACGGACGGGGTCCAGGGTTGCGGTCGAGTTTGTCTTACGATGTTGCATGTTTTTCTGGACGCCGGATTTTAGGGAGGAGGATTAGGGAGGAGTAGAAGGGAGGAGAAGGAGTTGGAAGAGGAGGAGGGGGAGGAGGAGGAGGAGGAGGAGGAGGAAGAGGAGGAAGAAGAAGAAGAAGAACTAGAAGAGGACCACGAGATCTTGACGTCGCAGACAGATTGAGTCCAGAGCTCCAGTATCTCTCTCTCTCTCTCCCTCTCTCTCTCTCTCTGCCTCTTCTGTTTCGATGAACGTTGAGACTGCAGCCACCTGGAGCGGGTACTCCATCCACGGGTACGAGCTCCACAGCAGTGGCTAGACGCACATTCCCTTTGCAACGCGCTGATCGACTCCCCCGTCCTGCACACGCCCCCCAGTCCCCTCTCCCTTGGTTGTTCTGCCTATCTCCTCTGTCTTTCTCTCTCTTTCTCCCTCCCCTCCCTCCCTCCCACCCTCCCTGTCTCTCTCTCTCTCTCTCTCTCTATATATATATATCTTTTTCTCCCAGATATGTGTGTATACACATATATATATATACGTGTGCGTTTGTCTCTCTCTCTCTCTCCCTTTCTTCCTCTCGTTGGGTGTTCTGCCGCTCTACATATATATATATGTGTATATATATATATATATGTATTCACAGTTACGTATGTATACACACACGTATGTACTTATATATATGTATGCATGTACATGGGTATGGATGTGCGTGGTGTTACCTCTCTCTCGTTATGTAGAGATTAATGTCTGAACATATGTATATATACACACAACGATCAGATGTGTCAACATATGTATGTACTTATGTATGTGTCTCAGACATGCACGTATGCACTTACACACCATCTCATCCCCCTCCCCCGCCTGACCCTTGAGCCGTCCATTCTCCTGCGCGCGGCTCACCTTATTCCCCATTTTCGCCGTGCGCCAAGCCGGCAGGAAGCTTGAGGCCGCGCAGCAGGAGCTCTTCGATGCCTTCAGCGCTTGCTACAAGAAGGAAGCAGCTTAGGTGGACCTCGAAGATGCTGAGTCGAAATGAACTGCAGGCATAGGGTTCTGCCTCAGCGTTCGATTTGAAATTGAACCCGAAGCGGCGAAATCTAGAAAAGGAGGATGACAACGAGGAGGAGGAGCATAGAGACGAAGTAGGATGGAGGAAGGGATGAAGGCTTCAATTGAATTAGAAATGTCCACCGGCAGAGACCCTGAACTAGAGAGAAACCTACCGGTCATCCTGGAGAACTCCGTCGGCTAAGTGCATGAAATCATATAGTACGTCCAGCTGTCTCCATCCTCTTTTTCCTCCTCCTTCTGATCCTCCTGTTTCAATGCAGGGATGCGTGCAACGTTGGCAGACTATACGCTTGGTCCGTCAAAATCACGATTCAAACTTAATACCTACGTGCACTCTCAGACAATCGCCGTTGCTATACACCGTACTCCGTCGTTCCTCAGCTCAGCAGGCGTCCCCATTGTCATCTTGCTCCATCCTCGCATTTCTACAGCCATTATCATCATCAGCAGCAACAGCATCAGCATCATCATCAGCATCAGTATCATCAGTACTATCATCATCATCGTCGTCATAATCACATTCATCGTCATCATCATCACCTACATAATCATCATATCAGCATCAGCATCATCATAATCGTCGTCAACATGAGCATTACCATTACACTCATCATCATCACCACCATCAGCACCACAATCAGCATCATCATCCTCAGCATTATCATCATCGTCATCGTCATCGTGATCATCATCATTGTCATCGTCATCGTCACCGTCGTCGTCATCAGCATCATCAGCATCAGCATCAGCATCAGCATCAGCAGCATCATCATCATGATCGTCAGCCATCCTTCTCACTCCTACCTCTCCTTCTCCTCCTCGTCCTCCTTCCCTCCGTCAGTCCCCTTCGTCCCTCCCTCCTTCCTCCCTCCCTCCCGCCCTCCCTCTCTCGGGCTCAACAAACACGGCTGGAGCTCTGGCATCAAAGGCCGCCCGTTGGTAGGTAAGATCGCGGGCGTCCTGCTAGGCCTGAGGGCTCAGGCTATGCCTCGCATACCCAAGTAGCCCGCGGTCCGTTGCTTCGGCCAGTCCCACTTCACAATCACGGCAGGATTTCTCGCCTCCGCCGCGCCGCGCCCGTGTGGGCCCGGGCCCTGGTCAACCAAAGTTGGTTGGCACCGTCTGCTAATGTTAAGTCGGGGCTGTCCCTCTGTAGGGGGAATATTCAAAAATAGTATTAAAAGATAGTCTGGGGACGATTTTTTGACTAAACATTTGGGGGGTAGTTTTTGAGTATGTTTAAATTTTTCGCCCAAAATCCCTTTGTAGGGGGACACGCCCGACTTAATGCTAATGCCAGCCATTTGCGTTTTTTGTGCATCGCGCAGCATCGCACAGCATCTTGAGGGGGCCTGGCGGGGGCGGCAGGAGAGACGGGGCGAGAGGCAGGCGTCCGGAGGCGGGCGCGCCCCCGCCGGCTCTCCACGTGGGTCCCTCTCTCCTCCTCCTCCCCCCCCCCCTCTCCTCCTCGCTCCTCCTCTGGAGCCTCTGGAGCCTCGGAGCGCGTGTCCCGCAGCGCAAGACACGCACAGACCATTTGAATTAGTGGGCGGGGAATGGCACCCCAACCTCCTTCTTGCTGGTTGGGTCCACACCATTGCGCAGCAGCTTGAGTGAGCGCTCCGCACCACTGGTTGGCCCTTGATTGCATCGCAGGGCCAAGTCCTTGACCTGCCTCCGCGCGTGGCAACCACAGGCCATACAAAAGAACAGTTCACCATTGACACTCCACATTCTGTGGGTGTCGTGACACCTGGCCAGGACGCGAGGCTTGCCTGGACACGGGTCCTGCACGACAACGCTTCTCTTCACGGAGGCTCTGCCGCACATTCTACACCCCCAGACCCCGTCTGTGAGGTGGAGGAGGTGATTATTATCCGACCTGTCTATCTTGAGGGTGACCACAGGTTGGGCCGCCCCAAGAGCTACAGGCTTGTACTTACTCTTCTTGGGAATTCTATCTACATCCGGAAAACCGCTCTGGATTAGGTTGCTCAAAGTTCCTCCGAGCATCCGAACAAACTGACTGCCTACATGCATAGCTGCTGCGACACGCTGATCTACATGGGCCACTGAAGGGTACCCCATAGATCCAAGCCTAGCATATTTGCAGCCGCGGCATTCCCAGGAAACCACTCATCAGAATACCCATGGTTCCTATACCAGGACATGGACCGATGGGACGGCAGCCAAACCAGCTCGACGTTTTCTCTCCCGATGTCATCGATTTTCCAGAAAATCGGCCTCCAGATCTCCCAATGTGGCTGAGTCGGGCAACACTTTACCTCTGGGCCCTTCTCGAGGGCCAGCAGCAAGTTCTTGTGATCTGTCACGATCGTGGCTCTGGCAGGCATGAGGGTCAGGGCCATCAGGAACGCGTAGTGATCGGCAAGTCCTGAGGACTGGACCAAGCCTGGAACGGGGCCGTAAGCAACTGCTTGGACCTCCTCCGTGCCTGGTCTGAGAGAGCATGCCGACCACCCCGCCCTCGACATCAAATCAATATCAGGATTTAACCCAGACCCATCAATAAATATAAGTCCCCCTAGATGTCCTCCCCGAGGGTACCATCTCGTTTGGCTCTCACCGACCTGCAGCGGAGGGGAAAGATCGTCTCGCTTGCTATCCAAGCAGCCGAAGTCAACCATCTGGTTGTCGGGGAAATCTCTGCCTATGGAAATCAGCTCGTTGAAACCCTGCTCGCGCCTCCAGCCAGCAAGACCGTCACACATGGACAGACGGTGCGATATGGCACCTGGAGCGCCCAAGCACCACCTGCATTCACGAGCGATACTGTACCTATACTTGAAAATCTTATCCTGAGTCCAGAGGCTCCCAGCCATATGAATGGCCACCAGATCAGCCTGCGCCGAAGGTCCACGTCCCCGAACCTGCCTGAGCTCTGCTTTCACAGGATCCAGGAACACAAAACCCTCCCAACCGAGGTGCTTGGCGGCCGCCTGCTCGAGCTGCCGCTTGATACCCATATAGATAACCGCTTTGAGGGTGGGGATCCCAGTTTGATGGAGGTCAACTTGGAGCCCACGGGGATCTATCCACACATGATACGACCTTGCCGTCCACCCGAGACGCCTGAGGGTTTGGACGACGGCCCCTGCCGGGCCTCGCACATATCCCCAACCCTGCTGGGCCCGTGATGAGGCCCTGTGGATTAGTGTTCCCATCCTGTTTGTGGGAACCCATTCCTGGTGCAGCGCCAACAACCAAGTGAGCAGCGGGAGCGAGTTCACCTGGAAGGACGGATCGGCATCTGGAGGGTCCAACAACAGAAACTGCACGGCGCGCGAGCGGCCCTTGGCCTTGCCGAAGAGCGCGAAGGCCGAGACAGCCCTCAACTTCTGCAACTCACTATCTGGCATGCCCATGACCCGCACCCCGCACGTGGCCGAGGCGAGACCTCCTGCTCGGTAAACTCGTGTTAGCCCTTTACGATGATGCTTGAGGGCCCGAAAACGATGTGCGCGCTTCCTGAGTTTACTGATCCTGGACTTCTGCATTGGTTTACCTGCACGAGCCTGCATCCCGAAGTCGTGCCCTAGGTTCTTGACGCTGGCACATACCTTGAAACTATAAGCACGCAGATATTTGCCTAGTTGCGCCGCTAACTCCTTGGTAGAAGCCAGCACCTGGCATTTCTTGCGTGAAACCACTTGCTCCAGATGCTGTAACTGCTTGCGCACGTCGGGGACCGCAGCAGCTAACGTCTGTCGAACGAAACGTGCCGAACCGATTGCTTCTAATGTTATGTCGTCTACCATGACAGACAGGTGTACGCTCGGCCATCTATCACGCATGTAAACTAAAGAATCGCACAGCACAACGCGCAGTAACGTCGTCGCAAACGAACAGCCCGCGATGATCGAGCGATTCAACCTGATAACCGACGAGACGACCTCCCTCACTTTGATCATCCTCCGCCCCCCGTACACCATCAACAGAAGCCGAGCCCGTTGTAAGTCGAAACTGTGTTTCTGGCAGGACCTCCAAAGAACATCGTGGGGAATCTTCTCATAGCACTTCTCTAGATCTATCAGCGCTGACCCCGAACTAGCCGCGATAGATTCTGCAGCTTCGGCACGCGCCGCCTGCTGCCACACTGCCCGCTCGCAACTCTTGCCCTTGCCGCCGTACACACAGCTCAGGGCATGATTCCGCTCCCATTGGTTGGCCTGATCTCGTCTGAGTCGGCCCAGGATGCGGACGCACGTTGCCAACACTCCTATGGGTCGATGACCTCCGTCTGGCTTCCGAAGAAAAACGACCAAAGATAAATCGCATTGTTCAGGTATCAGTAGGTGCTCTTCTATAAAGCCGAGGAACAGCCCGTAGGCCGTCAAAGCCTTGTCGCTCAACATCTTCAAAACACAAGGGTTCCAACCGTCAATACCGACCGCCGTGCCCTTTTTGAACCTCTTGAGAAGCTCGCGAAGCTGTTCGGCCGCTGGTGGAGGGGGAGGTTCACCCAGGGGTAGGTCCAGGTCAGAAGCCAGAAGCCGAGAAGGTTCGCCCTCGTGCCAAATCTCACGCCATTCGCTAAGCAGCTGCGCGACAGTGTCCACTGGCCCCGCAGGGGCTCCAGCTGGCCCCAAGGCGTCAGGGGCCCATCCTTAAGGCTCCTTGGTCCACTTGTAGACCGCACCCCTCAAGACTCCAAAGATTGGGATACCCAGCTCCTCCACTCCTTGGTCCTCGTGCTCCTGAACTCCGCCTCCTCCTGACCCGCCAAGCTGCGCAACGCGTGCAGCCCCGCGGTGATGCCGTCCAAGCCGACGTCCGCGGACAGCTGCAGAGAAGAGCGAAACTGCTTCCAGCCTGGAACATCTGCCAAAATCGGGTTCGACCAGTTAAGCCTCCAGAGTAAGTCGCGAACACCCTTGGCCTCCCAAGAATGCCCCTTGCTCACCAGGTAACTCAGCTCCTCCAGCCAAACCTGATATCTCCTCATACTCCTCGTCTGCTTCGAACATTTCGGAAGCGGTCCCTTGGCGCGTTCCAGAGTCGGCTTTTCCACCACCCGAAAGCCCCGACTCCTCCCACAGTACCTAGGCCGATCCGAGACTGGAATGCTCAAAGTGTCGCAGAGCTCGGCCTCCATGCGATCGCATAGCTGCCCGTAGAAATTCTTGAAACCCTCTGCCGTCGGCGCCGCGTCGAGCGCCTCGAACGAACTACTGATATCTGACCAGTCCTGCGGCAGTGGGACTGGTCATATAGG
Organism: Prorocentrum cordatum; assembly: GCA_963575745.1. Lineage (NCBI taxonomy): Eukaryota > Dinophyceae > Prorocentrales > Prorocentraceae > Prorocentrum > Prorocentrum cordatum. The sequence continues at coordinate 21,421 of CAUYUJ010006541.1, forward strand.
CCTCTCTGTCGGAAAAGGCATGGGCACCTTGACGCGCGACTTAAGCTGCAAGTGCGCATCGGTTCCCAGAGACAATCGGACAGGGAAGTGAGTCTTATTCGCCGAGTCCGATAGACGTTCACACGATCTGACGACCCCGACGAGCTCATGAGAGACCACGAAGAAATCTAGCTCACGCCAAGCTGTGCCCACACGACAAGTCGGCATGTTACAACTCACCACAACACCCCTCGTCTTCTGGACGCTCCGAAGACTCTGAACCTCCGAAGGTAAACTGTTGAAATCCCCAGATATGACGAACAGCTTCTGGGCCCCAAACAATAATTCTCCCAACTGGTTCATGATTTGCTGTCCTTTAGCTCCTGCAACTCCCTCGCCATCTGGAGTGTACACACTGACGACATAGAAGCCCCCCTTCACGTACCCGTTCACCCACACGATCGAGCAACGCGAGTGGAGGAGATGTCTGTGTACTTGCAGCGGTTCGCCAACTCCGATGTGCTGGCGGACCGCGATGCCGACGCCCGGGGAGATGCCCTCTTGGTCAGTCGCATCCGCTGAAGATAGTCTCAATTTGAAACCCTCGCTTCTCATGGACTGCTCGTGCTGACAGACATTCTCGCGCAAAACTCTGCACTCTTGGAGGCAGAACACTGAAACGTCACTAAGCCTGCTGTCCGTCAGAATCGACTGAGCTCCTTTCCAACCTGACACACTCGCCGTGACCAAGTGCCACGGTGCACTTGAAGGGGTACTTTTGGCTGCAAGGGGCCAGTGACTGGCACAGGCGAGGCGGCCTGTGCTAAAGGCCCTGCTGCGGATCCGCTGCCCATTTGCCTGAGCCAGGCCCCTTGCCGACGAGCCGCTGGGCGTGGGCGCGGACCTGGGCGGCGGTCTGGCCCTTGCCCATGGCTCCCTTGCCGACGGCCTGCGGCGGCGGCACGATGGGTTCGGCGGCGCCTGCGCCTCCGCCTGCTGGAGCCGCCGCGGCGGCCGCTGGCGCCTGAGCGCCCTGCTCCGCAGCAGCTGAACCAGCCGCTCCAGTACCATCTCTAGGCTCGGCAGCGTCTGGTGGCTCCTGGCGCCGACGCTTCCCTTCGAGCCGCTTCTTGAGCTGCTCGTGGTCCGCCTTGCACTGCTCCGCCTTCTGCTTGAGTTCCCCGAACATGGTGCGGGCCATCTCCGTGAACTTAGTCTTGAGCTCCTGTTCGCGCCTCTTCGCCTCCTGCTTGTCGCTGTCCTCGACGTCGACGTAGTCCGCCAGGCCGAAGAGGTCGTCTCCGCACGACAGCTCCCACTCGCCCTGCTTGCCCTCCAGCAGCGCTGCCAAGGACAGCTGCGGCAAGGGCGGGGGGGGCTGAGACCACGGGAGCCATCGTGGCGTGCAGCTCCGTGATCGCCTCCTTGTAGATCTGATCCTGCTCCCCCAAGCGCTGGAGGATGCCTGACACCTTGGACTGCTGGAGGGCCACGCGCGAGTGCAGGCCGTCCAGCACCGAAGTCTCCCTCTCCAGGTCGACCTCCAGCTTCTTCGTGTTCTTGTGTGCCTGGTCCGCCCGCGTCTGGGGCGGGACCTCGTGCTTGTCCTTGACAGCCAGCACCTGCTGGTAGTACTCGGACATCTGCTCGTTGCCAGCCTTCCTGCCCAGCTCGATGAGCTGCTTGAGCTCCGCCACCGAGACGTTGGGCAAGGGGTCCGTTCCTGCCTGCAGCAGGCCCACTGGGAGCGGCGCCAAGCCTTGTCCTGCAGCAGCGTCAGCACCGCGAGCAGGCAGACCAGGAGGATGAAACTCATCATCCGCCCCCTTGCCCTTGGGCTTCGCCTTGGTCTTCTTGTCCTTTCCCGTCTGCCAGTGCTTCCCGCAATGTTTGCAAAATGCCACGTGCATAGGAGTCTTTCCACACCCGCAGAGCTCGCATCTCCAAGTCGCGTCACGCCAACCATTTGACATGCCGCGACCGCAGACTTTGACGAGACTGTGAAGCGAAAAGTGGCCGAAAGTGAAAAGATCCTCACCCTTGGCAGGGCTTCTGGACGAGGATCGTGCTAGTCGCTGTGACCAGCTCGAGCCCCGACCCCAGGGAAGGCGATGGCCCCAGGCAACGGCTTGAGCCAAATGGCTACGGACTCCTCGCTCCTCCTCCTCCTCCTCCTCCTCCTCCTCCTCCTCCTCCTCCTCCTCCTCCTCCTCCTCCTCCTCCTCTCCTCCTCCTCCTCCCCCCCCTCCTCCTCCTCCTCCTCCTCCTCCTCCTCCTCCTCCTCCTCCTCCTCCTCCTCCTCCTCCTCCTCCTCCTCCTCCTCCTCTTCCTCGACCCTCCTCCTCGACCCGCGAGACCCACGGGCCCAGTCCCAAGGGAAACGGGTCCCGGGGCCCGAGGTGTTTCGCTGATAGGCCGTCCTCGGACCGCGGGATCGCCACAGAACGGCTCAGGATGCAGAGCCGGCCCCGAGGGGAGCGCCCGGGGGTCCAAGACCCGTCTCTGTCAGGACCCGTCTGCTTCTTGGCAGCAGCCGCATATGTCGGAGCGCCGTTTGTTGCGACGCGCGGCCGTCCGTCTTGGGGAGGGCGCCTCGGCCACAAGGGCAAACAGCGTCCCGGGCGTAGGGCTTGCCGTGGGGTTTGCCGCGGTGCTGGTGGGGCGCGGGGCGCAGGGTTTGCCGTGGGTTTGCCGTGGTGTCGGCGTCGTCCACTTGGGCGCGTCGACGACAAGCGGCGCGGCGACATATTCGCATGGACTAGTGTGAAGGATCCGCCCATGTGATGGATACAGGAGCAGCGCGCCGCAGATTTGGATTTCTCAGCACGCGAGCACCATGCTATGAGTTTACAGCGCAGCCCCTCAACAAGCCAGAAAGTCCGTTTAGGCATGGCGAGCACCAGAGATAGCCCATATCGGCTGCACAGCGTTGTCGACCCTACATGTGCTGGCCGGCTCAAGTATGTGCGTTGAGGCATAGTGAGCACCAGGGATACCCGTATCGGCTGCACAGCGATAACGCCCCTACAAGTGTTGGCAGGCTTCAGAAGTCCGTTGAGGCATGGTGAGGACCAGGGATACACATATCGACTGCGAACCGATAACACCCCTTCAGGTGCTAGCAAGCTCAGTTAAGTCCGTTGAGGCATGGCGAGCACCAGGGATCTATATCAGCTGTACGCCTGGGACGCTTGAGCCGACACGAGTATGAGGTCAATCATCTGGTTCATATCTGCTCGTGAGGTCAATGGGCGCCTCACAGAAGGTTGGCAGCCTCATGAGGCGGGGGATGGGCAGAGAAGAGGGGCAAGAACGGATTGTATGGGGCAGAAGGTGATGTGTCAGTGGAAGCCAGAGGCACGAAATGGTCACAGTGGTTGTCTTGTCTCGCGGCGAGAGAACGAGGAAAAGGTGTTCGGGTCGCTTTGCTTTGGAGCAGACCCCACCTTTGCGCACTCCAGAGTACGCTTGAGATGCGGAGCCAGCCCACGCCACAAGATCAGCAGCTGCATCGGCAACCGAAGCACTGAGTATTGGGAGCGCCTCTTGTAGCAGCACTGCAGGCCCGTAGCGACCATCGACTGCCACCAGCAATGAAACGTAGCAGCTTGCATGGTAAGTTAAAGTTGGCGGTCGTCCTTGTCGCATCATGGCATTGTAGAAGGAAGGGAGTGGGTCTGGAAGATGATCATGCTTTGCAACGACGCGTGCTTCTTCGACCTCGTTGAGGCTATACGCGAGGAGATCGAGCATCTCACAGGATTGCATTTGATCGTAGCATCTCAGTTGGGCTGCCAGTCTGCTGAAGTCGTGCGGGGGGGGCGGCTACCAAAGGTATTGCGCTTACCAGGCTGCCGTGATTTGTGTACAGGAAGGGAGGGAGGCATGGAGGAAGTATGAGGGAACAGGGAGGATGAACAAGGGGTAAGGGACGAGGAACAAGTGATGAGGGACGAGAAGGAGGAGGACCAGCAACAGGAGCAGGCGAGAGGATTGTGTAGGGAAGAAGATGCAGGGGAGGCAGGAGCTGTCCCACTGTCCCCGCCATGGTTCCCATGCCAGTTTCATGCCGCCTTACTGCGGCACTCCACCGCCTTGGGTTTTGACGTCGAATTCACGAAACGTGTTGTACCATTCCTCGCTTTGGGAAAGTATTCCGTCTCGTCTTGTTTTCTCTCCTCTTCCTCTGCCCTCCCTTCCCCCTCCTCCGCCAGGTTGATGAGATGATGATGATGATGATAATGATGATGATGATGCTGCTGCTGATGATGATGATGATGAGTGAGGAGGAAGAGGAAGAGGAAGAGGAAGAGGAAGAGGAAGAGGAGGAGGAGGAATAGAAGGAGGATGAGGAGCAGGAGCAGGATGAGGAGGAAGAGGAGGAGGAGGACGAGGAGGACGAGGAGGAGGAGGAGGAGGAAGAGGAGAAGGAGGCGGAGGAGGAGGAGGAGGGGAACGACGACGACAACTACAATGACGACGAAAAGATGCGGAGGAGGAGGAAGACGACGACCAGGACGAGGGTAAAAATGAAGGGGAGGATGGGGACTACGTCAACAACAAGGGATTCGAAGGATGACGAGGAGAACAAGAGAGGGGGTGAAGAGCAGGGGAGGGGGGGCAAATAATGGTTCTGGCTGTCCCCATTGACACCGCTCATGTTCAGACGATTGAAGTCAGGCTGTACAAAATCACGATGTACGTTCAAAAGGTTTACTCTCGCGTAAGACTGTGGAGAGACGCTCTGCTTAGCATAGTTGACGTGCGCACCAGGAACCGGGAGGAAGGTGTAGGGGGTGAAGGCGAAGGAGGAAGGGGGATAAGAAGGATGAAAAGGAGGAGGAAGAGGAGGAGGAGGAGAAGGAGGAGGAGGAGGGGGGGCGAGGACGGGGAGGGCGACGACGGCGACGACGACTAGGGGATGGGGAGGCGAAACCCCGCCACCATGTCTGCTCTCTCCTCACTCCTCCCCGCACCCCTCCTTCCCGCCCCTCCCTTCCTTCATTGCACTGGAGGAGCAGGAGGAGGAGTGTGAAGAAGAGGATCGAGGGAGCCGTGCAGGAGGAGGAAGACGAGGACAGACGATAAGAGAGAGGGGAGGAGGAAGAGATGGAGGAAGGAGCAAGAGGAGAAGCAGGAGAAGGTGGAGGAAAGGCAGCAGGAGCAGGAGCAGCAGGGGCGGGTGGAGAAGCAGGAGCAGCAGCAGGAGGTGGAAGCAGGAGGGAGGGAAGGGCAGGGGACGAGGAGGAGGAGCAGGAGCAGGAGCAGGTACGCCAGCCGTGTCTTCCGCGAGGGCGCCCCGCGGGCACGCCAGCCGTACATTGTGCAACCTGGATGCGCTGGAGGCCACCCAGCTGTGGCGGGCGCTCGGTCCGGAGCGGCCTGAGGGACTCGGACTCTTGCCAACCCGGGGCCCTGGCGCTCTCTCTCTCTCTTTGGCCTCGCAGACTCAAGCCTGATCTGAAATCTATCCGTCTTGCCTCCCACGCGTTGGGAGCGCGGACTCCCACGCGTTGGGAGCGTGGACTCCTGCCAACCCGGGGCCCTGGCGCCGTCGCGCTGTGATCGCAGCAGCCCGCGCGACCGTCCGATGATTTCCCGACGAGCTACTGCCGGGCCGCGGCGATGCGGCGCCCGGGCGCCCTCGGCGCTCCGCCGGGCGCCACGTGCCGGATGCCGTGCAAGGCTGGCAGCGGCCACGGCGAGGAAGTCTGCGGCCAAAGGCTCGACCCGACGCTCAAGCACCGCCAGTTGTGCGAGCACGGCCGGCTGGCAGCGGCCACGGCGAGGAAGTCTGCGGCCAAAGGATCGACCCGACGCTCAAGCACCGCCAGTTTTGCGAGCGCGGCCCCGCGCGCATGCGGCCGCACCGCGCCTTGGCTGCAGCGCTCGCGCCTCTCCTGCGGATATGCCGCGCGGCGGTCGATGTGGAGCGCACGCTCCCTGAGCTGGTCCGCATCACCGAGTCTGGCGCGGTGATAGAGGCACTCAGCGGGAAAAACAAGCGACCTGCACGAAACGTCACTGTAAAGGTAGACCCCCGCCCTTCGCGCTCGGTCTACATTTCAAGGTTCTTCGGGTCGGGGTCTACATTTAAGGGTGCTTACATCTCGCGAGTGTCGACGTTTCAGGGTCTGTCTGGTCGGGCTCTACATTTGAGCCCCGTAGAGCGGGTCTACATTTTGAGGCCCTTCTCGCAGGTCCACGTTTGGGGTGCTGATAGTTGCGTTTCGCTGAAGTCATGGACCCCGTGGTGACAGTCCCTGGGCCCGCCCCGCCGCTCAACGTCGATACCTCCACCGCGTGCCCGCATGCGTCCCGTTACAGTGCCGTTTTTAATACATGCTCCGCGTGCGGATCATGTCTTAAAAATGCAGGGATTTTGTATTCAAAACAACGAAGAGTTCATGCATACGGTTATTCATTAATTAATCATGTGTTAACAACCGAAAAGAAAGAAAGAAAGACAAAACAATACAAACAAACAAAAACTATAGATTAAAAACTGCCTTGTAATTACCACACGGCGGCCACCAGCGTGGGGGAAGCAGCGGCAGCGGCGGCCGCCGGCGAGCACCCGCACACGACGGCGCCGACGTCCTCCCCGCGGCGCTCGAGACCTGTGGCCGCCTGGGCCCGGGGCACGCTCCGGGCGCGCGAGCACCTCGCACGGCAGGCTGGCGCAGGCATGCGGGATTGCTGTGGCGGCGCCGCACTCGCTGCCGACCTGGCGGGCAGCGCTGGAGAGATGCGTCCTCTTCGCGGCCGCGGACGTAGACGTGTTGGCGCTGGGCCGCGCGCCCACTGCGGCCGAGCCCCCCGCGTAGCATGGGGGCGCGCGTGCGGCGGCGGCGGGCGAGGGCGAGGACACGCTTGCACAGGAGATGTGCTGTTGGATAGTGATCTTCGGTGTTGTCGTAGCAAGAGCAGGAGTTGGAGAAGGGATGGCAGGGGGGCTGGAAAGAGGGGAGGCACCGCGGCGGCGCCAGGGGAGCAGACCGAGCCAGTTTCCGACGTCTCGGGCGTCCTGGCGCTGATCCAGGCCCGCGATATGTACCTCGAGGCCCGCGCGTCCACCCTCCCCAATTTTCCGCTGGTGTCTCCTACTCATCCTCCTCATATTCCTCCTCCGCCTCCTCCTCTTTTTGATCGCCGGTCCCTTTTTACATAGTGGCATGCCTTATGGACACACTTGGTGCTGGATCTGGAGGCACTGGATTGGGTCGCGTCGACCCATCCCCTACCCCCCATACATACACACACACACGCACCTTCCGTTGGAGCTCATCCTCCTCTTCCTTCTCCTCCTCCTCCTCCTCCTCTTCGTCCTCCTCCTCTTCCTCCTCATCCTGTTCCTGCTCCTGATCCTCCTCCTCCTACTCCTCCTCCTCCTCTTCCTCTTCCTCCTCACTCATCATCATCACCACCACCACCATCATCATCGTCATCATCATCATCATCATCATCATCATCATCATCATCATCATCATCATCATCATCATCATCATTATCATCATCATTGTCCTCCTCGTCCTCCTTGTCCTCCTCCTTCTCCTCTTCCTCTTCCTCCTCCCCTATTCCTTACAAATCATTTCTCCCTGTCGCATCCCGAGGCCGGTTTTTAAGGCGGGCTGGGCGTTTCGCCTGAGACTTCCGCCTCCTCCTCCTCCTCCTCGTCCTCCTCCTCCTCCGCCTCCTTCTCCTCCTCCTGCTCCTGCTCCTGCTCCTCCTCCTCCTCCTACTCCTCCTCACTCATCATCATCATCATCATCATCATCATCATCATCATCATCATCATCATCATCATCATCACCATCACCATCACCATCACCATCATCATCATCATCATCATCATCATCAGCATCAACAACATCATCATCATCATCATCATCATCAGCATCATCATCATCATCGTCATTGTCCTCCGTTCTCCTTGTCCTCCTTGTCCTTCTCCTCCTCCCCCTCCTCCATTCCTTCTCCTTAAGAGCTTCACGGATTGCGGCTCCTTTTCAACATGTGGCTCTCGCTTTGGCGCCGCGCACATTCGTTCATACAATTTGCAAGAGCTTCACGGATTCACATCATCAATGTACCAGAAATGGTGTTTTGGAAGGATTCAGAATTATGAGGATGCACCAGTTACGTTAGTTCGCGGCGTTGTGAAGTCCCAGGGAGATCGTCAGGACGCATCAGTCAGGTTGATCCGTGGCGTTGGAATCCCGAGAACAAAGTTTTGACATGCTCCAGGGTCGTCAAACAGTCGTCTTCCAACGAGGCAGTTTCCTCACTGGAAGAGCACCGCTGTAGGGGCCCATGAAGCGGGAGCTTGGAAAGAGAGCTCAATTTCAACATCGTTGATGACTCTTGGGTTTACTGGTCCTCCTCCTTCTCCGCCTCCTCCTCCTCCTTCTCCATTCCTTTTCCTTATAAACAAGTTTCCGCCTTCTCCTCCTCCTCCTCCTCCTCCTTCGCCATTCCTTTTCCTTATAGATAATCTTCCCTGTCGCACCTGGGGGCCAGTTTTTTTTTGGGCGGGCCGGGCGTGTCGCGTGAGGTTTTGTTCACCATTCATGGTCTCGAAGCTTCATGATTGGAAACAGGTTTACAGATGGAGGAGGAGGAGGAGGAGGAGGAAGGAGGAGGAGGAGGAAGAGGAGGAAGAGGAAGGAGGAGGAAGGACACTCGCTTCAGCACCACGCACACTCGCTTCAAGCATGTGCAGGGGCTTCGCGGATGGAGGGCGGCTCCTTCTCAAACTGTGGTTCTCGCCTGTGCGCCGCGCGTCTTCGGTTGAGAAGCTTGCAAAAGCTTCACGGATGGAGGGCGTGTTTTTCAAAATGTACCTCTCGCTCTTGCGCGGCGCACATTCGTTTTCAAAATGTGCAAGAGATTCACGGATTGAAGGCGGGTCGTTTTCGAAATATAGTTCTCGCACTAGCGCGGCGCACTTTCGTTTAAAAAGTTGCTAGAGCTTCACGGATTGAGGGCGGGTCGTTTTCAAAATGTGGCTCTCGTTTTAGCGCCGCGCATTGTCGTTTTAAAATTAGCCTGGCGAAGGACCCAACCATATGCAGTTTAAACACCGTCGCTGTATGCACGGCATTCGGAGGAGCTCCTTATGGAGCCACGAAGCGTGTGAGGCGTGTGCCAAAGGCGGGCGCATGCGAACGCTGCCTTAGGTGGGGCTCCTTGTGGGGCCACGAGACGTGTGAAGGTGTGCCAAAATGGGTGCGGCGACCGCATGCGAACGCTGGCATTGGGACCTTCGGTGGGGTTCTCTATGGAGCCACGAAACGTGTGATGGGGTCAGGGGCAGGGTCAGGGTCGCAGCATGCGCCGGAGCGCGTCCTGCGCGGGCTGCTGCGCGCGCGGCGTCGCACGCCTCTGTGCTGCCGCCACGTGTTCTTGAGAATTACCGCACGCGCTTCTTGATGGTTCTCACTGATCCCACTATTCTTGATAATTTCTTCGAAACACAGATGAAGCAAAATAAAACCCATTGTGCTTGAACGCTCATGCACGCACCTTTCTTGATGGTTATCACAGGTTCCGTTATTATTGATGACTTCTTCACTTAAGACGCAGATGCAGCAACATAAATCCCATTGTCTTGAAGAATCTCACACGCGGCACAGACATATGTAGCGAACAAGAAAAATGACGCTTAGTCGGTCCATCTCTTCGCGGGCCGTCCTGCTGTTCTCCTTCCAACAGGGTCCCACTTCAGCGCCAGGCTTCCCCAATGCCGGTCTGAACACCTCCTGAAGCTTTTCGAGGAGTCTGCTCTTGCGCACCTCCTGAGTTTGCAGCCAAGTTGGGAAAGCAAATTTCTCACACTCTTGCTCAGCGCGATGCGTTGCCCGCTTGATCCAATCAACGTAAGACTCGTCTGGCGCCCTCCCCGAGCCAACGATCTTCCTGAGCATTGTACGCACGGCCACGTTGAGCTTTTGTGATCTCGCCGCAGTGAGCGTCCACGCACCACTGCCGTAAATAACAGTAGGTGACACAACAGCATCGAACAGTCTGAACCTCTTTCTCAGCAGGTGACCCTTGTTGCACAGCTCGCCCTTGAAACGGCCGAACGCCGCCCAACCTTTTGGAATGTGATTACGGATCTCCACGTCGCGGTAGTCTCCAAAAGTCAGCTGCCTGCCAAGGTACGCCGTGCTGCCACCCACAGGTAGCACCTCGACTTGTCGTCCGCCTACCTGTACGTGTCGCTGTCGCCACACGCCCTTTCGGTTCCGCACGTTTGACATGATCTTGGCTTTTCCAGTGTGGATTTTCAGACCAGCTCCAGCTGCGGCTTCGCTCAGATCTTCGAGCATTCTTCGAACTTGCGCCCGGGTGGATCCAAGCAGGAGTATGTCGTCCGCGAAACGTAAATTTGTTAACGTCCATGGTTGCAATTTGAAACGAAGCCTGGATGCCCGCTACTTGTCCCTCAGTCTTCGCATCAACGATTCCAGCACTGCGTTGAACATAGTTGACGACATCGGGTCTTCTTGCGTGGTCCCTCTTCCTGAGACAAACGAACGGCTTTGGCAGTGAGATACCACCTGCCCAGTCTGATTCGTATACAGACGTCTCAGCACTTGCTCGTAGGGTTCCGGAACCTCTTGCTCTCTCAAAGCGTTCCAGATGGCCGAGTGGTTCACGGAATCAAGCGTTTTCTCGAAATCTTCTGCAGCAACCCATACATTAACGCTGAACTCCCTCGACGTCTCGTAAATCAACGACATCGTCACCAAGTGGTCTTCGCAGCTGTATCCTTTCCGGAAGCCCGCCTGCCTAACGAACTGCTGACACCCCAGGAGTGCCACCGGTCGTTGGTTGAGAACCATTGCGAACAGCTTGTGCATAATCGGTAAAATTGGGATGGGGCGATAGTTTTCGGGTAACTGTGGGTCGCCATTTTTGAACAAAATCTTCACGCAGTTGTGCCTCCACGACTCTGGCGGCTCATCCCCGTGGACCAGGATGCTCGCGAAGACGTCGGCCAGCACCTTCTTTAAGTACTCCCCCCTGCTTGGAACATTTCGGCAACGATCCCTTTCGAATCCTCTGCCTTCACTTTCTTCAACATGCTGCTGTACTTGACGGTATAATGAAAGTGGCATCTCTGTTTCTGTCCGCGTCGCCGCCCGCCCCAGATTTCTCCCGGGCTCTGCATAGCTCTTCGTAGAAATCAGCCCAGACGTCGACGATGCCTTGCCTATCCGAGCAAACGTTTCCATCCTTATTGACCACACTGGTGAGCCTCACTTTCTTGAAGTTGCTGTGGATGTCTTTGATATGCCCAATGTTTTTGAATTCTGTCAAGATTTTATCAATGTGCTCCGTTTTTCCTCGGCGCTCAAAGTCCCGAAAAACTCACTGTAGTTCCTTACATATTTCTTTCATTGGTCTGTGATCACCTTCTCCTCTACGCGCAGCCCGCCTTTCAGACATCAAACTCAAGATGTTCAGCGGCAATTTTGCGTGGTCGTTCTTCGGTCTTTCTGCTTTGCCCTCCTTCTGTCTCGCAGATGCCCTCAGACACTCTTCCAACTCCTCACGCGCTGCTGCTGCATTTGGCCGCCGCCCATCGTCTGATTGCATCTTTGTACTTGATCGTATGGCGGTTTCAACGTCTGCTGCATAACCGTCTCGAGGCCGAAAGGTTGGGTCCTCGAGGTCTCGCCGCCCACGCAGTGCGCCGGCCGCCTTCCTGCTCTGACGTTGCTCTCAGACACAAAGTTACCCTTCTGTGGTCTGCCCCAACCCCCAATTGCATCTTTGGCTCCTGAAAGCGTCATCATGTCTTCCGCCCGGCGGCATACGCCAAAGAAGTCGATCTGGCGTTCGTGAACACCGTTTCTGTGTGTCGACGTGTTGCTGTCTTGCATTGGGTAAAACGTGTTAGTAGCTGATGGCATATTCTCTGCCAGAAATGCGGCCAACGTGTCACCTCGATCATTTCGTTCCCCAATCCCGTGGTCGCCAACACATTGGTTATCGCATGAATCGCCGCCAGTGCACAACACGGCGTTCCAGTCGCCCCCCGCGACTAAGATCAGGCCCTGTTGCACCGCCTGTCATTGTACGCGTTCTAATTTTATATTCATGGCCTCTACATCTTCATCTGGATATGTGGAATCAGACATGTACACAGAGACGAGCCGAAACAACAAGTGTGCAATGTTGATGTCCAACCAAAATATACGATCGCCGCTAGTTGAAAATGACGATATGCCAGAAGCCCACCGCGTATGCACCAAAATTGCTACACCACTTCGGTTGATGGCCCCCCCGGCCCCCAAGAAGATGTGTCCGCTCTCTGTTATGAACTGTTCTTCCTCTGCAGGTCCCCACGTTTCATTCACGAGAACAGCGTCCCAGTTCCCCATAACAGATAATTCAGCCAACAATTCTTGAAATCGGTTTTTATGTTTGATCGATTGAAAGCTTTTCGCAAGAAACTGCAATGTTGTAAATGATGGAATATCCCATGCTTCTTGCTTCCCTTTTGCTTTTCTGACTGGATCAACTACCGCGCGTTGCGCTGTAAATGACGCCGTTTTGTCGCAACCTCCTGGCTGTGCCCGCGAGAGTAGACAAGCAGGAACGTCACCATCCATTGTTCTGAAATTGTCCCGTCCTCCCCCACAGCTCCTCAGAAGATTTTGACCAGAATGCAAAAATGCACGTTTGTAGATGACCTTTTTCGTGCTATTCTTGGCCTGGCACTCTTGGGCAAGCGAGTGCGTGTACGCACCCACGAACCCTACGCGTCGTCCTCTCTCCTCCCGCCACGATTGTCGAACCACTCCTCGATCTCTGCCTGCACATCGTCTTTCCTCCGATGGCTTGACCACTGCGTTGTCCGTGACGGTCGCCACAACCTTGCCCTGCAACTTGACTACGCCCTGGTTCCACAGAATGCGGACGATCTTGGGGTCCTTCTCACATTTGTCAATGGGGTGCCCCTTGATCAAACCAAGTGCTCTGTCCCGTCCCCGTGCCTTGAATGTTCGATTATCTGCAAACCAAAGTTTGGTGTCTCCCCCTATGTTTATCGACGCCCTCCGGATACGCTGGCAGAAGCCTTTCTTCGTTGCCTCCGTGGTGAACTGGATGACTCCGACGAGGGCCAAGTCCGTGAGCGTGAACACCTTCTGTGCCTTGGTCTTCCTGGAGTCCTCCTTCAAGAATCCCTCCACCTTGGATTTCAACGCCTCCGACTCCTCCGAGAAGCCTCCGACGATCACCTGACGAGATCTGGCGGTTTCTCCTGCCCCGCCCGCTGCATCTGCTCCACGTCCGCGCGGAGGCTGCGAACCGATTCCGTGGCAGAGCTCGCCCTCTCCGAAGCCCTCTCGGGCTGCACTCGCACTGACTTCGCTTCCTCCGGAAGTTCTGCCACCTCCCTCCGCCATGGCCACAACTGCTGCGCAGGCATCTTGGGGATCGCTCGAATCTCATTCATCAAGCGTCCTTCCATGTCCTCATCTCCTTCCCCCCCTCCCTTCGTCATCAACTCGTCCTCGTCCTCGTCCCATGGGTAGATGCCGGTGTTCCGATCGAAGCGCGGTGCTCCGCCGATGGGTTGCCCCCTGCCTCTCTTCCTCTCTGGTGTGCTCCCCGCTGGATGTTCACGCTTGTCGGCACGGCATGACCCACAGATGTGCCAACAGCATGCGTCACAAGCCTAGCGTCGAGTTCCACCTGGGATGATGTCCCCGCAGGTGTCGCACTCGATATCTGACTTGTGCAGCACTCTCTCCAGCCGCCTGTTAATTTCCTCATAAATCATGGTCATCGTACACTGGCACTGGAGGTCGCCACTCCAGCTGCGGAGCGCAGGCAGTCCAGGCACAAGAAAGAATGCACTTATCGATGGAAGGCGAAGCCCAGATGTGGTACTTGAGCCCCGATGTGGTGCTTGAGCCAAAATGGGCGCGGCGGGCGCATGAGCCAGGAAACGTGTGAGGGGTGTTCCACAATGGGTGCGGCGGGCGCATGTGCCACGAAACGTGTGATGGGTATGCCAAAATGGATGCGGCGGGCGCATGCGAACGCTGGCACTTGGGCCTTCGGTGGGGCTCCCTATGGAGCCACAAAACGTGTGAGGGGTGTGCCAAAATGGGTGCGGCGGGCGCATGCGATCGCTGGCAGTTGGGCCTTCGGTGGGGCTCCCTATGGGGCCACGAAACGTGTGAGGGGTGTGTTGAAACGGGTGATGACGATCATGAGACGGGGAGGGAAAGGGCAGCAGGAGGATGAGGAGTGAACGCGGGGACCGTCTCTTCAAAACGAGGACCCAATACCACAGGATGGTTGGCAACAAATGCAAGTGTTTCACGATTGAGGGTGGTTCCTTTTAAAAATGTGGATCTCGCTGTAGCGCCGCGCACATTCGTGTTTTGGAAGGACTCCGGATCATGAGGGTGCAGCCCTTATGTGGTTCGTGGTGTTGTGAAGTCCCAGGAATGGCATCCTGGCACGATTCATGACCTTCAGGACGCAACAGTCAGGTTGATCCGTGGCGTTAGAATCCCGAGAAGATGTTTTGGCATGCTTCAGGGTCTTCAAACGGTTGTCTTCCAACGAGGCAGTTCCTTCACTGGAAATACACCGTTGTAGGGGCCTATGAAGAGGGAGCTTGGAGGGAGAGTGTATTCCAACATCGTTGATGATTATTGAGTTTACACTGGTCCTCCTCCTCCTCCTCCTACTCCTACTCCTTCTCCTATTCCTCCTCCTTCTCCTTCCCATCCTCCTACTCCTACTCCTGCTCCTACTCCTCCTCCTTCTCCTCCTACTCCCTGTCCTCCGTGTCCTCCTCCTCCTCCTCATCATCATCATCATCCTCATCATCATCATTGTCCTCCTTGTCCTCTGTGTCCTCCTCCTCCTCCGCCTCTTCCTTCTTTTCCTCCTCCTCCTTCTCCTCCTCCTCCTCCTCCTCCTCCTCCTCCTCCCCATCCCCCTCCCCTCCTCCTTCTCCTCCTCTTCCTCCTGTTCCTCCTCCTCCTCCTCCTTCTCTCCTCCTCCTCCTCCTCCTCCTCCTCCTCCTCCTCCTCCTCCTCCTCCTCCTCCTCCTCCTCCTCCTCCTCCTCCTCCTCCCCCCTCCTCGGGGGGGCAGTGGCCTTTCCCCCGGAGCCTCAGGAGTGGAGCCTGGCGCGCAGGGGCCTCGATGCGGTCGTCCCGGGGCTTAGACCTGGCTTGCCAGGTGTGCGGGGCCAGAGGGATGCCGAGTTCCACATGGGTTCGGCCACTGGCTGGGGCTCTGGGCTCGCGGGGGAGAGAAGTTCGTTTGCCAGGCGATCAGGCGGGATGGTTTCGGGGGTGGGCGAGGCGTGAGGGGAGGCGATGACGTTGCCACCCAGGCCCCATGGCATGGTTGACACCTGGGTCAAACATCTGAGTTGATGCCCCTGGCTTGCGGGAGAGATGGATGGCCATCCCAGATAAGCAGGCGGGAGTGCCTCGGTGGTGAGCGAGGTGCGGGAGGAGGCGAAAGCCTTGTTTCCCAAGCCTCGTGGCCTGATTTTGCGGTTGGGCTGTTCCGCCCAGCTGGCACACAGAGCGCGACGCATGTAGTCCGCGAAGCCTCGCCTTATTCTGCGTCGTCGTCCTCCTCCTCCTCCTCCTCCTTCTCCTCCTCCTCCCCCTCCTCCTCCCCCTCCTCCTCCTCCTCCTCCTCCTCATCCTCCTCCTTCTCCTTATCTTTCCCCTCGTTTCGTTCGTCCTGTCGTGCCGTCTTCCGTGCCGCCTTCGGCGCCGTCTTCCGCTGGACCAGGGCTCCGGGGCAACATTCCACCTTCTGCCGCCATGTCTTGGAATGTGGAGGCCTGCCAGCGTCAAGGGAAGGGATGTTGGTGGCATCATCAGTATCCTCTTCCCTCTACGCTTCCTTCTGGATTCGTCTTCGGGATCTTCGACCAGACGAGCACACGCCAGGTCCCCATTGCCAGCGAGCGCTATCTAGGCGATCGCACCTTCACAAATGCCGAAGTGTCTGGCCTCGAGCTGATCACCAATCTGATGCACAGGCTCGGTAATGCCCCCAGTGGCTGCGGCCAACATTCACGACCTATTTGCAAACCTCACAGCACAACACAGATTCCAAGCATCAGCCTTAATCGAACTCGTCTTAGCAGGCGGCCAATCCCAATCCTCTCTCTTCCTCATCACCAGCATCATCAGTGCCATGATAACACCCTTCTTCTTCATCGTAATCAGCAGCGGCAGCACCACCACCACCACCACCACCACCATCATCATCATCATCATCATCATCAGCATCAGCATCAGCATCATCATCAGAATCATCATCATCCACATCATCGGCATCATCAACATCGTCATCAGCAGCATCGTCATCGTCATCATCAACAACAGCAACAACCTCATCACCATCATCACCAGCATCATCAGCAGTATCATCATCATGATCATCATAATCGTCATCATCAGCATCATCATGAACATCACCTTCACGCTGCTATTCCCCCTCATCCTCACATGGAACGTCCACTGTTAGCGCTCTGGGTTGGCACGCGTCCGGCAAAGCTGCCACTGCGCCAGAATAGAGAGCACGACGGCAAGAGGGTAGGAAATGATTGATTGCGGTGCGGGCTGACACATGGGAGGTGGTTACGGCCCTCTTCTGTTTCCTTCTCTTCCTCCATCTTCTCTTCTCCCTTGTCCCCCTCGGTGTGATCCGCCTCCTCCATCTCCTCGACCCACTCTGTGCACGACGAGCATGCTCGCACCCGCCCGCGGCGAAACAGGTGGAGTTCGACCTGAATGCAGAGACGCTCTCCGACCCCCTGTTCCGCACGCAGGCGGCTCCTGCGCGCCTCCACGAGGACGGCGGAGGAGGAGCCGCGGCAGCAGGGGGAGGACGAGGGGCGAGGCGGGAGAAGAACGAGACATCGGAAGACGACGAGGCGAAGATCGGGCAGGGGAGGACAGGGAGGACGAGGAGGAGGAGATAGAAGAATGAGGAAGTGCGGAGGAAGGCGAACTAGCTCGGGGAACAGGAGCCGATAGTGGCCGTGGCGGGTAATTGCTAGTGAGGTTTGGTCGTGGGGCCCCTTCCACTCGTTCATGCACTGGCATGTTTCGCTCCGTGTTTGGCAGTTGCCATTGCCCCCTTCCGTTGCCTGCTTGTTTCTTCTCTCTCTCTCTCTCCTCGCCCCGCCTTCCGCTGCTGATGCGTAGCGTGCTCTCTGGGCCTCCCCTCCTCTCTGTCTCTCGCTCCCTCTCGTCTCGCCCGGCGCTCTCCCCTCCCTCGTTCCCCTCTCGCCCCCTCGTCGCTGCTGGGGCTGTGGCTGGGGGATCGGCGTCTTGCTCCTGGACTGCAGCGCGTCTCCTTCCGTGCTTGGCACGCTGGGATGGCACGTCGCTTCTCAGTCCCCCGTGCGGCCTGGCCTGGCCGTCGCCCCCCCCTGCCTTTTCTGCCGGCGCCGCCCCGGACTGCCGCCGCGTCCCCCTCGACCTTCCTCCATCGGGTTTGGCCAGGACCCCCGGTAAGGGGACCTGGTTACTGGTAGGGCCCCGGAACCCTTGAATGGGCCAGAATCACTAAACCAGGTTTGCCATAGCTGGTGCTTCTTCGGGTGACGGCAACTCCGGTTGGTGGCATGGGACGGGGGGGGGGCGTCCCCAGTACAGATCATTAAACCCGGTCCCACTAGACCCAGTTCTGCCAACGCCCGATTCCTCCACACATTTCGATTTGGTCGTCTCAGTTTTGACGTACAGCCGACCCTTCTTCGTCGACTGATCAGTATTGGACTGAAGAGTATACCCTTTGGTGTTAAAAAACAAAAAATGCGAATGCAAGAATATTTTTTATCATGGGCAGAAAAAATGAAACATACCCAGGCATCCTTAAGACTGATCAGCAGAAAAACTGAAAAGTACCCTTTGCTGCCCAGTCTTGGACTGATCAGTCGGTCGACCCTGCCAGATCAAGGGTGTCCTTGTGTCCTGAGCTTCTTTTGCACATCCACTTCGGCACCGCCTGCTCCCCAGGCCCCGCCCGCTCCGGCCGCCTGAGGCCCCGCCTTCCTGTGCCCTGTCTCCCTAATTAAAGCTGTGCGTAGCCCGCTTAGCTTTTAACGGAAGAGGTTCGCTCTCGCCCCGCAGATCAAAAAATTGTGTCCTGAGGTTCGCGACCCGTGCCTTCTCACACTCCTGTGGCAGCGGGGCCTCGGAGGGGTCTCGTGCCCCCTCGCGTGTCCTTTCCAATCAGCCCCGACTGTAGTGTTACGCCGGGCGTCCCCCTACAGGGGGATTTTCGACGAAAAATAAAAAAATAAAAAAAAGCCCAAATATAGTCCAAAAATATACCAAAAATAGTATGGGAACTTTTGGGGGGGTATTGTTTTGACCTTTTGGGTGTATTTTGGGGGTATGCTTTATGTTTCGTCGAAAATCCCCCTGTAGGGGGACACGCCCGACATAACTGTAGTGCCAGCCAGTGCTCGAGCACGGGCTCTCCGACGCTGCGCCGCGATCAGGAAGTCCCCAGGCGGATCGCTTGGGCCAGAACGTCGACGGGAGCACGGTGTTCTCGAACGCCCTGCGGCCCCCGCTGTTTCGA
>CAUYUJ010006541.1:45000-52935 GCA_963575745.1 Prorocentrum cordatum
ATCTCACTATCGATCTCGCTAACGATCCCACTTGTTGGGACACCACGGGACACTTCGGGGCACCACATCGACCTCAGTACCGGTCTCACGATCGATCTCATTCAACGGGACGCCACGGGACACCTGTCGATCTCATTATCGATCTCACTATCGATCTCACTTTTTGGGACACCACGGGACACCTCGGGGCACCACATCGATCTCACTATCGATACCACTATCGATCTCACTATCGATCTCACTATCGATCTCACTCAACGGGACACCACGGGACACTGCGGGACACCGCGAGCCACCGCCGGACGGGCGGGCGGGGGAAAATCATTTGTTTTGACTTCGCCCTAGCAACAGCGGTTTCATTCCTCTCGCGCGCCCACGCAGCTTCGCCTCGCCCGCACGCACGACACGAACGAAACGAAACGATTTCCCGGTTGGGGGTCTCCGTTCCGCTGCTATCTCACCCCCCAACCTCCGACACACACACACACACGTGTTTGCAGTCGGCGGCGCAGAGCGTCCTCAAGCGCGAGCACTAGATTGAAGTGCGAATTGCGATTGATCATTGTCGGAGGCACAATGCGCAAAGAGTTGCGCACTGACGAGTGCAAAAATGTGTAGTGTGAAGGAGGAGTTACAAAACCATGCATGCGAAACGTGCAGCGGCCAGAAAATCGATGAGGCAACTCAACTCCAAGCAAATTGAAGCCCGAGCAGTCTGGCGCGAACTGGTGGCCACTGAATCACCGAAGAGCAGTGTTTGACAATGAAGCGCAAGAAAGAATTGCAACGGCTGCCAGACCAGCCGATGGGTGGAATGAAACGCTGACCCAAAACGGCAACATATTTTAGTGAGGTGCGCACCAACACAACCATCACTGCAACAGATTGGTAGGGTGTAGGCCAACAAACCAAGACTGTAAAGCCGTGGCGGTGCACGGAGTGCGGACAGCTTGTAGCGAGACCACGACAGCGTGGAAACCGGAAATAAAAAGCGTCGAACTACGACGCTGATGCTCCTTCCCTAAGTATCCGCATGCAAACAGGACATCATGCAGACGATTGGATCAAACGCGTGCAATTCCGCAAGCAACAAAGTCAAATTGAGCAAGCGCTGCGGAGGGCCCGCCGCGATTGCAATGTGCCCCCGCACAGGCACCCGTGAGCCGAGGCGGACCACCCAGCCACTGCCGCCACCGCAGACGAACAGGGGGAGAAAGCGGAGCAGCGAAGACCGCGGGAGGAGACGCGCTGTCGTGCCAAGCGGCATGACAGACAACGACCGGACAGCGGACCGAGCCACCCCATGACCTACCAGACGCTTCAGAAGCCCAGCAGCTGAGCTCAATACAGCTGGCGAGGATACGCGTCCACAGAAAGGCGGCTGAGCGCGAGAGTCGCGCGGCCGCAAACGCGTGACAGCACGGCGGTGTCGCCGCGCACGGACGCGTCCCGCGGCCGAACCGGGCGCCACGGGGAGCCAGAGACAGCCCGCGACGGCCGTCTTGCAACGTCGCGAGGCTGCCAGCAGGGCCGAGCTGACGGCGCGACGCCGCCTCAGGCGGCAAACTTCGTGCAAGGGCACCGGACGCACCTGGCGACACGTGGGGCATGCCACGTGTCACAAGGGCGGGGCGCAAAAAGAGAAGGCAGGCACCACTGGCGGCGGAGCCGCGTGGGTGGTGCGCAGCGAGGCATTGGCAGCAGGTCGCCGAGCAGAAGGCGCAACGGCTTACAGAAAACATGCGCAGGCGCTTCCAAGCAAAAAGAGCAAGAGACACACACACACAGACACACACACACAAAAAAAAACAAGCAAGCAAGCAAACAAACAAACAAACGTCGCCAGGCGAAAAGGGCGTTGAAAGAGTGTTCGGGAGCGCGTACGGACACAGTCAGGAAACGCATGCGTCGACAGCGGCGAGATCGGTTGGTGGAAGCAAGGAACCCGTACACCGTACACTGGATATCCCATGGGCGTCGACGTTGCGGACGGACGGGCTCGAGATGATTGAGTGAAGAGTTGTGGATATGTGAGTCCGCTTGATGAAAGGGGACGAGAGTGACCTTGGGCTGCATCTCTCGCTGTGACTTCGCGTGCACCTAGCGGGTTGTTGATGTGGGGGGGCGCATTGTCTTTCCCGGCCCCTGGAGAGGCCAACCTCCCGGCGCGGGAGCGGCGCCGAGGCCGAGCGTGGCGGGGCGTCGACGCCTCCCATTTGCGGCGAAGCTTGCAAACATACAAACACACGCACGCACGCACGCACGCACGCACGCACACACGCACGCACGCACACACACACACACACACACACACACACACACACACACACACACACACACGCACACGCGCACACACACACACACACACGAACACACACACACACACACACGAAAACACGCACACACACACACAGAGAGAGAGAGAAACACAGAGAAACACACACACACACACACACACACACACACGCACACACACGCTCGCAAACACACACGCACACGCGTACGCGCAGCTCCCCCCCAGTGACTCGCGGAGACGGTGCTCGGCCAGGCGGCCCGCCGCCGCCCCATGCGCCACAGGGGCCGTCGCCGCCACGACGAGGGCGCGTTCCGCCTCCTCGACCTGCTTCATAATACAGTGGAGGCCCATGCCAAGAAACACCCTGCTTGCCTCCAGGGTGCCCTGGGTTTCTTGGGTTCCGATGGTTTTGCGACGGAGAGCGCGACGTTCCCACACCAAAGATTAATCGACGTCCTGGGGTCTCAGGGTTGGGTTTCATGTGGAAAGTTTCTTGTGGACTGGCCTCCACTGTATACTACGGCCACGAACTTTGGCCTAGCGTGTCGCGCCGCCGGTTCTGGCCCACCACGCGTCGGCGCGACACGCAGTCCGCATCCCAGACCCCAGGCGTCAACGCTTCGGGTGTTTCCCAGCCTCCTGCCCCGCGGAGCGGAACGACACGCCATCCGTTCGGAGGGCACAGCGTGTCGTCAGGGCCGCGGCAGCGACACGCCGAGCAAAAGTTTCTGACCGTCTGCCACGCCGCCGCGGCCTCTCGGGCGACGGCGCCTCGGCGGGGCCGTCGAGGGGCTCGCCGCGTCCGCGGGCGCGTCAGGGGCGGGGCTGCGCGGAGAGGAGCGCCACGGCCGATCGGAGGATGCCCTCCGCCGCCTGCAGGAGCCGCGCGGCCCGCCGGCGGCGAGCCCAGCCGCGAGCCCCCCGAAAGGCCCCCGGCGCCGGCGCCGAGCGGGAGCATCCTTGGCGAACCTTGGCAGCAGGACGGCGCGGCAGCGGGGTCTGCGGCGCGACGAGCTGGAGCCAAGACGGTGCTGTGCGAGGGAGGGCTGAAGGAGGAGGAGGGAGGAGGAGGAGGAGGAGGAGGACGAGGAGGACGAGGAAGACGAGGACGAGGAGGAGAGCATGGAGGGAGGAGGAGGAGGAGGAGGACAAGGAGGGCATGGAGGAGGGCATGGAGGAGGGCATGGAGGGGAGGAGGAGGAGGGGGGGAGGAGGAGGAGGCAGGATGGAGGTAGAGGGGAGGAGGAGGAGGAGTGAGGAGGAGAGAGGAGCGAGGAGGAGGAGGAGGAGGACGTGGAACGAGGAGGAAGAGTGTTGGAGGGCCATGGAGGGCCGAGAGGAGGACGATGACACGAGGGTCGAGGCCAGAGTCGAGGACAGAGGACGAGGAGGTAGGCAGGGCATTGAGGGCCTTGGAGGGCATGGAGGGGAGGAGGAGTTAGGAGGGGAGGAGGGGGGAAGGAGTGCTAGGAGGGAGGAGGGAGGGAGGAGGAGGAGGATGGAGGGACTTGGAGTGAAGGGGAGGAGGGGGAGGGAGGGAGGAGGGGGGGAGGGGGAGAGGGTACGGAAGGGGGGAGGGGAGAGGGGATGAGGGGAAAAGGTGAGAGAGGGAAGGGGAGAGGGGCGAGGGGGAGAGGGGGACAGGTAGAGCAGGGGAGTGCGATGGGAGAGGGGAGAGGGGAGAAGGGAGAGTGGAGAGGGGAGCGGGGAGAGGGGAGAGGGGAGAGGGGAGAGGGGAGATGGCGGCGGACGAGGCGAAGGAGGACAGACATAAATTTTCCCTTCCCCTCCCTCTACGGAGGATGAGGAGGAGGAGGAGGAAGAGGAGGCGGAAGATGTGGAGGAGGAGGAGGAGGCAAAACAAGGGACGAGAAGGAGGAGGAGGAGGAATGGCAGGGTAGGCAGAGGAGTGCCAGGACAAGTAGAGCCGCCCCCCCCCGTGGAGTTCTGCACCACGGACCTGCGCCTGGAGCTCACCGACAAGATCGGACAGGAGGCGAGGCCCCTGATCAGCGAAATCGCCCAGGCGCGCACTGGCCTCGCCTTGCCAACCGAGGCTCGAGGTTCGAGGATCGATGATCCAGGCTCGAGGATCGAGGGTCGGGGTTAGCGGGACCTTTCGCAGGGCCTTTTAGGGCCTGCGGTGGCGTCCCGGGACCCCGGGTGGCCTGCAGAGACCTGGAGACATCCAGGGACATTTGGAGACACCAGTCAGTAAAAAATCCACAGTTACGGATGTGTACATAGCTCTTTCACAGCACGATGTCTCAACGGAGGGTGAGGAGGAGGACGAGGAGGAGGAGGAGGCAGAGAAAGAGGAGGGTGAGAAGGAGGCGGAGGATGGTGGTCCCGGTGACGGTGATGGTGGTAATGGTGATGATGGTGATCATGGTGATGATGATGGTGATGATGATGATGATGATGGTGATGATGGTGATGGTGATGACGGTTCTGGTGATGATGATGATGATGGTGATGATGATGATGATGATGATGATGATGATGATGATGATGATGATGGTGTGGGGTTGGTGATGATGGTGATGATGGTGATTGTGATTGTGATTGTGATTGTGATGGTAGTGTTGATGATGATGATGTTGATGATGATGATGATGATGGTGGTGGTGATGACGGTTATGTTGGTGATGACGATGATGATGATGATGTTGGTGATGATGATGACGATGACCATGACGATGATGTTGATGTTGATGTTGATGGTCATGATGAGTATGATGATGACGATGATGGCGATAATGATGACGATGAAGATGCCGATGATGATTATGACGACGATGATGATGATGATGATGATGGTGGTGGTGTCGATGATGATGGCAATGATGGGGACGATGACGATGCTGATGATGATGATGCTGATGAGGATGATGACGATGACGATGATGCTGATGTTGATGGTGATGATGAGTATGATGACAATGATGGTGATGATGATGATGATGACGATGACGACGACGACGGTGATGATGATGCTGGTGATGATGAGGACGAGGATGAGAATGAGGATGAGGATGGTGGGGATGCTGATGATGATGCTTATGCTTATGGTGACGACGACGATGATGATGATGATGATGATGATGATGATGATGATGGATGTTGCATGTGAGATGATGATGATGATGATTGATGATGATGGATATGGATGATGATTGACGATGATGATAAGGGTGTGGAGTGGTAATGGTCATCGGTAATGGTAATGATGTGCAGAATGATGGTAGTATGTGGGAGGCTGTCTAAGATGAGAATGAAATGTTCTGCTAGCAGGATTAGGGGAGGAGGGGCTAGGAGAGGAACGGGATATGAGGAGTGGATCGACACAGTCGCACAGCGAGCGGCGTTTTTTATTTTGGGAGATTCACTCTATTGCTCCTCCTCCTCATCCTCCTCATCCTCCTTTTCTTCCTTCTCCTCCTTCTCCTCCTCCTCCTCATGCTCCGCAGCCGCAGCCTGAACGTTCAAGTTTCCCGTTCAAGCTGTTCACTTCCAGTCCGCGTCCGTGCCCCGCGACCTCAGCTACGAGGGTACCAAGTGCACTCTGGGCAGAGGGATACGCATCGTCAGAGTGAGGGGGCCGAATGGTCAGTCACTGTCCCTGGGTGCGTGGCTGAAGTGGGCTTCCGCGATGCGGATTGTTGTTGTTGCTGTTGTTGTTAATGGTGTTGCCAATGTTGTTAAGTTTGTTGTTGTTGCTGCTGCTACTGCTGCTGTTGTTGCTGATGCTGCTGTTGCTGTTGTAATTGCTGTTGCTGCTGTTGCTGTTGTAATTGCTGCTGCTGTTGTTGCTGTCTGTTGTCGTCGTCCCGCCCGCGACCCAGCCCGCGACCTGGCCCGCGACCCACCCACGACCCACCCGCGACCCACCGAACGACCCACCGCGCGACCCGCCCGCGACCCACCCGCGACCCACCAGCGACCCACCAGCGGTCCAACGCGACCCACCCGCGTCCCACCCGCGACCCGCCCGCGACCCGCCCGCAACCCATCCGCGAGCCACCCCGCGACCCACCGGCGACCCACCCCACGGCCCACCCGCGACCCGCCCACGACCCACCCGCGACCCACCCCGCGACCGACCCCATCATTCTTTTCTGCAATTGCGGGGTGCGACACTACCATCAGATTCGTCATCATCCTCATCGGCACCATCAACCTCATGATCATCACCGCTAACAGAATCACCAGAATCATCAGCAGCAGCATCATCAGCATCATCATAATCGTCGTCATAAAAATTTCGAATCGTCCGTCGTCGGCTCCGGCGCATCATCAACAACATCATCAACACGTCGTCGTCCTTATCATCATCATCATCATCATCATCATCATCATCATCATCATCATCATCATCAACATCATTATCATCATCATCAGCATCAGCATCACCATCAGCATCAGCATCAGCATCATCATCATCATCATCATCATCATCATCATCATCATCAATCTACGATCATCGTCATCTCATCACATCATCATCATCATCATCATCAGCATCATCATCATCATCATCATCAATCATCATCACATCATCATCATCATCATCATCATCATCATCATCATCATCCGCAGTGCAGCATCAGCATCAGCATCATCATCAACATCATCATCGTCATCATCAGCATCAATATACATCATATAAAGGCGCACCGGGTCCGGGGGCCCGGGGCCGGGACCCCGACCACAAATGTGGGCTCCGGGGGGCCCGGAGGCTCGTCGGACCGCCGGACGCCGTCCAAGATCGTTCGCAGGCGGCTTCGAAACGCGCTCCGATGGCTCCAGATGCCTTCCAAGACGCCTGTCATGACACCAATAAGGTCCCAGAAGCCTCCAAGACGCTCCGAGAGGCAGCCCAAGAGAGGCCCAAGAAACAAAAATCGTGCCATTCCTATGGGAAAACGTATATTTTTCGCATGTTCGCCTCTTGGGCTTTCACCGCGTCCAAGACGGCCCAAGAGGCGCCCAAGACGGTCTACGAGGCCTCCGGGAGCGCTCCAAGGCTGCGCACGAGTGGCCCAGGACGGCCCCAAGACGGCCGAAGAGAGCCCCAAGATGAGTTCGCGAGGGGTCCCAGACGGAGAAAGCCCACCTCGGATTCCGAGCTTCCGGCCCAAGAGGCTCCAGGAGGCGCCAAAATGCCGCCAAGAGGCGCCAAAAGGCTCCCAAAAGCACCCCAAGACGTTCCGAGAGGCACCCCAGTCCAAGGAACAAAAATCGTGCCGTTCCTATGGGAAAACGTATATTTTTCGCATGTTCGCATCTTGGGCTTTCACCGCGTCCAAGACGGCCCAAGAGGCCTCCAAGACGGCCTAGGAGGCTTCCGGGAGCGCTCCAAGGCTGCGCACGAGTGGCTCAGGACGGCCCCAAGACGGCCCAATAGAACCCCAAGACGACTTCGAGAGGGGTCCCAGAAGGAGAAAGCCACTCTCGAATTCCGAGCTTCCGGCCCAACACATCCCAGGAGGCGCCAAAACGCCGCCCAGAGGCGCCAAAAGGCTTCCAAAATCAGCCCAAGACGTTCCGAGAGGCACCCCAAGAGAGGTCCAAGAAACAAAAATCGTGCCATTCCTATGGGAAAACGTATAATTTTCGCATGTTCGCATCTTGGGCTT
>CAUYUJ010006542.1:0-35000 GCA_963575745.1 Prorocentrum cordatum
GCGACATCCGAACCCAGACATATGCGACGCCCGGATTCTGTCAGGACGGGATCCCTGGGCGTCCCGACCCTCTCCCTGGGACCAGTTTCTCGTCCAGAGTCGCTTGCTGACGGTCCCGAGGCCCGGCGAGCCCCCCCCGGGGCCGGAAATGGCGAAGAACCGCCCGTCCTGATTTTTGTACGACGCCATCATGTCTGGAAGCCCTACCCGCACCGACCAGCGACTCTCCCGAGCCGACCCGGATGCGGGCGCAGGGCTCGGCTTTCGCCGCGTCTTCGACGAAGCCGAGCCCTGCAGCCGGCCGAGCTGCCCGACTCGCGGATCGGCGAGGGTTATGTTGTTCCCATCCTACTTAAGGACCACATCCCAGAGATAATTCCGAGCACCCAGCAAAGTGTCAGAAGAATGTCAAGAGAGTGTCGGAACAGCGTCGGGCGAGTGCCTGGCAGGACCCGACACGTGAAAACCCTCTTGAGTTTCGGTACTTTTTTCTGGCGCTCGAGATTCTTTCTGGTGATCAAGGCTAACCCAGACATGCGACGTCCTGATTTTTTCAGGACGGCGTCCCTGGAAGTCCAGACCCTTTCCCCGGGGCCGGTTTTTCGTCCTGACTCGTTTTTTGACGGTCCCGAGGCCCGGCGAGGGCCCCCAGGGGCCGAAAATATAGCCGAAAACCTCCCGTCCTGATTTTTGTTACGACGCCATCATGTCTGGGTTCTGGTGATCAAGGCTAAAGTAGGCTGGAACATCAGAAGGCGAGGGCTGGGCTCGGTGCCCGCCGCCGGGCCTGCCGCAGGCGGCTGGCCTGGATCCGGCACAGCCGCCCCAGCTCCGCGCGGGCCGAGCTGCAGAAGCGCTCGAGGTGCTCGCGGGCGCTGGCCCGCTCGAGGGGGGAGCCCGCGGCGTCGGCTGCCCTCGCAGGAGGCCTCCCGAAGGGGGTCCGAGTATATACAGCCAGCCCATCTATAGGAAGGACGCGCGGTAGGGGTGCAAGGGCAGTGGGCGCCCATGCCGAGGCTCTTCGAGCGGGGCTGGCCATCGAAAGTGGTGGAGGATGGGACGAAGATGACCGAAGAGGCAAGGATGCAAGGGCACCCGTCTGAAGTCGATCGCCCTTACTATGTATTAGGGCTGACCGTGACTCTGGATGGGGTCGAAGGATCGCGCAGAATCGCCGATGCAGCGCCGACGCATCGGCGCCGGCGCCGTGGAGAAAATCGGGCTCCACACCGAGCCGCACCGCCGATGCACTGGGGACGGGGCACGACCCTCCGATCCCAGACATGCGACGTCCTGATTTTTTCAGGACGGCGTCCCCGCAAGTCCCGACCCTTTCCCCGAGACCGGTTTTTCGTCCTGAGTCGTTTTTTGACGGTCCCGAGGCCTGGCGAGGACCTCTAGAGGGCGAAAATACCCAAAAACCGCCCGTCCTGATTTTTTTACGACGCCATCATGTCTGGGATCCCAGCTGCTCGGATGCCCCATCTGGGAGGCCCAGACCTCTGCAGCTCCATCGCTCGCCCCGGCCGGAAGGGCCCCAGCTTGCAGCGGTGGACGTACTCGTCGAGGGCGGCGATGTCCGAGGCCTGGAGGGCGCGGCCGCAGACCTCGAGGCCGGCGGCGCCCCCCACGATCAGCTGCAGCGCCAGGTGCTTGCCGTCCACCAGCCGGTGCGGGCACGCCCGGCCGCGCCCCATGCGCAGCTTGAAGGGCGGGTACGGCAGCAGGCTGACGGCAGAGGAGGAGGCGGTGGCACGAGCGTCACCCCTCGGAGGTCCGCGCGGGTCTCTCGGGCCGGCGCTGGGCCCCCCTTGGGCCCCAGCGGCGCCAGGGCGCGCCGGCCCGGGGGGCGCCAGTGCAGCTCGGAGGCCTGCGTCCAGACATGCGACGTCCTGATGTTTTTCAGGACGGCGTCCCCGGAAGTCCAGACCCTTTCGGAGGCCTGGAAGTCGGCACCAACACCAGTTCTCGGGGGGTGCCTCCACAGGGGGAAGATGGTCCTAGATTTCGGCGTTGGTGGCAATATTTCGGCCACCCTGGAAGCCAGAATATTACCACCATCACCGAGATCGGGACCCTATTATCTCCGTGGAGGCACACCGCCGATCTTGGTGTTGGTGTCAACCTCTTGGCCTGCGACCCGTTCCCCGGAGCCGGTTTTTCATCCTGAGCCGTTTCTTGACGGTCCTGGGGCCCGGCGAGGGCCTCCAGGGGTCGAAAACAGCGACCAAGCTCCCCGCCCTGACTTTTTGCGACGATGCGACATCATGCCTGGGCGCGCGGAGCGCCGAAGGCTCCCGCTCCTGCCACGGCCTGCTCCCCCGGCTGGGGAACTCGGAGAGCGGGCACAGCAGCTCGCCGTGCTGAGACTGGCTCCACCACCGGGGCTCCACCTCGGGTCGGGCGAAAGGGGGGGATAGCAACGGGGGGGTTCGAGAATCAGCTCACGCAGCTGATTTTCCCGGCGCCTCCCGGCGCCGGGGGGCGCCCATGTGTATCGAGGAATGGGCCCGGCGGCCGAAACCAGCTGCATGCAACAGATTTCGTAACCCCCCCTTTCCCTATCCCCCCCTTTCGTCCGGCCCGATCCACCCCAGGTGGCTTCGGCAGCCCCGCCTCCGCCCCGCCCTCGGCGAGCCCACCGCCGCCGCGCGCCGCTGGCGCGCCGCCGGCGCCGCCGCGCGAGGGCCCACAGAGGGGTGCCCGCTCGCGCTCGGCCCTGCCCGCAGCCGAGGCGCCGACGAGGCTGGAGGGTGCCTCGGCCGAGGCGTCGGCGAGGCCGGGGGGCGCGGCGAGCAGGGAGTCAAAGACGGGGGGCGCGGCGGACGAGGCGTCGGCGAGGCTGGCGGCCCACCACCGGGGCTCCACCCCAAGTGGCTTCGGCAGCCCCGCCTCCGCCCCGCCCTCGGCGAGCCCACCGCCGCCGCGGCCCGCTGGCGCGCCGCCGGCGCCGCCGCGCGAGGGCCCACAGAGGGGTGCCCGCTCGCGCTTGGCCCGGCGCGCAGCCGAGGCGTCGACGAGGGTGGGGGGCGCGGCCGCCGAGGAGGCGTCGGCGAGGCCGGGGGGTGCGGCGAGAGGGCCCCCGTGCGCGCTGAGGAGCAGGCCCAGAGGCAGGGGCACGGCCGCGGAGGCAGGCGAGCCGGGCGCAGGCACGCTGGGCGCACCGCCGGGGGCCATGGCTCCGGGCGCGGGCGGGCTGGAGATATTCGGCCGGGGATCGCCCGCCCGAGCTAGCCAATGAGGCAACTATATAATAGGGGCCCAGACGTCCGGCCGCTCCAGCGGTTCTTCGATGCGTGGGCCCGGGAGGTCGGGGCCATTTCCCCAGGACCTGCTTGTCGCCCGGAGTCGTGCTCTGACGGGTCGGCAACCCGGCGGGGGCCCCCAGAGGCCGCAAACGGCCAAAAGCCAGCCGCTCCAATTTTGGGTTGGAGCGTCGGATCTCTGGGGGGGCACTATAACGAAGTTTGAGCTTTTGATGGCTGAGGGCGGAGAGGACACGGACTCGGACTCGGCGTGCTATGCACCTCAATGGTTTCAGCGCTATGTGGGAGGAGGAGGAGGAGGAGGAGGAGGGAGAGCTGTGAGAGGGAGGATGCTGCGGAGGATCCCTTTGAACGACTTCCCCTCGGGTGCACAAGCCTCCTTGGCTCAACGGCCTGAGTTGTTTGTTGAATACACGCACGATGATGAGGAATGGGGGGTTTTCAGAAACTCAATGGTGTGGACCTCAATGGTTTCAGCGCTGCGCGGCAGGAGCACAGTCGAGCTACTACAGCGAAGAGCATTTCAGAAGGGACACAAAACCCCTTCTGCACCTCAACTGTTCCGTAGCTTCACCTTCTTGACCGTAGAGCGACAGCAACGACGAACGGCCGAGGAGGAGGAGGAGGAAGAGGAGGAGGAGGAAACCTGTGTCAGCCTGCTGGAGCTTCCTACCAGGGAAAGAAGGACGAGGGGAGGACAAGAGCAAAAGGAAGAGCGGAACGGAATGGAGTGGAATGGAATGGAATGGAACGGAATGGAATGGGAAGGAATGGAATAGAACGGAATTGGGTGGGATGCGATGGGATGGGAGATGGGAGGGCATGCGATGTAATGTCATGTAATGTCATGGACTGGAAGGGACTGAAAATGACTGGGCTGGAATGGAATGGAATGAAAAGGGATGGATGGGATGGGATGGGATGGGATGGGCTGGGGTAGCATGGCATGACATGGCATGGCACGGCATGGCGTGGCATGGAATGGAGAGGAATGGCTCGAGGTCCCAAAGGCGGAGCAGGAAGAACAGCGGGCGCGCACCAGGCGAGCGCGCACGCACGAGGGCGGGCGGGCCAGACGGCCCAGCCCTGCCAAGACCTGCCAGCCCCTCCGCTTGGGGCCGCAAGCAAAAGGCTGAGCTGGCCCTTTCCTCCTCCTCCTCCTCCTCCTCCTCCTCCTCCTCCTCCTCCTCCTCCTCCTCCTCCTCCTTTTCCTTTCGACCGCATGCCGCCAGCGGTTGTCTACCCGCCGCGGGCCCCCCGGGCAGACACGGGAGAGCTTTAAAGGATATATATAGGGCTGTCCCCGGCGGTCTGCCAACGACTCAGCGCCCCTCGCAGCCCGCCCGTGGGACACCCCATGGCGCGGGACATGCGGCGAGTGCGCTGGACGCCCGCCGGGGGCTGCGCACTCTTCTTCTGGGCCTCCGTCCGGGTCACCATGACATGGGACGGGCTAAGGGCCAGGGGCCGCGGGAGGAGACCATGGGGAGAGGCCGCCGCCGCGGGGCCGGCGCTGTGCAAGTCGCCCCGTGGCAGCCGCGTACCCCCAAGATCCCCTACCTCCTGGTTTCCAAACTGCCCCGGGCCGCCCCCCGCGGGCCCGCGCGGGACGCGCCGGGGGCTGCGCCGCGCGCACACTCGGCGAAGAGGGGGGCGGCCAGGTCGCTCGCGTAGTGCTCGAGCGCCGCCGTCCACGTGCCCTGGCACTCGCGGGCCGCTTGCAGGACGCGGGCCGGGTGCGCCGCCTGCGGGGGCGCCTGCGCGCGGGCGTGGAGGCCGAAGGCGTGGCGGAGGGTGCTGGTGCTCAGCCGCCATGCGAGCCCGCCTTCGCGGAGGAGGGCGATGCGCGGCACCGGCTGAGAGAGGTCGAGCAGCCGTGAAATCCACCGGTCCAGGATGGCGTCAACACGGCGCTCCCAATCGCCACGAACGATAAGCAGGGCCGCCCCATGGCATGCTCGCGGGGTGGTCCGCGTGCGCAGGGCGGCCAGCGCGGCGGCGGTGGGCAAGCCGAGGTGCTCGATGGCCGTGAGCGCGCTGGCCCAGCCTCCCTGCGCCCGGTTTTCGACCTGCCTGAGGAGGCCTATCATGCGGGCGTCAGCCTCGACTGGGATGCCCAGGGACGTGTGCTGCGTGGCGAACGCGATGCCGCGGATCGGTCGGACGTCCGCGATCCCGTTGCTGATGCACTCCGTCTTCCCGGGCCCGACGCGGAGCTCACCTCGGACCGACTGGGTTGCCTCTGTGATGCGCTGGATGCAGAGGTCGAGGCCGCCCCTGGAGCTGGCTCTGTGCACGTTGTCGTCCATAAACTGTGTGAAGCCGACCCGCAGGGTGGAGGCGGCGCCCAGGAGGGCGCACTGGTCCGCGTGGGAGGGGGCTGCGCGCATGGCGGCCTCCCAGGTCTGGTTGCCCTGGCGGCACCTGAGGGCGGTCTGCGTGCACCATTCCCAGGACGGGGGGGGCCCGCCGGTGTCCTCGTGGGCCGCGAGGTGGAAGGCGGTGACCGCCTCGGCGGGGGGGTCGAGCCCGACGCCGCCGCAATCGGGGCCAGCGGCCGCCCTGAAGGCCCTGGCCGCCGCGACGAAGAAGGCTGGGGCGAGGCGCCGGCCTTCGGGCATCCCGTCCGCAAGGGAGACTGGGGCAGCCTGCGCCTCGCCCGATACCACGCGGACCTGGGAGCCGTGGAGCATCTGCGCGGCCAGCACGAGGTCCTCTCCGGTGAGGCCCGCACCTTCGCGAATGCCCAGGATAACCGCTGGGGCGTGTATCGTGTCAAACGCCTCCGCAAGGTCTGTGAAGGCCTCGGCGATGGGCAGGCCCAGGTCTGCGCGTATGAGCCGCGTCTCGACGCCGAGCAGGACCGCGATGAGAGATTTACCCCTGCCCAGTTGGCAGTCCCCCGCGGAAAGCCAGAGTGCGTGCTCGTGGTGCAGCGCCCACAGTTCCTCGGCCACTCTGAGTTCCACGGTGTTCGTAGAAAGGGTACGCTAGCTCGGGTACTGCTGTTGTGGTTTCCCCTGTTTCCGCTTGTGAAAAGTCGGCTGGTCTTTCCACAGGCCAGGGGTTACCATAAGAAACCGGGCGAAGATTTGCACGCACAAGAGGAGCCCCCTCTGTCCCTGGGGCATCTCTTTGAGGCAGGCGTACGGCAGTCCTGCGCTGGCCTTTCCGACCGTGATCCGATCGCAGGCGTCTCGGAGGTCTTCTTCAGTGTAAGGGCGGTGGTCCCGCGCCCACTCCTGCCGCCACTGCTGGCGTAGAGAAGCAAGGAGATCTCGGGAGCGGCGCTCCTCACGCCTGAGGTGGTCCTTTTGGCGGGGCGTGAAGTCCGCCTCCCGACCGCACCCTCTCTGACGAATGTACTGCGCCGCGCCTGCCAGGACGTCGTCGCCTCTCCTGAAGGCGCCTCTCCTCCTCCTCCTCTTCCTCCTCCTCCTCCTTCCTCCTCTCCTCCTCCCCCCTCCTCCTCCTCCTCCTCCTCCTCTCCTCCTCCCTCCTCCTCCTCCTCCTCCTCCTTCCTCCTCCTCCTCTTCTTCCTCCTCCCCCTCCTCCACCAATACTCAATATGAATATAACTACTCTCCCCTCCTTCCCCTGATGCGTGCTGGGAGTGTTCGCCCCCCCCCCCCCCCCCCCTCCCCGCGTCCTGCTTTTTTGCACAGGATTCCCGGGAGTTGGGTTTTCGCTTGCATTTGTTCCCAAAATGCTGCTCTCACTGAGACGCCGGCCTCATTTTCGGGCCCCGCTCGTTCCGAATCGTGCTCCCGCTGCAGCGTGGGTCTGATTTTCGGATCGGTGTTTTGCCTCCGTCGTTCAGGATGGCGTTCTCGCCCCAGCGCGGGCCTCCTTCTCGCGCGCGCATCCGCCCGCCACCACCGCACCGCGCCCCGCCCCGCCCACCGCCACTTCCACCCACCAACGCACGCACGCACGCACGCACGCGCACCGCCACCACCACCCCACTACCCCACCCACCACCACCACGCTACACCGCGTCACACCACATCACACGCGCGCGCACACAGACACACACGCACGCACGCACGCACGCACGCACGCACGCACGCACGCACGCACGCACGCACGCACGCACGCACGCTCGCACGCACGCACGCACGCACGCACGCACGCACGCACGCACGCACGCACGCACGCACGCACGCACGCACGCACGCACGCACGCACACACACACACACACCACCACCGCCACCACCACCACCACCACCACCACCGCCATCACGCACGCACGCACCTGGCCCACCACCAAACCACCAAGACGCCACACCACGTCACACCACAGCACACGCGCACACACGCACACACACACACACACCACCAGCACACACCACCACCACCACCACCACCACCACCACAACCACAACCACAACCACAACCACCACACCCACGCACACACGCACGCACGCACGCGCACCACCACCCACTACGCACGCGCGCGCGGAGCCACAGGTCCGCTACGACACGCGTCCGCGGATAGAGAAAATCAGCGCCATGGTAAGGGATGGGAGGGAGGGGTAGGACGTCAGATATGACGCGAGCGCACATAGCTTGTCCCCCTCCCCCTCCCCCTCCCCCTCCCCATCCTCCTCCCCTCCCCCTCCTCCTCCTCCCCCTCCTCCTCCTCCTCCTCCTCCTCCTCCTCCTCCTCCTCCGCAAGATGCAGACCCTGGGCAGGGCGAATCGGGCCCGCCCCAGTCGTTGGCACCGATAGGCTGGCTGGCCTCGCGCACAGTGTCTGGCAGCATCAGTGCATCCGCCGCACGTGCGCGTAGCGCAGCGGTGTCGTCGCGGACCGGACCAGCTATAACAGCTCGCATCAGGAGCTTTGTATGCTCTAGCTGGCCTACGGCGTCCTCGGCTCATGTGGTGCCTGGCACCAGGACTCGGCGTGAAGCACCATGGGTGCCGTCTTCGACGAGCGTGTCCACGCCAGTCGTCGTAACAGCAGGCGCCCCCTCATGCTCGATCATGTCATCCACGTGGGTCGCGCGCGCGTCCTGGACGTCGCCCATGGCCTCGAGTCCCTTGAATTCCGATGTGTGTCCTTCCTCACTGCTCATTTTCCTCGTAACAGCCTTCATGCTCGAAACAAACAGCAACTTCATCTGCTCCTCCGGCTGCAAAGGACCTGACGCTCTGCTTCTGATCCACTGGCGCGCCTTTGGCGCCGCCCACGGCGCCGCCCAGCCCAGGCTCCCCAGGCACGGCAGCCGGCTGCGCCTCGGTGATGATGTGCTCCTGGCCCATGACAGCAGCAGCTTCCCCTGCCTGCACCGCCCCCCGCGGCTGGGGGAATGGGCGAGGCCCTGCCGTTGGATCCCCCGCCGCCTCCCCGCCACTGCCACCCACGGCCAGGCTGGGGAAACGAGGAAGGGCGACGGCCTCTAAGGGCGGCGACTCTCTCCTGGAGGCGGCGGAAGGCATCCCCACCTGCCGAGTCCACCAACCCCACAGGGACGACCCCACCGTGGCAGCCATCCACCCCACCAGGCTCACGGACCCTCGCCACGGGCATCGGCGCCGCAAGGCAGCTCCTGACCTGCCCCCCCCCGGCGATCTTCCCCCTCCTCCTCCTCCTCCTCCTCCTCCTCCTCCTCCTCCTCCTCCTCCTCCTCCTCCTCCTCCTCCTCCTCCTCCTCCTCCTCCTCCTCCTCGGTGGCATCGGCGCCGCAAGGCAGCTCCTGACCTGCCCTCCCGGCGATCTTCTCCCTCCTCCCCCTCCGCCGCCGCCGCCGCCGCCAGCAGCTGCTGAGGCGGCAGGTGACGTCGCAGCCCCTGTGGAGAGCCATGTGTGGTGGAAGCGCGCCCATCGGGCATGTCAGCGCTGCCTTCGGCTTGCCGAAGGCACACGTAAACCTTCGCCGACGGCGTCCCCACGCAGGCGGCACAACACGCCCTTCACCAACCTGGGACCCCCGAAACCACACGCTGCACGTGTCCAAATACGTTTTAGGAGTCACTCTCGTGTGCAGAAGTTGTGGAGCGTATTCGGACACGGGGGCACTCAGGGGGCTCGGCAAAGATTCCCTGAAGTCGTTCGCGCCCAGTGGAGCGCAGCACTCCTGGCACAGATTCACTCGCGGGCATCACCCGAACTCAAAGGCTGGCCGTGCGACTTGCCTGGGAGAGCACCTCCCCGTCTCCGCTTTGCCATGAGTCGCTGGTCCCTCCCTTCGCAGAACGGCATCCGTCGCTCCCGTCTGCCGCCCCGCGCTTCTGTCTTGCCGCTTGCCTCTGCCGTCCCATTCGCCACTCGCCGCGCGCATCGCCCCCACCCATCCCCCCCGCCCCTGACGAACGATCAACAAGCACCCACACCCATAGGGGGGACGGAATGAGCTATGGGTGCGTGTTGTCGGAGGGGGGTCCCCGCTCGAACGGGAACCCCCCCCGGGGGTCCGACAACCCGCACCCATTACCCACAGCCAGTCCTTCTCCCTCGGACCTCCCTATGAGTGTGGGTGTGTGTTGTTCGTTCGTCATCCCCCCCGGTTCTCGCGCCTTGGGCGTGGCTTAATGGGGGGGTCACAAATGGGGGGGTCAAAAAAGGTCCCCTTTCGTGCCCCTTTCGGGCCCCTCTGGAGCCCCAGGGGGCTCGTTTAGGTACCGTTTGGGTACCTTTTCGGACCACCCTCGCCACCCCCCCATTTATGACCCCCCCATTACGCGGCGCCCAAGCGCCGAGCCTCCGACCCTTTCCCGGTGGACGCAGGAGCCCAAACTCCCGCCACGCCCACGCCCACGAAGCGGAGCGGAGGCCAGCGCAGGGCTGCCGCGAGGAGGCCGCCGGGAGGGCCGAGGCCCCCTCGCGTCCTGACGCAACTCGCCCCTCGGGTGGCCCCGCGCCTCGAAGCTTCGCAGCCCGTGCCCAGGCGTCGCAAAACCAGTGGTGGTCAGCACACGTCGTGTGAGAGATCGCCCACCCACCGAACCACCATGGCCCGCACACTCAGTACGAATCACCACGGCCCGCGCATGCAGTACGATACGAAAGCTCGGATCTCTGTCCTCCTCCTCCTCCTCCTCCTCCAACTCCTCCCTCCTCCTCCTCCTCCTCCTCCTCCTCCTCCTCCTCCTCCTGCTCCTCCCCTCCCCTCCTTCTCCTCCTCCCTCCTCCTCCTCCTATCTCCTCCTCCTATCTCCTCCTCCTCCTCCTCCTCTCCTCCTCCTCCTCCTCCTCCTCCTCCTCCTCCTCCTCCCCTCCTCCTCCTCCTCCTCCTCCTCCTCCTCCTCCTCCTCCTCCTCCTCTCTTCTGAGTCTGGGGCGCGCGCCCCGCTCGCCGGCGGCGCGGGGGGACCGGCGGAGACCACCTCCGCCAGAGCGCACACCCCGCTCTGGCACGGAGCTCGTGGCAACCCCTGATCCCCCCTGCCCCTGCATGTGTGTGTAAGTGTGTAAGTGTGTAAGTGTGTAAGCGTGTAAGTGTGTAAGTGTGTAAGTGTGTAAGTGTGTAAGTGTGTAAGTGTGTAAGTGTGTAAGTGTACACAAAGGCATGGGGTGTGAGCCGAACCCAGCGGCCCCAAGAGCGGTCTAGGAGAGGACGGTCTCAGTCGAAGGGGCCGACATCCACCCCTGCCCCTGCATGTTGTTGGGCCCTCACTCGTCCTTCCCTGGCTCCCCCCCTCCCGTTCCCAGCCGTCTGTGCAATTCCCACCTCGAGCGTGTGACATCTGGCGACGCTTCGTGGAAGCACTACCTAGAGTCGTGCCACGATGCTCCGCAAAGCAAGCACCCCAGAGGATTTAGCAGCCCAGGGCGCGCCGCACACCATAGGAGTTGCCATTCCAGGGGGCGCCGCACATCAGAGGATTTTGGTCCGTCGGGCCACCGCGCTCTCCAGGGTGGTGACACCAGGGAACTGGGCCCACTAACGGGGCCAAGGCGCCCCAGAGCAATATTACCTCAAGTCCTGTTCCTCCTCCTCCTCCTCCTCCTCGTCCTCCTCTTCCTCCTCCTCCTCCTCCTCCTCCTCCTCCTCCTCCTCCTCCTCCTCCTCCTCCTCCTATCCTCCTCCCCCCCTCCTCCTCCTCCTCCTCTCCTCCTCCCTCCTCCTCCCTCCTCCTCCTCCTCCCAACTCCTCCTCCTCCTCCTCCTCCTCCTCCTTCCTCCTCCTCTCTCCTCCTCCTCCTCCTCCTCCTCCCCTCCCTCCTCCTCTTCCTCCTCCTCCTCCTCCTCCTCCCCTCCTTCCTCCTCCTCTCCTCCTCCCTCCTCCTCCTCCTCCTCCTCCTCCTCCTCCTCCTCCTCCTCCTCCTCCTCCTCCTCCTCCCCCCCTCCCCCTCCTCCTCCTCTCCTCCTCCTCCTCCTCCTCTTCTTCCTCCTCCGCCTCATCATCATCATACCCCTCACCACAACCATCATCCTCATCATCATCACCATCATCAACATCATCTTCATCCTCATCATCAGCAGCATCCTCATCTTCACCCTCATCCTCAGCCTAATCCTCCTTTCCTCCCTTTCTGCCTCCTTCGCCTCCTCCTCCTCCTCATCTTCCTCTTCCTCCTCCTCCTCCTCCTCATCATCATCATCAGCATCATCAGCATCATCAGCATCATCAGCATCATCATCATCAGCAGCAACAGCATCATCATCAGCATCCCCCGCGTCATCATCACTATCACCTTCACCTTCACCACCACCACCACCACCACCACACTCATCACCATCAGCAGCACACTCATCACCATCATCATCACCACATCCTCCGTATCCGCATCCGCCTCTCTCTTCCTGCTCCTCCTGCCTCCTCCTGCTCCTTCCCCCCCCCCCTCCCCCTCCCCCTCCTCCTCCCCCTCCTCTCCTCCTCCTCCTCCTCCTCCTCCTCCTCCTCCTCCTCCTCCGTCTCCCTCTCTCTCTCTCTCTCTCTCCCTCTCTCCCTCGCAACGCCTCTGGGCGTCCCCACGGGTCCCTGCGCCTCGCCCGACGCACGGCCGCGCGGTCCCGGGCCGACGCGGGACCGAACCGCTCCCGCGGCCGAGAAGCGAGACCACCCTGAGGCCTGTAAAGTTTGTTTTTTGCTGTCTCGCTTCCACCCCTGAAAGTTTCAACGCCACTGGAGAGGCGAACCAGAGGTGAGGGTTTGGGTACAACTGAGAGGGGAGAACCCCCTGAGGCCTGTAAAGGGGGGCGAGGGAGGAGATGGGAGCGGCCCGGCCGCTCAAGGGATGGCGCAGCGGTTGCCGACGGCGGCGTGTGTTGCGCTTCCTGTTGCGTGTCAGAACCATGGAGCCCTACGACGTCGTCTTGGCACCACATTGCCATCTGTCAACGTCCGCTGCCGCCTATTGTCGTTCGCCCCCACTTGTCGTTACTCCCCCTACGTTCTGCTTCCCAACGCCTTTTCCGTGGCCCCATACCTCTGCCCCTCACCTTACGAGCCACCACTTGCCCACGCCAAAGCCGCTCCCGTCGCTCCCGTCGTCGCCTGTACCCGGCGCGCGCTGTCTGTAAGTGTGTGGACGTAGTGCGGCACTCAATGTGTGTAGCGTTGTACCACCCAGCCGCAGCATATGTACTTGCCGTATACGTGCTCCCACCAGCCTTCTGGACGTAGGTTGTTGAGAGCGTTTCCTCTTCCACCCCTCCCTCTTCCCCTTTCGGGGAGGGGCTTACCCCTCCCCTTTTACTCCCTCCCCTGGA
Source organism: Prorocentrum cordatum (assembly GCA_963575745.1). Taxonomy (NCBI): domain Eukaryota; class Dinophyceae; order Prorocentrales; family Prorocentraceae; genus Prorocentrum; species Prorocentrum cordatum. Next base: position 12,928 of record CAUYUJ010006542.1, read on the forward strand.
CCTGTACGGGGCGTTTCGCGGGTCGCTGGAGCGTCCAAAACGGCTTCGGCGAGGGAGCCAAAATCATTGTTTTACCATGGTTTGCGCCCCATTTGGGCGTTTGGGGGGCTCCCGAGGGGCAGCGCGAATTGCGACCCTCCCTTCTTTGATTGATCTCCTCCAAGATGGCCCTAAGAGGCGCCCACGAGGCCCCGAGAGGCCCCAAGATGGCCCCAAGATGGTTCCAAAATGGCCCCAAGAGGCCCCCAGGAGGCCCTCAACAAGACCCCAAGCGGCCCCAAGAGGCCCCCCCGAGGCACCCAAGACGCCCAACAGTTCTCCAGGACCGCCGACCCCCAAGGAGCCTTCAAAAAGCCCCCAGAAAAGGCCCCACGAAACCCCCAAGAGGCCTCGAAAAAACTTCCAAGAGAACCCGAGAGGCATCCAACGTGCCCCTGGCCCGACGTCCCAGGAGGCCTCCAAACAGCGCCCAACAGATATCCCAAAAGCCTCCGAGAGGCATTCCAGAGACCTCTAGCCTTGTTGCTTGCCCTCCTCTTCCTGTTTCCCCTTCATCCTCCTACTCCTTTTCTTCCTCCTCCTCATCATCATCCTCACCATCCTCGTCATCACCATCGTCATCATCAGCATCTTCAGCATCAGCACCCTCATCCTCAGCATCACCATCCTATCCAGATTCCTTCCCCCCACTCCCTCATCCATCCATCCAGCCTCCTTCTCCTCCTCCCTCCTTCGCGCGGTTCGGCCGTCGACGCTCTTCCCTGACCACCTCAACTCGCCTGCACATCGTTTCTGGATGGGCTGATGAGGATACTTTCTAATCAGCGGCCGCGGGCGAGCGCGCCAGCGGCGAGTCCAGTCAAAGCGGGGCACGCAGCGACAAATTCACGCTGATGGGGATACTTTTTGTTCAGCGGCCCGCAAGGAAGAGTCCAGAGGGCGGAGTTACCGAGGCTGGGGCACAGCGCAAGATAATTAGCGCGAGAACGCGCGGAATGCACCTGCAAGACAAATTAAGAAGAGAGGCGGCCACAGGTGGGCAACCGGCGAACACAGGCTGGACCCGCGGGTGGGGAGCCAGACCGAAATCCACACGAGGATTACCGTGCGAACGAACAGGAGCGCGAAAAAAAAGGAAACAGACCGCGGGGAGACAGGCAGCGGCACAGCGCAGGCAGGTGCTACGCTGGCCTGCGGCAAGAGGCGAGACGCAAGCAAGGGCCACTGGACAGATGCCAGCGGACCGAGGGCACCTGGAGGCACCAACGCGAAAAAGGGGCCCGAACCTATGAGGCACCTGCACCCAGGCACCCGCAGAAGGCCTAGAAACGCGGTGGACTCGATCACATGGCACGCTGTGCGTACATGACTTCCTGAAGGAAGGCACTGCCGTCGCCGACGATGGGGGGGGAGTCACTTGGCAGACCGCTGGACTTCAAAGAGTGAAGCACGAGGGGCCTTCAGCCAATTGCCTCTGCATCACGGCCCGCACTCAACACGGGCAAAGAACCTGGGTGGGGTTATTTCAGCCGACCGCAGGAGCAAGCACCCACGGGACGCCGCGGGACTCTATGTCGTGCCCCTCGAACCCAAGAGGTCGCACGGAACCCTGGCCAGGGCCATCCACTGCGTCGGGAGTATACCGAAGCGTCTAGAATACCTTAGCGGCAGCATTGTACACGGAATACCATGTATGTAACGCTGTATACGCGGCACGCACACGGAATACCCTTGTCCGTTGCGCTGCACAGCAAATACGACAGGCATGAACAACAAGAGAGTACGCTGCAGTACCATAAACAGCGGTTTCTAGAGAGCTGGTCCCACCGTAATTCTTGCGCCATCCGATCTCGTAGGCTGCGTCGAACAGACTGTCATCTTGGAACACGCTGAGGAACAATGTGGTCACCCCTCGCTGGCCTTCAGGGGTGGCGGGGTCGTAGAAGCGCTCGAACATGCTCGAACACGTAGTCGAAAACGAGAAAAACAACGACCGTCGCTGTACTCGCCGTAGGCAGCGCGGCCGTTGCCCACCCGTACCTCCACGACAACGTACTTATTAACCACTTCGGGCTGCTCGGTCGTTTTGTTCCTGCTGTCAGTCTTGGTGTCGCGGTTGGTGTCGTAATGGTGGTGGCGCTCGTCCTCGGGCTGCCTGCTGCGCAGCTCGGGCTGCCTGCTCCGCAGCTCGTGCCAGGACGCTCTCGCCAGGGCGGCCGTTACGACGATGGTGCTAATCATGCTGCTGATGATGATGATGCTTGTGATGATGATTATTTTGTGAGTCGAGGCTGCATCCCATGCCGGGGGTTGTAACCCACTCGTTTTGGGGGTCGCGCCTGCTCGAGCCCATGTTCCTCTCTGCGTGTATCGTCTTCTCGGCATCCTTGCTGGTACGTCTCCACCAAGGCAGGTAAGTCTCGTATCAAAACTGTCAACGCGGAAGCACTCCTTCTCGCGGGCGTTATACCAGTGGTGAATGATGTTGTAGCCGTAGTTGATCACCCACAGGTGGATGCAGTTGTGCACCAAGCAGTTGCTGTAGACATGGTACGCGCGCAGCCAAACGCCAGATGGTGTTTCCGCCGCCTCCTCTTCCCTCTCCTCCTCCTCTTCCTCCTCCTCCTCATCATCACCACCACCACCTTCATCATCATCATCATAATCATCATCATCATCATCATCATCAGCATCATCATGATCATCATCAGCCTCCGCCTCCGCCTGCGCCTCAGCATCATCATCATGATTATCATCATCATCATCATCATCATCATCATCATCATCATCATCGTCATCATCATCATCAGCATCATCATCAGCATCATCATCATCATCAGCATCATCATCATCACTAGCATTATCATCAACATCACTGGAGTCGTTGTCGTCATCGCCATCGCTATCCGACTCTTCCTCTCTCTCTTCTCCTTCTCCTCCTCCTCCTCCTCCTCTTCCTCTTCCTCCTCCTCCCCCTTCTCCTCATCCTCCTCCTCCTACTGCTGCTCATCCTCCTTGATCAATTCTTCTCATCCTCCTCCGCATCCTCCTCCTCGTCATCATCGCCACCACCATCACCATCATGATCACCATCGCCATCACAATCATCACCATCACAAGCATCATCGGCATCATCACCATCATCAGCAGCATCATCATCCTCATCAGCAGCATTATCATCATCAGCATCATCGTCATCCTACTCATCCTCATCCTCGTTCTCATCATCATCATCATCATCATCATCATCAACATCATCAGCATCATCATCGTCACCATCATCATCGTCATCACCACCATCATCATCATCAGCAGCACCATCACCATCACCATCACCATCAGCATCATCATCACGACGATCAGCATCATAATCAGCATCATCATCATCATCATCAGCATCATCATCATCATCATCATCATCATCGTCATCATCAGCATCATCTGCAGCATCTGCAGCATCAGCGTCGCCATCATCACCAAAACCATCATCATCAGCAGCATCATCATCATCAGCATCATCGTCATCAGCGTCATTATAATCATCATCAGCATCACCATCAGCATCAGCATCAGCATCAGCATCATCATCATCAGCATCAGCAGCATCATCATCGTCGTCATCATCATCACTTTCGTCGTCGTCACCAGCATCGTCATCACCATCATGACTGCCATCACCAGCCTCACAATCTTCACCGTCATCATCACCATCACCGTCATCATCATCACCATGATCATCATACTCCTCCTCCTCCTCCTCCTCCTCCTCCTTCCTCCTCCTCCTCCTCCTCCTCCTCCTCCTCCTCCTCCTCATTTCCTCCTCCTCCTCCTCCTCCTCCTCCTCCTCCTCCTCCTCCTCCTCATTCTCCTCCTCCTCCTCCTCATTCATCCTCCTCCTCCTCCTCCTTCATCCTCCTCCTCCTCCTCTCCTCCTCCTCCTCCCTCCTCCTCCTCCTCCTCAGCCCGGCCCACATGCCGCACCGAGGCCCGCTCGCGCCAGGGAGCAGCGGGGACGGCAGCGGGAGGGTCGAGGGCGGGGGGGGGGGGTCAGGAGGAAGAGGGAGGAGGAGTGGGGAGGAGGCGGAGGAGGAGGAGGAGGAGGAGGAGGAGGAGGAGGATGAATGAGGAGGAGGAGGAGGAGGATGAATGAGGAGGAGGAGGAGGAGGAGGAACAGGGAGGAACGCGACACCTGATCACGTTTCTCAGATCCGTCCTAGCTCCTTCATTGAAGGGGCCCTGGGACACACAACTACATACACACAAATAAAACAATTCCCCACATGTTCCCAGATGTTCTGGGCGTTCGTCGTCCCCTCCACTTCACAAAATTTCCCATATTTTCCTGGGATCGACGATTGATTGTGTCTGTGTGTTTTTGTTCCCCTCCTGATTCATGTTAGGTAAACCTTCCCCACGTCCACCCAGCTTTTCCCATGCGCTATGCTGCTTCCCCATGGTCGCCAAACCTCCTCCGTGCGCTCGCCACTTCCCCACCGCCCGCGCAGCCTGCTACACCCCGACGCGCGGCCCACCATCTTCGCCATCGCATACCACTTCCCCCATGACCTTCCACATACCGCGTGTTTGTCTCGAAGATAGCTTAATGGAATGTGGGCGCCATCAAGTGAGAAGGTACAGTCGACACGCTGCCGGGAGGAACACAAAGTCAGGAACGAGGCCCCTTTTTCCATGAGTTAAACTTCGAGGTTCCCCCAGAACACCTGGAGGGAAGCCTAAGACACGCTGCAAAACGATGAAGGAACACTGTGCGCATCCCCAGCGAAAAAAGGGTTCCTTCTTCAGCGGCCCGCCTGTAGACCAGCAAGTAGATGCAGATTGGGCAGGAGGATTCGGCGGCGAGAGATGGGGGGAAGTGAGAAGGAGAAGGCCTTCCCGAAAGGCGGCGGGACTTCTCAGAAGCCCTCGCGCCTTCTGAGCAGTGTTCTGCGTCTTCGGGGAAAGCTTGGGAATCTTCTCAAAAGGCCTAGGGACTTCCGAGCCTCCTGAGAAGGCCCGCCCCTTCTCACTTCCCCCCCGGGCTCGCCGCCGAAGGATACTAAGGAGCAGCATCAGGGAGAAATGGAGGATGGGTGAGCAGGGAAGGGGGAGGAGGGAGAAGGGGAGGAATGGGGAGGCGAAGGAGAAGGCGGCGAAAGAGGGGATGCGCGAAGCGGAGCCAGCAGGAGGGGAAGGGGGTAACTCTGGACCGCGCTGGACTGCTCTGGGCCCATGTCTGCGAGAAAATGCTCCAAGATGCTCCTCAGTGGTCCTCGCCAAGGCAAGAACGTGCACGTCCGAGCGATGCCCAAACACGCACACACGCCCTGCGTCCTGCACCGCTCTGCACACCACCGCTCCGCTCCGAGCCATCGCCTCGGCCACGCTCAGCCCCCCTCCTCTCCCTCCCCCATCACTTCGTGCGCCTCCTTCTCCTCCTCCTTTTCCGCCTCCTAGCTCCGTCCGCCTCCTCCTCCTCCTCCTCCTCCTTCTCCTCCTCCTCTCCATTCAGCTTCTTCTGCTCCTCCTCTTCACTTCGTCGTCGTCCGCCCCCTCCTCCTCATCCTCCTCCTCCCTCCGCATCCTCCTACTGCTCCTCTTCGCCTCATCATCCCGATCCCACTACTGCCCCCCGCCACCCTTCGCCGGCTCACACTACAACACCGGACAGTCTTCAGCCTGTGATACCGAGACAGGCGGGCCTAGGGCAGAATAACCTCCTTCAAGAACATGAGACCTTCCGCCAGCCAAACTTAAGTACGCTCGAGGGTACCCTCCCCCAGGATGCACCAGAACATCCAACAGGCACGAAGAGCAGTAGGGCACCCTCCTCGAACCGACCTCGACCTGATATACCTCGGTCCGACTGTAACCTCGCCCTCGTCTGCTGCCTCTCCGCTCCTAGGGCAGGAAAGAACATCCCTGGGAGCCCCCAACTATCCTCGCCCCGCCCCCATTTTTGTGGGCGGGCAGTCCGACTGTAATTATGAGCCACGTCTACGTCGCAGAGCTGGGAAGGGCTTGGAAGGGGTCTGCCACTCCGTAACCACAAGCCCTGCCCCAAGCTGTGGCCGCCGCGAACGCCACGGCAGCCTCCAAGACCGACCCAGAGCTCTGGCTCGGGCAGGGAGATACGCAACTGCAGCGATGATGTTGGTGACCCAGAGATCCGACGTCGTGATTTTTTCAATGCGGGCCCCCCCGAAGTCTCGACCCATTCCCCAGGACCGGCTTGACGTCCTGAGTCGTTTTTTGACGCTCCCAAGGCCCGGCGAGGGCCGCTGGATGCCGAAAACGGCGAAAAACCTCTGTCTTGATTTTTTCAATGCGCTGGATCCCTGGGGACGCTGGTGCCATCCTCGCCCCGCCCCTCTCTTCGTGGGCGGCCGGTCCTGCCGGGGTTGGCCCGGCACCTGCCCCCGGGCAGGGCGCGGGAGGACGCGCGCGAGGCGCCGGAGGAGGCAGGCGGAGGGGGGAGGCGGCGGCGGCGGAGGGGGGAAGGGCAGGGGGGGAGGGGAGGGGAGGAGGAGGAGGAGGAGGAGGAGGAGGAGGAGGAGGAGGAGGAGGGAGGAGGAGGCGGCCAGCTTGACAGGAAGAGGAGGAGGAGGAGGCGGCGGAGACGACGGAAACCACACCTACGCCACGACGACACGAAGGAGGAGGAGGAGGAGGAGGAAGAGGAGGAGGAGGAGAAGGAGGAGGAGGAGGAGGAGGACGTGTCGCCGCGGCGGGAGGAGAGCCGGAGGGGCGGGGGCGGGGCGGGGAGGGTGCAGGAGGCGGCCGCGCAGCGCGGCCCCTCGCGGGCAGAGGGGCGCCCAGGCGGGCACGAGGCCGGGCGGGCGGGGCTGAGGTGCGCTTTCTCCTCCTGCTCCTCCTGTTCCGTCCTCCCTCCTCCTCCTCCTCCTCCTCCTCCTCCTCCTCCTCCTCCTCCTCCTCCTCCTCCTCCTCCTCCTCCTCCTCCCACTCCCTCTCCTCCTCCCCTCCTCCTCCTCCTCCTCCTCCTCCTCCTCCTCCTCCTCCTCAGTCGAAATCGCACTGGTAAGCTTAGATATAGATTACGCCTTAGGCGTTCCCATATCCCAGGCTTTGGCTCATATCGCATGAGCAAGAGAGCAAGACGAAGCATGGGATCTGGAGTAAAGGATAGGATGGGCATCGTCAATGGAAAAGGTATTTTCCGATCTCAGATACGAATCGTGCGCCTCGGTGAGGCACAATCACATATTAGGCCGGGCCCGGCTTGAGCCAGGCACGGCAGCGGTGCATGCTCGATATATATCTCGCCTTTAACCTTCTCCGTTTAAAGTCGGAGGGGGAGGAGACGAGCGAGCACCGCATTACTACATTACGCGGAAAAAAACAGTACTAGGCAACAGCGGCTGCCTACAAGGTAAGGGCGCGCGAGTAGCCTCGCTACCGGCGAGTTTCCTCGCTACTAAAGCGCACCTGCATGCGGGTTTCCCCGCTAGCTCGGGAGGCAGGGCCGTCTTGAGACGACCTGCCCGCCCTAACGGTGTATGTTTCTTCAGCTCGTGCTTGAAGGATTGCTGGCCGGCCATTACTTGTAGGAGCAACGCGCGGTCAATACTACCTTTGGTATGACCATCGGCAGTCATATCCCGCGTGTCACACCATTGGACGCTTTCAACGATTCCGCGCTCCATCATCTGGCGGATCCAGCTGATGTGCCCAAGCAGAGTACATTCTGTGGGCTTCTTCAGATCTTTGCTAGACAAAGACTTGAAGACGGACTCGGCATCAATAGTCAGAGTGACTTTGATACATAGACCACCCATTTCCAATATGTTCTTTAACTGTGTGGGGGTCAATGGTCCCGAGTGTAGCTCGTGGAGCGTTACAATGGTCGGGTAGCAGTCTTCCAAGTTGTGGGCTGCTGCCAGTGTTTCCGCAGAGTAGCTCGAACGCACCTGCAGTCGATGAGACTTGCAGTATGCGTCCACCAGGTGCACGACGGGTTTCCCCGCTTGCGTGTGGCCACGCCTCAGCAGGTTAGCCCCGCGGATACCATAGCCTTTGACTTCGTCGTCTTCATCTCCGTTGAGACGACGATAGCCAGAGTCGCTATGCAGGTCGACTTCTCCTGTTGGAGTCATAGCTTGATACACGATCTTCTTCGGACCTGCCTGCAATTTCCTGGTAACCGCGTTTAGTCGTCGTACCTGGATGTTTGTCGGTTCCTGGATACGTTGTAGTGAGACAACATAGACCATCAGCCATACCTGCGTAATCAACGCATAGGCTAGAGCGCCGCGAAGACTGACGAACATATCAGAAATCGTCTTTGTCGCTTTGCTCTCAGGATCAGCGCCTGTGAGTTCTGGATGTGTGATAGGACGAAGCTGTTTGATGTATTCGTCCTGATCGAGAGTGACGCTCCCATCATCGGTCTTGTTGTACCGAACGGCACAGTTTGTGTATGTGTGCTTGTTCAGTTTACACTTTCCAAACGTATCTTCAACACACTTGACATACTTGTCAATAGCATCTTCCTTCCCAGTCATATTAATGTCATCAACGTGTTTGGCTGTCAAGAGGTTTGGGCTCATCTCGAACTCTTCGTCGTATGAAGTAGGCTGTAGTCCGAAGCCCCTAGTGATGGACCTGAGCTTCAACGAGAATGCCCTGGGAGCATCCTTCGTGCCAGTCCCCGGCTTCAGACACCGAAGACAGTGCTTTGATTCGTCATATGACTCAAAGCCTGGCAATGTACGAAGGACAGCTGCTGACCCAGGAGGTAGTGCGAAGCACACCACACGCTCTTTCTCGCCCGTTGCCGCGGCGAGCTCACTATAGGTCAGTCCTTTTAAGAAAGCCATGTTGATGTCCAGGGAAGCGATGATCCAAGCTTTGCTGCATGCAGCAGAACTTGCGAGCAGTCTCTGGTTTGACCTCCTTGCTGTGCCAGAGAAGGTTTCGACATCGAAGGCTTCAATGTCCATGAAGCCACGGAGTACCAAGCGTAACCTGATCGTCCGTTCCATTTCGCCCTTCTCGTTTTTGACAAACTTCCATTTGTATACATAGCGTGAAGTCATGATGTTCGACGCTTTGTTCAAGTCAGTCATCTGGAAGCATTTGTTGTCAAGCCAAGTCTTCAATTCTGTGTAGAGGGCTTTGGAAACTTTGACCGGATTCGCTTGAATGTCGGCCTTCGTGAGTAGATCGTCTTCCTTGACGACCACGGCACGTTTGGAGGCAGCACTAACATATACTCGCATAGTTGTGACGCTGCTGTCATCCAGCAATCGGTGTTGCTGCTCGGACAGGACGACTTTGGACATGTCTGCTGTGAAGCAGAGCTCGATGTACTTCCCGTGCTCGTCGGAATCCAGATCATATTTGTTGTCCGGATCCGTGGAGCACAAAGGAACGTAGTAAGAAGTGTCCATGTCGTATCCTGGCGGGTGACCCCGCTCCGGCAAGTGGCCTTGCGCATCTTCACAGGTCGTAGAGACTAACACACACTGTGTGTCTGTCATGTATGTCGGAACTGTATGCATGACTTCTTCTGTGTCAGCTCCCAAGAGTGTTCTGTCATCCATCAGTTCAGCATACCACGAATTTAAGACAAAAGCATCCAGATCTTCTTCTGTTTCCTCTATGATGGTCGGGAGCCGACCATCATTCTCCGCAGGAGGCTGCTCAGGAGCAGCTGCTGGAGGTGACTCGCTTGGTGGTGGACCATCAGCGAGTTCCTCAAATTTAGTGAGGTCTCGGTCGAATCCAGCAGGCGGCTTCTTGGATTTGAGACACTGGATGATGCGTGAGTGTGTAGATCCTGTGATGTCGTAGATGTTCAAGGCAGTGCCATCAGCTTCATAATAATGAAAGCCAGGGGTCACATCATTATCATAGTGCACTAGTGTACAGCTGTCTGCATAGGGTGCAGCAGGCAACTTAGTCAGGCTCTTAGCAAGTCGTACGGCAACAACGTTTTCAATACGAAAAAAGTTGCGAATGAGATACTGAAGAGCCAAGTGCACCTTAGGCGAAAGCCGGCTCGCAGCTGTCATCTGCAGCCGGCCCTGTTTCGCTGGTAAGTATCCAAAAGTCATGGCGGGTTTCCCCGCTGGCAGACCGGCAATAAAGGCCAGTACTGTCCGAAGGGCCGTATTGTCCGATCCTATCTCGCGGACCATCAGTGCTTCGATGTACAGCGTATGTCGTGCGTCAGGATACTGTACTCGCACTTCGCGACTGCCGACCTTCACGATGACTTGACCCCGGTCAGGTTCGTTGCGGATGACCGGGTATGGACCACTCCATCCACCCCAGTCATCTTTCGTGGTGGTCGGGCGATGATAGTCCACGAGATCTCCCTCTCTGTAGTGAAATTCACCCGTAGCAGTAGTCTTCGTACGAAGAGCCCTGTTTGTCTTGGCAACCGCAGTGGCCTGCGTGATTGCCTCCAGACTAACCCTCCTGATTGTCTCCTCCCTTGAGTGATCTGATGATTCAGCGGACTGATCATGATCCAAGACAGGGAAATCGGGAAGCATAGCTGGTTGTCTGCCATATAACGCATTATACGGAGAAACTCCGTTGTAGAAGGTAAATGCGTTGCTGGCAAACATGGCTTCATGTAAAAGACGAGTGAAATTCAGAGGAATATTCAATCTATTCAATTCTTCTCCCATCACGTGTATGAGGTGTCGCAGGATGCCGTTCCTAGCTTCGATAGTCGTGGCGTGTTGGCCACGCGCTCGGATACGAAGCTCTGTTCCCTTGGATTTAAGGATGGCCTTTGCTGTATCGTTATTCAGTGCTCCTTCCCCGTCGGAGTATAAGACTTTGGCAGGGCCATGCTGCATCCAAGTTGTGTGATAGGCATCGAGAACAGTGTGCATAGTCTTATCGGGGATCTCTGTGCCAGCTGCCCAACGAATACAACGGTCGATGATGTGAAAAACAATATGTTCCTGTTTGTACAAGAAAAGATCACATTCGACTTCCTCGTTGAAATGTCCTGGCAGTGACACAGATGGCATCACCGTGTTGCCTGGCTTGTCCCAGGCACGACATTCTCTACGCGAGTCGCAAATGCCCTTAATCAGACTCAAACGGGTTTCGCCCAAACCAACCTTAGCTAGAATCATCCGCATCTTTGGTTCCTTGGCATGAAACCATCTCAAGTGAAGCTTGCGGAGTTCTCGCTGCGCTACAGCTGGGTCAAAGCTGCGCAGGTTTTGAAGGCTGAGCTGAACATCGAAACGAGTCCAATCAGGAAGCCTTGGCCTTGGCCTCGGCTCTACAGGAGGCTGCGGCGGCGGTGGAGGATCACCTCCTTCCATGCGTCCGCGCCTTGCTGCCACTTGCGGCAGTCTACGGTGATCGTCAGAGCTGCCAGCGCCAGTGTTGCCACCATTAGCCCCTTCGGCTCTGGTGATGTCATGGCTGCTGGCGCCTGCGGTTGGATCGCCTTCACCGGGCCGTGGCGGCCTAGGCGCGCGTACGCGCGCTCTCGCGGCCGGCGCCGCTTTTGCGGCTGGCGCCGCTTCTGCGGCTGGAGCCGCTTCCGCGGCTGGCGCCGCAGGAGCGGCTTGCCCCGCCGGGCGCGGCTGACCAAAGTTATCTGGCAGCTTCCATTTTGCGGCGAATCTGCATTGGCCAGATATCTTGGTGTGGTGAGGATTACTCTTCTGATATTCCTTCTTACAGCTTGGACAGTCCCAATAGTATGGTTCAACATCATACCACCGACACATCTTCGGATCCCTGCTGTGCTTTGGTGATTGCTTGTAGTTGTTGTCCACACAGCCATGGCACCCAAGACCGCCAGGTGGTGGTCGCCAGATTTCTCCGTTTGGGTGTCTCCGGATTGTTGGGTCGTCCAAGTCGTAGCCAGCACTGTTTGTTACGAACGCATAGCTGCGTTCGCGATTCGCGAATGGATCGCGACCGTAAGCAAACAGATCTTTGGCGATTTGCACCGCATCAACGATCAGTGACTGCATTCTGTAGGTATACTGTGCCGCCCTTGCTAGTTCTTTGTTGCAAGCATTGGCGTGCACATGATTACCTGGACAACGCTTGCCTCTGAAAGGTGCCAACAACTCTTCTTTGTTTGCCATCATCTGTGTTGGCTTGCGGATGTATTGTCCAAATGAATCTTTGAGACCAGTCGTGCACTGATCAATAATCGTTTGGCAAGTGACCTTGCGTTGTGCCAGTTCCTTCCATGGCTGGATCTCATCCACCCACGTGCCCATTGGTTGTTCCCTAAGAAAGAAACGTCTTAGGTCGTCTTGTAATAGAGCGACTGTTCCACAGAACGTGATGTGAGGCAGGTCCTCTTTGTGGTGTTTAAGCCACGTATCATGATTGACCTGTGCATTGAAATAGGAAGGAAGTCCAGTAGTTCTGCAGCTTGGCTGCAGAATCGTGATCTTGACAAAGCAAGTCTTGAGGTAGTGGAGGACTGCTCTTTGTACTTCCGAGTTTCCAAGTTCAACCATAGATATCTTGTCAAGGTTCCCGCCTGACGAGAGTCCCCTCTTGAAGGCTAATATGGATATACCACCCTTGCCCCCACATAATTCAAGCATGTCCACTTGATTGTTTCTGCCGTAGCATAATGACTGGACCATCGAGAAGACATCAGCATGTGAGTCAGCGGGTTGCCCCGCCGGTAACATCATGAAGATGTCCTCTGATTCGCTGTCCGAGTCCGAGTCGTCAAGAGGAACGTCGTTGAAATATGTGGAGCAGTCAAGCCCTTTGAGGTCCTCTCCACAGTCGTCGTTACCGTCTTCCACTTTCTTCGGGACTTTCTTCGGTTTGATGCCGGCTTCTTTGTCAGCTTTCTGCTTTTCTTTCTGTTTTATCCTGGCATCAGTGGGCAACGCAGTTTCCGCGGAGAGATCCGCTGCGGAGGAATCCGCTGTTAAGTCAGGAAATGGCGGAATTTCAGGAAAGTTGTTGGTGGGTCGCGTTTGGCAACGCTCAATCGAAGGGGGAGGAGATCGATCGTCATCGACGATCGTCACACGCTTTGGGCGTGGCCTTCGCGACTCACCGTCGCCGTGAAGAACTGGAGCCGGAGGCTCCCAGTATAACCGAGTACTGATGTTTGTAACCCCATCAGGTAATGGAGCTACATAATTGTACCCAGTTGGCTGATCCTGGATTCTGATATCTTGAACGATCTTATTCGTGTCCAGGTCGGTCGTGACTCTACGAACAACATGGTCCCATTGAGGGCCCTTTTGTGGACATTGGACGTAGTGTCTTACCTTTTTGTCAACGCGAGTACACACACTGAGGTGTACCGCACTCCGCTCATTCCTGATCATGTTGGCTTTATTGAGTTGATCAAGGAAGCGTGCAATAATGATAGCCAAAGTTTTATGCCGAAACTCGGCACGTTGCTGATCTTGGCCATACCAATCCAAATCATGCTCTTTGTGTGAGCCACAAGTACATCTCCATAAGTTTATCGGTATATGAGGACAAGCTGTAGCAACTTGTATATAAGAACCACTGGGGTATTTGCTGGAGCGGTCAAACTTAATACCGAAATGACAGAGTCTCATTCGTATAATGCTTAGCTTCAAATCTTCGATAACATCTTTGATCGGACCCTGTTTCCAGAAATACCCGGGTGGCCCCAGGCTAACAATCTGCATCCTCAGAGCACGCGCTTTGAACAGGAGATTTTGTATACGTTGATAGTGTGGTCCCGCCCTCTTTCCTGGAGTACGAACGTACCAATCAGAGGGTGTGGCCACCCACAACATATTGTAGTCTCCTGCCAACAAATTTCCCAAATACTGTGTTCCAGTTGAAGTCATTACCTCATTATGGGTAATCCGGTCGCATATATATCCACGGGTTCGGAGTTCAGCGCAAGCTGTGCGAATATCTTCGATGACAAGACATTTTGAATGATATTTTTCCTCTCGGGCCTCAGCGCGGCCAACGTATGTAGCGAGGAGGCCGGCATTCGGCTTCTCTTCGCAAGCGAGCGCCGCCGGCGCGCCCGCCTGCCCCCGTCAGCGGCGGTCGTGTGACCACGTTGCCGTCTGACTCGGAGGCATGCTGTTAGCGGATGGCTCCGCAGGAGTCGCTGGTGTGGCTACGCTCACGATCTCCACGCGGGTTGGCCCCGCAGAGTCCGACGAACCTCCGCCCGTGTAGCTTGGTGGTGGTGGCGGTGACGCGGGTGGCCCCGCTTGGTCCTCAGGCGTCCATTTATTCACCGCCTCCTGGACTGCCCAGAATATCTTAGACTTCAGGGCATCCTTCATATGTGGCCAGGTCCCTTCGGGACACTGTTGGCCCTCCCACCAGCTGTTCAGCGTCCTGTCCACGATCAAACGGGTCGTGTCTTCCAGGAGCTGCTTGTCGATGTACGGCTCGACAATGTACGTATCGGTCGTGACGGTCATGGACTGTCCCGTCGCGGGTGGCCCCGCTGTTGCTTCGGCGGGTGGCCCCGCACTTGCTTCGGCGGGTGGCCCCGCGCTGACGGGGTCCTCTTCGTTCTCCGTCTCGGTATAGCCATCTCGACTGCTGCGGATTGTGAAGGTGTTCGTGACCGTCTGGCTTTTAGCCCCGTCATACAAACCGCAGGGAATCGCGAGATGTCCCGAGGGAGTTTTCTTCGCCTTCAGGACCTTGGCGCCTCTTCCCAGCTTCAGGGTGTAGTCACCGCTGGGGAAGATAACCTTCTGGTAGCCTGGCTTCAGCACGATGATCGTATCACGTGCCTCCATGGCTCCTAGGCCCCAGATGGCCGGGAGATTGGCACCCGAGCCTTCTGCGATGTTGGAGGCATACTCCTCAATACGGGGGCTCGCCTCATTGGCATATTGCACCCCGATCTTGAAGTTGCCCATCTTCCGACATATCGCAGCGCCCTCACCAACACCATTGATGTAGAGGGTCTTGCTCAGGGTGCATATGGCAGGTCGGTAGTTGAACCTGGCCATAATCTCCTGGAAGGTTCGCGCCGCATTGGATCCAATGATGTTCACATTGGAACCAATGTCCAGCATGAACGAGATGCAGGGCATACCATCTTCGTCAGGAAAGAATGTCCCATTGCGCGCTGCAAGAGCGATTGTCCCATGGTCATTGGTGTGGTACGTGATCTGCGATCCGAGTGTACCCTTCAACAGGCGCTGTTCAAGAACCCATTGACTCATGGTCAGCTCGGTGCACCACATCTGCTCATACTGGCGGCGCTCCTCCACGGTAATTGGTTCCTGCTCAAGGACCCAATAATTCGCAGATAGCGTGGACATCCATTCACCTCCTGGTGGCAGCGTGTCCGTGTCGTCACGTGCGTAGGTCAGCCCCTCTGTATCGATCATGAATGTGGTATGGAACTGGGCTGCCTCTGCGCTCTCAGCGCTTGCCCGGCTCCTGGCGCTGACCGGGCTTGCCACTCGCGAGGTCCTGGTTGATCCAGTTGGCCTTCGAGTCCCGCCTCCGCTCCTGCCACTCCGCCTGATGTTGGCCTCCATTGCCCTCAGGAAACCTGGATTTGGAGGTCCATTTGCGGGTGGCCCCGCTTGGCGGCGGGAGCCGCTTCAGCGGGTGGCCCCGCAGCTGGGGGCTCCTGCGCTCGAAGCGTAGGCAGGATTGGCATCTGAATGCCTTGCTCTGGCGCTGGCCAGGGGCATGCCTGTGCAGCTGGGGCACGTGCGGATGGCTCCGCCGATTGTGCGGCTCGAGCCTCCAGTGCCTCCACTGCTTCACGTAGCCGACGCATTTCCCGGGCATCTGCCACGTACCTTTCCTGCTGGCGCGCTTGTTCTGATTCAGCGTCGCGCTGTCCAGCATACGGGAAGTGTGCTATAACTATGCCCGGCCCACGACATACAGCGCAGGGGGCCTCATTCGGCGCACCTGGCCGCTGATTGCGGACGTGCTGCTGTGCAACACGATCCCAGCATATATCGTGAAAGAAGTGCCCACACGCCAGTCTCCACACTGTAGTGCCCATCTCGTAGTTGTCCATGCAGATTGGGCACTGTGTGAAGTTGTAGTCTGAAATGACTGGAGCAGGCACGTCAGGGCGAGTCCGAGCTTGGCGCTCGAAAGTGGTTTCGCCCTCCCGATATGGCGTCGGTGGCGGCCGTCTGTCTGGCCGTTCAGCGGGTGGCCCCGCTTCTGCGGGTGTCCCCGCTTGGGTCTCACGCTCAATCCTTCTCTGGATCGCGCGTTGTTGGCGCAGCCTGGTGTTGTCCCGAGCCTGCTGCCTGGATGCCAGTATCGCTTGCTGCGTGTTGTGCACGTCGCGGATGTAGTCTGGCATGTTGCCCATAGCGGCTGGCACCGCGAGACCAGCTGGCTGAACTACGGTCTCGGGGTCCGTCGGCGTGGGCATGTAGGCGTAGTGCGGCATAGACTGCGCATCGACCGCTCGTGTAAACTGCAAACGAAACATCTCATTGGCTAGATTCCGAGTGTATTCGTTCGCAGGGGGCCCCGCAATCATAGGAGTGTTATTCATCTGCGCGTAGTACTCCGGGTACATCGGCGCGTCCATGGCCTGTGCCTCTGCTGGTCCATGATTGTCCCATCCATATATTGGGTGTGATGCTATTCCTGGAATAAACACCTGTCGATATGGATTCGTGGGATCAGCATTTGGAGCATCTTCAGAAGTCCAGCTCCAGAGAGGCCGAAAGTCGCCATGATTCGTAACATCTATGTTGCGGTTCCGCAACAGGCTGGGCACTCTATCAGCTTGTTGCTGCAGAAAAGTAGCCTGTGCTCTTAAGTTGGCTGCCCGACGTTCGTAGTCTGAACCTTGCTGTCCGTCAGCGGGTGGCCCCGCATGCGCGGGTGGCTCCGCAGGCGTTCGCTCGGCGGGTGACCCCGCAGCCACTCCTCCTTCACTACCCCTCGGAGTGCCAAAGGGAGTGGTTGCCTGGAGTGCTGCTGCGAGTGCCGGATTCCCGCGAATCGCCTGGAGTCTTTGCCACAAGCTGTTCTCGCTCGTTTCAGACGGCGGAGTCCGGAACGGCGAGCCACCATCTGAGCCGCCCATAGGGACAAACCTCGCACCTCCAGCCTGCTGCGGAGGGCGTTGTGGCTGTGGTCCTAGGACGCCTGGTGGCCCCGCAGGAGTGCGCAGGTTCCTCTGCTGTGCGTCTTGGATACCTGTATGCACTGCCCACGGGTCAGCACGATATAGCTGATCGGTCAGTCCAGAAACGTCGGCTGGTGTCAGGTAGCTGTTGAGGGCCTGGACCCATGCCTGCTGATCCGGCCTCCAAGGAGATGCTACCGTTGCTACTGGTCTGACCACTTGTTGCCATGAACCATCCGAGGTGTCTGCCGCGGGTGACCCCGCACCTGCGGGTGGCCCCGCCTCAGGCATGACCTCGTCTTCCTGGGCATTCATCATGAGGACTGTCTGTGTGTTGTACGGTCGTGGAGCAACATCTTGCTCGGTCATGATCAAATTGAATGGGCGACCGTCCGTCTTAGACCAGCCCTTTAGGTACATGGCGTGATCTTCCATTACACCCAGAGTTCTGTCACATAATTTAAGTGGCAGGTAGTCATCGGTGCGAATCCTGTCCGCGGGTTGGCCCCGCCTCCGCGACTTGTCATAAGCCAGCGGATTGCTCCAGGCTTCACCGACCCGATATTTCGCAATGCTCACAATCTGGAGGATATGATCGGGCGGTATACGTCCGTCGTGGCCCCGTGTCATGACGATGTCATTTGCTGACCTCCATAGGGAGAAGCCACTGGACAGCATCTTGTTGATGCTGCAGAATATGAGCACCTCCGAGTCAGGACGGATGCCCGATTGAATCCTCGGGTCGCCCGGGAGGTAGGGGCAGCCGTGTACAAATTGGCGCCCCCCCTTCCTTTAGGGTTGTCCTGTGCGAGGCATGAAAGGCCATTAGCAAGGATGTCCTTGACATATTCCCACTGTGTCCCGTGGATGAAATATACTGGGTCGTCTGGTTCTTTCATCCATGTTGTGATCGGCTTATAAAGCGACTCGGGACAGTGGATGCCTGGACTGCTGTGGCCGTTCGTGGCTCTGATGAAGTACTGTGGCCTGCGTGCCGTTGGTCGGAACCTGGGAGGCAGCAGCATGCTGTCATCAACGCACTTCATCTGGAGCCTGCCCTTCTGCATGCCGTGATGGTCAATCATCTCACAGCAGTTTAGCAGCACCCAATACACGTATGACGTGTGGGGCCTGCCCTTGATCAGCACCTCGTGCATTTCACGATAGCCTTTCCACTGATCATTTTCAGTCCAGTTTGTCAGCAGATCGTCAACAACAACCCAGCCATCGTATGGATCGAAAGTGCTAATCTTTTCGAAGTGTCGGCTGAATCCATCCTTCCAATACGGACTATGGCGTAGGGCTGTAGAGAACCATATTGACACCTTGGTCATTTGCCCATCGCGCGGCAGAGTCGGATCCGTGCCGAACCTCTCCATGACCTTCATGAGCTCTGCCCTGTGCTGCGCGACGCGCAATGGCGGCCTGTCTCGCAACATATTTCCCACGGCTTGTTGTTCACGTTCCCAGTCGTTGCGGCACTCGAAGTTACGACGATCAGGGCAATTAATGACCTCGTATCGATCTGTATCGTCTCGAGTGACTCGTGGGTTTATGGTGCGCTTCGGGCCTTTGCCTTCAATGCCTTGCCAATATTCAATGGCTCCTAGCGGGATGTTCCTGAGAACAGACATCGCTGGCTGCCAACGCGCGGGTGGCCCCGCTAATGCAGCCGGCGCCGCTTTAACGGGTGGCCCCGCAGAGCCTGCGGCTGACGAGGCAGCTCCAGCGGATGACTCCGCGCCAGGGTGCGGGTGACCTTGGTCAGCCACTGCATCATCGGCTAGTTTCTGTCGGTCGCCAAATTCTTTGAGGACTTTGAAGCGTTCTTCTCTTGAGAGAGTGCCTTCTGCGGGTGTCCCCGCTGCTGCAGCTGGCGCCGCTTTAGCGGGTGGCCCCGCAGAGCCCTTGTCCTCCTTAGCCTTGGCGGCTGCTTCTGCCCGCACCGACCTCATCCCAGCTTCGGGCTTCGGCTGCGCTTTCATTCGTGCCGAACCTGGTCGTGGTGCAAGGCGCGGCTGATGCAGAGTTGGAGTCCAGTCACCTCGGAAGGCTGCCTTAGGCTGGTCGCGAACTTCGTCCTTGACATCGCCTTGGGCAGCCGGTGGCATCGGGGTTGATGGTCCAGCAAAAGCCTTCCTCCTCTCCGTCACGGACAGGCCGATAGGCTCTCCCTGCTCAGGGTCGTCCGTCTTGGCGATCCCTCTGGCCTTCGCCCGCCCCTGTGTGCCTTCGGGGCTCTTGGACGGGTGCCTCTTCGCAGGAGTCGGTGAAGACGAGGAGTCGGCTTCAGGTCTTGGAGGTGGTCTGCTGCCCTTGCCTGGTTGTGGACCAGGAGGGTCTTTAGGAGGGCCTTCTGGCTGGCCATGATCATGGATGATCTGCCTCATCTGGTCGATGTCGGCAGTACCTTTTATGGCCAGCTTGTACTTGCCATTTTCGTGGCGGTGAATTACCCTCGTGCAAAACCACTTCTGCGCCGAGGAGCTGTAGTACCAGCAGGCGCATCCATCAGGGAATGGATTCTCTGAGCCGTCTTCCGCCGCCCATTCTTCATTCAGTTCGGTGTGGTCAGTACCGGCGGCGGACCCGGCAGCAGATGCAACAGCTATCCAATCTTCGTCCGCGGACCCAGCGGCAGGCGCCGCGTCTGCGGGTGACCCCGCTTCTCCGCTGGATTTTGCGGGTGACCCCGCCTCTTTATGGAATCGGCGGTTCCATTCCTTGAGGCGATGGTCATTGGGAAGCTGTTCCCAATTTTCCCTGACAGCGTTGGCAACCTCCTCGGTCATAGGGACGCGATCGGCTTCAGTGATGCGCTTTCCTCCTCCAGGGACCTCCTTGTTAGGATCATGGACATTGCCAGCGTCATCTCCATGAGACCAATTCCACGGGGTCTCACCGTGATGAGGGCTCCTGGAGGGGCGGTCCATTGGACAGCTGCGCATGTGACCTTTGAAGGGCTCGCATTGACATACTTGTTTCCTGTATGTCTTGCGATCGTTGATGATCTCCTGTTTCTTAGCCCTTTTGTCCCAAGCCTCTGGCGTTTTAGTCTTGCCACCCTTGGTACGTATTATCATGCCAGATTCGTCCCTTTTGGTGCAGTATTCCTTAGAATACCAGTGGCGGATCACGTCCATCGAGTAGCCGGGGTACCAATTGATGTACCACTCCGGCACGCACTGAGCGGATACACCTACGGAGTGCTCCGTACTGCACGGATAGCCCGATGCATCATGTGTAGGGCGTCGTGGAGCTGAACGGCTCCTCCTGCGGGCTGGCCCCGCTGACGCACTGCCACGTTCCATGGGCCTTTCTTCTTCATGCTCTGAGTCTCGGGGAGGCGATGGTCGTCTGTCCTTCTTGGCATGGCGCATGTCCTCCGAGTCCTCTGAGCTGTCCTGGACCATGAATACGTGCTGATACGGGCTTCGGAAGTACCCGATGTCGTTTAGCTGCTCCATCGCGAGGTCGTTGAGGTCCATCTGGTCGCAGCCCTGCATGAATACATCCATAGACCAAGCGGGTGGCCCCGCTGCTGCGGCTGGCGTCACTTCGGCGGGTGACCCCGCTAGAGCCTGGAGTGCTGTCAGCATCTGAGGTGCCGACATGTCCGAATCCAGGTATGGACGCAGCCTTGCGGCTCCTGGGCGCGACAGCAGGTCATTCATGGTTATCTGCTGGTGTGCTGGCGCACTCAGGAGCTGGATTGCTTCTGCGACCTGCTCTTGGAGCATGTCCTTATGGTCCTCTTCGGCCTCTTCAGAGTCAGAATAAGCGGGATGGCCCCGCATTTCGTCATCAGCGTCTCCCGCTTCCGAGCCAGCTCGCGGAAGATCTGGCAGCAACGGCATGCCAATCACCTGCGGTGCCAGCGCGGCGGCGAGCTCCTCCTCGGTCGCCGGGACGGTCTCAGCTTCGGAGATCTCGTCGTCGGCGGGTGGCCCCGCTGGAAGACCGAACCAAGCATTGAACGCGACCTCGTCGACTTCGTCCCAGCCGTGGAACTCGTCGAAGAGGGTCACTGCGTAGTCTTCCAGGGCTACGGTCACTTCAGCGTAGCGGGCCATCACGTAGTACGTGGAGGAGCCCGCGGCGGGAGCCGCTTCTGGATTGACGTAAAACTCGTAGTCAATGTAGTCTATGTCATCCATAAAAGAGTTTTGAGCCAAATGCACGGATCCCTTTCCTTTCCCTTTCGGGCTTTGATCGCGCAAATGCTCTGTACTACCGCATGTATGACACTTCATAGTATTGCCAGAAGCGTCCCTAGGGTTGCCCCTCCGCCCTTTTCCCTTACCAGAGGTCCGCCTGTGACCCCGACCTTTGCCTCCGATAAGTACTTCTTCAAAAATTATATCAGTTAAGGACGTGAGGAAAGCAGTAATACCCCTACCATGCATACGGCGTCTGCGACCCCCTTTGCCACGACCCTTTCCATGTCGTTTGAAATGTCGGCGTGCTGCACGTCTCACTTTTCTGACTGGTTTCTTCATAAAGCGCCTCCAACGGCGCTTTGATTTGCGATAAGCCATAAAGGCGGCTTCCGCTCTTTGTTGTTCAGAAAGGTGAGTGTCATCAGCTGGGTGATCATTGCCAGCAGAGACTATGCCATTGTGGTCACCGTCAGATGAGGTATCGGTGTCAGTGCCAGATTCAAACGGTGAGGGTGGCTGAGACCCTTGAGCGGATGACTCCGCTTGGCCCCAGAGGGTTGTGCCCGAGGGCGGGCTTGCAGTGTAGGCGGCGCCTGGCGAGTAGCTCGACCAGGCGCTCGCCTCAGGTGCCTCTGCCGATGCCTGGCCGGTCTGCCCTAAGAAGGCAGTGGCCTCGTTGGGCATATCGGCTGGGTCAGCCCAGGGGCTTGGCTCGCCAGGACCAGCGGGTGACCCCGCAGTCGTGGCGTAGACACCTGCATGTGAGTGGTGCCCTGCGAAGATACCCGCAATATTGCCAGGAGAGCGCTCGGCAACATGTCCGTAGTTCCTCATCCTGGTCAGCAGCCTGTCA
>CAUYUJ010006542.1:40000-52932 GCA_963575745.1 Prorocentrum cordatum
ACACTTTGTAGCCAAACCGGAAGGAAGCAGAAATCGTTGTGGTTGTTGGGTTTCGGTTGTAAGCGCAAGCGTCTCGTCGCCATTTAACTGTGAGCCAACGGCTGCGAGCTCCTCCACAAGCGACAAAAGCAGGATTGCAACCTCTCTTTGTGATTTCGCAAAGGACACCACCACGCCCGCAAAACGCAAATCCAACCGACGACGTAGCCCATCTCGTAGATCAAACCCTGCAGTCCCGGACTTCTGCCGCCACCGTGTCATAGCCCATTCCATCAAGCAACAAAACAAGCGCGGGCTGAGAACACACCCGTGTCGGACTCCAGCTAAGATGTCGAAGGGTTCACTGCGCTGAGAGCTCCCTTTTAACCTGTCCGGCTTGGTTGTCATACAATATTTGTAATATCCAGACGAGATGATCCGATACCCCGTGCCCGCGTAAAGCGGACCACAAGGCGGCCCAATCAACGCGACCAAAAGCCTTCGATAAATACAAGTTCGCAATCCAAGCGGGATGCCCCATCGACCGTGTCCTGCCACTGGACATGCGCTGCCAGAAGGTGTTCTTCGATGCAGCAATCGGCCCGGGACGCGCGCTGTTCTTCAGGTTGATGTCGGTCCAGCGCGTTTTCCAAGCGGCTCAATAATATATTATATTATATATACATATATATGAGAGAGAGAGAGAGAGAGAGAGAGAGATAACAACTTGCACAACATCCTCACGGTAGCGATGGGTCAATAATCAGACAGGCGCGCAGCCCTTAAGCTCTTCGGAAGCATTCGGAAAAGAGCCCGTCGCCAGCTCTCCGGGGGAAGTCCTTCCGATAGGACTTTGCTGTGAAACATTAACACATGTACTCTAGAAGTAGCCGGGGGGCGCGCGGCAGCTCTGATGCCAGACCAGCGTCGTCCGACGCTCGGTTCCTCCTCATTCTTCTTATCGCAAGGTCCATTTCTTCCATCGAAAAAGGCCCCCCCGCGAGAACTCGCGGCTTCTCCGGCGCAGGCGGCGCCCCGGCAAATGGGCCTCCGAGAAAATGTGCAAGATCGTCTTCTGGCGGCGATTGCACTCGGCTCTTCCCCGCGATGTTGTCCAGCATCTCGTGCCAACGCTTCGAGTCATTCAATGAATCTTCCAATTGAGCAGACTTCCATGATCTTATTTCCTGTCTTTGTAGACGCCGGATGTCGAAGATGAGCCGTCCACGATCAGCCTGGGCGATGGCGGCCCTTCTTCGAGCGCGCAATGTCTGCGAGGAGGCGCTCGGCTTGAAACGGATATTCTTGTTTGCTGCGTGTCAAAATTTCTCGGCCGCCTGCAGTTAAACTGACTCTACGTCTTCGAACGATGCTGTTTCCCCGCGCTGAGAAATCCAGGTTCTCAAAGAGTCCCGGAAGCCGCGCGCCTCTCCGTTCTCGTCCAAATACGGCTTCCATCTCTTAAACGACTTCTGCTTCTTTCTGTGGCGGGCGCTTTAGCGATTTAACGCTGTGAACGCAGCGACGGTCAAGACCAACTCCCAAGCAAGCGTCGCACCACGCACGGCGGCAATGCATTTGACAACCTGCCAACATATAAAACCAACGTGTACCAGAGCTCCGTCCATGCTGCGCTTGCGCGCCCAGCCATTTCCCCCCCCCGCGGTCGCTAGCCGGCTCAAAATGCGCAGCCCGTGCTCCAGAGCAAATTGCACCGTCCGATCTCCGCCCTCGCTCCGTTGTCCTTCTCCACATATCTCCAAATATTCAACATTGTCAAAAACAGCTTCAGCGCCAACGGATGCGTTGAAATCGCCCCCGATCAAAAGGACCCGCCCGTGCTCATCGCAATCCAGAATCAGCGCCGACAACAAGTCGTAAACCTCCTGCACGTTGGCGTCGCAGTCCCAAGACGTCGGAAAATGGCAAGCGACTGTCGTGAAAAAATTGCCACGCAGCTGAAAATCCAAAGAACAGAATCTCGCAGAGTACGCCTGAAAACGAACATCTGACATGAGTGCTCCAACTCTCGCTGAAACGCCAAAACCAACACCTTTGTGCATGGCGCCCCCGCTGAGATACAACGTAGCCCCAACCGGCATTGAAATAACTTCCCCTCGATCTTTGCGCCAAGTCTCAGGAGGAAAAAATACGTGACATCGTCCTGTGCGTGTTCGAACTCCCGTAGAAAATCAACAACGCTGTTCTTCCCGGATGCTTTGCAAATTGTTCGTCAACATTCGTATCACGATGAATTCGTATTGCATATCATTCTTCTTGTTTTCGGCGTCCTGTCTCTGGTTGCTTTGGCCACGCCCACCCTGACACAGTCCCTAAAGAGACAGCCCCTCCACGACCTCCTCAACTCCCCCTTCAAGATATCCCCTGCTGCGTGCTCGCCCTCAGCCCACAACGCGGAGGCATCGCCCATGACATCCGCCAGGTGCACCAGCTTCCGGCCAGCCCGCGCGCGCACTTTGAACGAACGTCTTACAATTCAAGATGATGTTTTTCGCCTCGTAGTCCTCGCACTGGATGGCAAACTTCTTGATCTCACTGAGGATCTTCACGCGCCGCCTTTCCTCAATCGACCTGTTCTCTGAGCCCAAAAGTGAGCGCCTTCGAACTTCTGGTACCTTCACTGTTTGCGCGAGAACTTCATGGCCGCCGTGTCCCAATCAAAACGGGCGAAGGCCACCGCAGGCTCAGGATTCGTGACGAACATCTCCTCCGCACCGCTGACGTCCTCGAAAGCATCTTCGACGAACTTCTCCGCTGCGTCCGCCTCCATCTCCCCGAACCCCCCAAATACGACCACTGATTTGTCGACATCGGAGTCCACCTGTTCAGTACCTCTTCCTCCTCCTCCTCCACGTTTGGCTTTGATGGCGTCCTCATAGATGCCAGTGCGATGCTCGAGTTGTTTTGCGTTCTTCGCGCTCCTTCTCCAATGCCTCTTTTAACGGCGCGATGGTCTCCTCCATCTTCGCCGCTATCACCCGCTGCACCTATGCATTCCCTTCTCGGATCTCCTCGCTGATCATGCCTCGCAGTGCTGCGATGGTAATTCGCCAGGCTCATCTCGACACGCTCGATCTTCTCGGTCATGAAGGTGTCCGAAAACTTTGGGGCAAGATCACGGGCGGGAGCTTTTGATCTGGCATTGCCTTCTCGATCTGGGGTCCCCTCGACGGCACCGCGTTTCGATGTTGATGCTCGATCGGCGGATTGATCCCAAATCGTGAGATACCGTTTCTCAGAATTCCCACTCAAATCCTGGAATGTGGCACCGAACTGGCTGGCCTCGTCTATCGTCGACGCCGCCCTGTACCTCCCGTAGCGCGCATGTGCCTGAGTGCCCGGACGGTGTGGATTTTCCTCCTTGAACTGCACTTGCGTTGCCCCATTCTTCAGAGTCGCGACCTGCGACGATGAGAGAGGCACAGTGTTCTTGATAGTTGAATTTCGGTTCGGTAGCCGAGTACAAGACCTCCAGCAAGAGCGCAAATTCATCGCACAAGTTTTCAAGAGCTCCACGGGTGGAAAACGGTTACGTCATCAATATATAATTGTCGCCTTTGCGCCGTGCGCAGTCGCCATACCAAAAGTTTGTGAAAAGTTTACACGAGTTCCACTGATGGACGGCGAGATCTTTCTCCAATCTTGGCGCCGCTCACACACGTTTCAAGAGTTCGCAAACATTCCAATTGTGTGAATGGCTGACGTAGCAGGAAATACGCTTGGGCGCAACGCAGGACTGTAATGGCGCAGCGGTCACGTTGATTCGCGGTGCTGAAATCCCAAAAACGGTGCTCTGGTACGATGCAGAATCGCCAGGACGTAACGGTAACGCTGATTCGGGGCAGTCCCAGGAGTGGCGTTTTGGTTCAGGATGCTCAAACGATTCTCCTACAACGGGGCACTTACGCAAGTGCGAATACAAATCCTTGTATGGGGCCTCAGAGGAGGAAACCTGAAAGGAGGGTTGGCTGCAACATCGTGGGTGCCTCTTGGGCTTACACTGGTACTCCCCCTCCCCCTCCTCCTCTTCCTCCTCCTCCTCCCCCTCCTCCTCCTCCTCCTCCTCTTCCTCCTCCTCCTCCTCCTCCTCCTCCTCCTCCCCCTCCTCCTCCTCCTCCTCCTCCTCCTGCCGCTCCTCTCGCCCCCCCCCCGTCAGAACGGCGGCTCGGAGGCCCAGCCGGGCCTGACGAGGCACTTCGCGATGTCCTGGAAGCCGAGCGAGGCCGCGCGCATCAGGGGTGTGACGCCCTGGAGGCCCTTGCTGACCTTCGCCTCGGCGGGAGGAGGATCGGCCTCGGGAGGGAGGGGAGGAGGGGAACCCCAAAGCCCCTTCCTCCCCTCCCTCCCCCCTTCCCCGCCTCCTCGCTCCTCCTCGCTCCTCCTCCTCGCTCCTCCTCTTTCTTCTCCTCCTTCTTCTCCTCCTTCTCCTCCTGCTCCTGCTCCTGCTCCTGCTCCTGCTCCTGCTCCTGCTCCTGCTCCTGCTCCTCCTCCTCCTCGCTCTTCTCCTTGTGCTCTCAGGAAGGAGGGGAGGAAGGAGGGAGGGAGGAAGGAAGCCCCCTAACCCCCTTCTGGTCACAAACCAGCCAAGCTCCCTCTTCACAGGCCCCCTACGAGGATTCGCTCCCATCAAGGAAGTACGCCACGCATCAGCCTGACTGCTGCGTCTTGACGACCCTGAATCGCGCCAGGACGCCATTCCCGGGACTTCAACACCGCGAATCAACGTAAGTGTTGCGCCCTGACAATCCTGAATCGCTCCAACGCGCTATTCCTGGTACGTTAGCCATGGGAATACGTGAAACGGCCTCCTGGGGCCCCTGCCGGGCCTCGGGGCCGCCAACAGACGGCTCGGGAGGAGAGTCCGCCCCAGGGGAATGGGTCGAGACTTCTGGGAGTCGACGGCATGACAAGATCATCACGTCGGGGGTCTGGGAAGGGGGAGGGGAGGGGGAAGGGGGAGGGGGAATGAGTGAGACCAGTCGCGGAGCGAGTCTGACTGAAACGAAAAGCCCCGACGAGGGAACTCCGACCGACTCTGAACCTTGGGCCATTGCCTTGTATAGACTCCGGATAGATACCCAGCTCGATTGGAACTCATGATCCTAAGGGGAGGCAGGTCGGGAGGGACGGGGGGAAGAACAGGAAAAGGGCGGAACAGGAAAAGGGAGGAAGGAAAAGGAGGGAGGAGGGAGGAGGAGGAGGAGGAGGAGGAGGAGGAGGAGGAGGAACAGCAGCAGCAGGAGGAAGAGGAGGAGGAAGGGGTGGTGTAAAAGGAAAAAAAAGAGCGGAGATTTAGAGAGGTAGAAGTAATGGAACGGGGAAAGTTGGGTAAAGAAGAAAAAAGGGAAAAAAGGAGGAGGAAGGCGCAATGGGATGAGCAGCAGCAGCAGCAGCAGCAGCAGCGCAGGACGAGGGTGCCGAGAGGCAGGAGGACCTGGGCAGAGGCACGAAGGGGAGAGCACGAGGAGGAGGGGGAGGAGACCGGCAGAGCCGCGCCAGTGGTCCAATGCAGTGCCCCGGGCTGAGAGCCCGGAGGAGCAGCAGCAGAGGACCCCCCTCCACTGGGGGAACGCGGACGGGGCGCCCGTGAACCACCTAAAGGTTGTGGATGCCATGGCAATGGACACTCTAACAGTCCTACCATTGAATTCAACATGTGTTCAAAGTGTGTAAGCCATGTTCTAACAACGGTTCAAATATGTTTTTTCATCTCTAAAACATGTTTGAAACATGGTTTAGACATCTGGAAGCTATTTGGCAACACGCTTTCTCTCCATTAATCTCGGGGAGACGTAAGACTCGGGTATGGGGGACTCGGGTTGGCCTGACGGGGGCCATCATAAAAATGACGAGACACAATATGAAATCTGACGCAGGCTCCCGCTGCAGACGTCCCACGAAAACGGGACCGCCAAAATCCAGGACGCGCTCGTCAAAAACATGTTGGCAAACCCGAATTCCGGCTTACTCGGGTCTTACGTCTTTCAATACGGGGTCCCGGGAAGTCCCGACCCTTTCCCCAGGGCCGGTTTTTAATCCTGACTCGTTTTTTGACGGTCCCGAGGCCCGGCGAGGGCCTCTAGAGGCCGAAAATAGCCAAAAACCTCCGCCTCGATTTTTTCCATGCGTTGGATCTCTGGGCTCCTCTCCATTAATCGACTTCCGCCGAGAGACTCTCTGGGCTCCTCTCCATTAATAGTCTCCATTAACCTGGGGGGCACGAGACGCCGTGGGGCCCCGCAGGCGGGTGCCCCCGGCCGAGCAGCGAGGCCCCTCTGCGTCGGGGACGCCACGAGGGCGCGCCTCGGCACTCCAACCACCGGAGAGGCTTGAGCCGGGCGTGTCCCCCTACAGGAGGGCTTTCTGGAGGAGGAATCGAAAACATGCAGACAATGCCCCCCAACAGTCAAAAGATAACTCAGCCAAAAATCGTCCCCCGACTATCTTTTGACTACGTACTCTTGAATATTCCTCCTGTCGATGGACAGGCCCGACTTGAGGATAGGCCAGGAGCGACCGTCGAAAACGCCGGCCCCAGCGCAACCCCGACCAGGGCTCGCGGCGCGGGAGGGCCCAGACGTCGGAGGTCCGCGGGCCCCACCGGACGCCCCTCCCCCGGAGAGCTCCCGGCGAGGTGCCGAGCGCGGGGGGGCCTCCACGAGGGCCCCTGAGGCGGCCCGCGCCGAGCAGAGCCTCAATTTGGGGGACGGGGGGGGGGGGGCTGCGTTGAAAAATCCTCCTCCTCCTCCTCCTCCTCCTCCTCCTCCTCCTCTTTCCGCTTTCCGCTCCTCTGACGGCGGCCCCCGAAGGAACCACCGCAATCCGAACGCCTCCACTACACGCCGAGGAAGCCTCAGGACTGCCTACACACTCCAGGCTCCCTACTCCGAATCCTCCCAGCGGATGTCCCGCCTCTCGCCCAAGACCTCATACAGCCCCCGAGCCCACCCGACGCGGCGGGGATGGAGAGGGGGCTGCACGGGGCAAGAGCGGGGGATGGGCCGCTTGGAGGAGGGGTCCAGCCCCTGCTTTAATTGGCGCAAGGCCCGTGCTCGGCCATCTGTGGGGTGTCCTGCACAGCGATCGGCGAGGGCCAAAATCTGCCGTCTGGCATACGCCCCGCACACACTGCACCACACAAGACCGCCAGGACCCCCCGAGCACAGGAGCCTGTGAGACCAATGTGCCTGAGCCAGCTTCGCCATGACCCCAGGGCACCTGTCGTGCACCAGCCTGGCTCGAGTCGAGCAGCTGCGGCCACAACTCAAGCACACCCAGCGGCCTCCAGAATACTTCGCCTGATGCCCTTTGGGATCCGACACGAGCTCGAGCGGGTCGAAAGCGCGACGGAGCCGAGGTTTGAGAGCATCGGGGAAAGAATAGGCGGCGAGGTGCGCGAGGATCCTGCCTGAGTAGAGGGCAACGAAATAGGCCGACCACCACAAAAGTGGCCTCAACTCCTCTACCTCCTCAGAAAAGGGGTGCAACCTCGCGCCTTTCTTGGCATGCACATCTGCAAGCTTATTCGCTCTGTAGTGAAGCCACGGGACCCCTTGTGCCTGTGCATGCGTCCAGGATTCGTGGCTTCGCATCCAGTGCAAGTGAATCTGCTCAAGACCTATCTCGTCGATCTTAAACCAAATCTTGCACCAAACTTCAGAATACACCTTCGTGGGACGGCAGCACGCTTCAGGCCCTGCCGCCACACCATCGATGAGAGACTTACAATCGGTGACGACGGTAACCTCGCCTACACAATTGCACAGACACATATAAAAAGCCCAGAGCTCTGCTGCTCCGATCTCCTGCAAGACTCCAGGGTGGGGCCCAAATATGGCTCCTTCCGAGTTCCCATGGCGGTCTATCTTCACGCAAGACCAGCCAGCCCTAGAAGCCAGAGGAAAATTGGGCGCCAAACAGGACCCGTCGATGCCAACGAGACCTGAGAGGGCCCCTCCCACCATGGGCCCGTCATACTCCACGAGCCCATCGAGCCTCGGGGGAGGTTGGAGGTCAAGCAAAGAGTCCACGAGGCCCCTGTGGAGGAGGGGATCCTGATGCTCGCATTCTCTGCCAGCACGCGTGACGTCGTCCAGGTCAAGCTCGCGTCTGACCACAGCACTAAATTCACATCTGAACAAACGATGCCCCTCGTCTCCAGGCTCCGCCTTGCAGACCTGACACAAGGGCGAGTCGACGGACCGTGCCGCGAAGAGGCGCGCCTGAGTCCAGAGCCCCCCCGCGACATGGGTTCCGAGGAGCTGCGCCGCCGTCTTGAATCCCTCACGTCGAAGCTGCTGCTGAGCCTGACGGATGGGCTCCAGGAGAGGGGGCCCCCCCAGGTTTTCCAAACCAGGGGACCCAGGGAGGCACCGTAGGAGCGCAAGCTCCGTTCCTAAATCGACAACTTTTCGAAGCGAGCCAGGGCGGACCTCCGTCAGATCAACCAGCACCCCACCCGCCCCCCACCTCGACTCACTCTGCGGCGTCCAACCCAGGCGCTTCAAGGTGGCCAAAACAGCCGAGCAGGGCCCACGGACCCTGCCGTTAAACTTAGCAAACGCTTTGGCGAAAAGGGACCCCAAGATATCTCTCGACAACCAACCCTCGACGATCGCGCGCCCCCAGAACACCAGCGGCAAGGCGTTGCCCGCATACACGGGATCGGACTTGGGGTCCTCGCTGAGAAAAAATTGCAACGAGCGGCTCTTGCCAGCCGACGGCCCAAACAGCGCCGACCCAGCAGCAGCCCTCAGGGAGGAGAGATCCGCGTTACTCATTCCCGTGACTCTGGTACCATACAGGGCCGCGGGAGCTCCTCCTGCCTTGAATATCCGAGAGAGCCCCTTTCTCGACGAGCTGAGTAACCGAAACCTGCGAATCCTTTTTCTAACGCTCAGAATCCGACCCTTCTGGACCCTGCGTGCCGCCCTTGAACACGAAAAGTCAATCCCAAGATTCTTGACCCCGTCGACGACCACGAAGTTCCACCGACGAAGCCTGCTGGATATAGCCTTACCCATGGTCCTGGACGACGCAACAATCCTATTCTTAGTGGGAGACACTTTCAGTCCTAGATCCTCCAGCTTGCTGCACAAAGCGTGAAGCGCTCGTACCAGCCCACGAAATACCATCTCGGCTGGCCCGATCACTGACAACGTACAGTCATCCACCACTAGGTAGGCAGAGAGGTTGACGGCGAGAGGGATGACCGAGTCAAGAGTACTGGTGAGGTACAGACGGAGGAGCATCGTAGCATATGCACACCCTGCGAGGGTACCTTGAGCAACTCTAAACCACTCCGAAACAAATAGCCCCACCTGCAGAACCCTAGGGGCGCTGTACATAGTGACCAGGAGGGCAACTCTGCGCGGGCTGAAACTGTGCTGCACCGCGAAATCCAAAAGGCGAACGTGTCCGACATGCTCATACGCCTTCTGAAGATCAACCAGGCCTGAGGCAGAAGACTGGTTGTGATGAGAGGCCCACTCGTCCATAGCGGACTGAACCCAGACCGCCCTCTCACAACTCTTCCCCTGCGTGGCGTAGACCCAATCCCTCTCATGCTCCCTCTCCCACTGCTTCGCCTCAGACTTCCTGCAGGCCGAGAGAACGCGCATGCACGTGGTCAAGATGCCGATTGGACGCCTCCCCCCATCTGGTTTCAGTAAAAACCCAATGACAATCTTCCACAACTGAAACGGGAAGGCGACCAACCTCTCCATCTGCCACAAGAGGGTGGAAAACGCCAGAAGCCCGTCGTCGGACAACTGGTTCAGGACGTGCGGGTGCCAACCGTCTGCTCCCACTGCCGTCCACTTCTTAAACTTGCCGAGTGTCCTCCTCAGGAGCGGCAACTCGATAGGCTGAGGGGTCGGGTCGAGGTCGAGCGCCTGTATGTGCCGCTGAATAACCGCGAGACGGTCCAGCTCACTTACACTAGATTTCCACCCCCAGATCCCCCGCCACTCCTGGGCGAGGCCCTCCAGGAGCTGATCGGTTCCCCAAGGGGCCCCTCCAGCACACTCGTCAGGAGTCCAGGCCTGGGGGATCTTAGTGACCTTGTGAGCCAGACCCCCCCCTCCTTGTACAGAACGAGCAACGTGCTCCCGCCAGTTCTTGGCCCTGGACTTCGCGAAGATGCTTTCGATCCTGTGGGCCTCGCTCTGGGCCCTGACGATGAATGACTCCAGATTAAGATCGGGGTGTATATCCAGGGTCCCAAGCTCCGTTCTGAAGCTGTTCCAGACTGGGTCCTGCTTTAGTCGCCCCGACCACTCCAGAAGCTTACGCCGAAGGCCCAAGGCGTCCCGAGACTCGCACTGCCTTTTCCTGACCAGATACTGCAACTCTTGCAAACGATTCTGAATCAGCCTCCAAGCTCTAGCCTCGGGGGACGCCTTGGGGTAACAGCCTCCAGACTTAGGTAAAACTGGCCGCCTAACAACCGAAGCTCCACGTCCTCGGCCACTGCACCGCCTAGCTTCACTCGTCTCCAGACCGTGCAGGAGAGAGAGCTCGTCCTCTGCGGCGTCACAGAACGAGAGGTAGGCAGACGGCAGGTCGAATTCGCTATTCACATCATCGACGATGGTGCGCACAGCCTCCCATGACTTACCTAACGGGCGAGGACCGAAGGGGAGCTCTAGCGGGAACTGCTTGGGCAGCTTGAGGGAGGGCAACTCCAAGGCACACGGCTTGCCTGAGACCTCCATGTTGACGGCCCAATGCGGGGCCGTACTACAATCCTCCTGCCGACGACAGTTCTTCACAGAATGCAGAAACCCCGCAGACACGACGAAATAATCCAGACAGCTCCAGGTGGTGGAGGACCCCGAGCTCCGACAAGTGTAGGCCCCTGTGGTGACGATAGAGCCTCCTACCGCCGACGGCCATCCTGAGGCCCCTAATATGTCAGGCGCCACGTTCCAGTCACCCCCGAGAATGAACGGCTGCCCCATGGCCTTCAAGGCCTCGCCCAGCTGCTTCAGGATCAGAAAACTCTGGTCATCGAGGCCCCCGCCAGAGACCAAATAAACCGACCCAGCAATAAAGCCTCCAGGAACCAAGCCGTTGACCCACATGAGGAGAACCCGCTCAGAGGGCCAAGGGCGCTTCGGGACAGGAGCCTCGCAGAGGCCAACGTGAGGCCAGGTGCCCACCAACAAACCCCCTGAGAGGCCTCCTCCCGTGTCCCGAGAGGGCGCAGCCTTGGCCTTCCAACCTAGGCGACCTACTGCTGCTTCGCGATCAGGCTGCAGCTCAGGAGCAATGGCCACCTCCTGCAGCATGACCACGTCGGCGTCGCACTCATTCTCAAGGAACCACTGCACGCTGCTCCAGCTGGTGGTGTTGCAGGTGCAGAACTTCCAACACTTGGGTGAAGCTGAAGCCGCCGTAGGACCATCTCCAGCTTCGCGTTCTCGCCGTAATTCTTTCCGATCCGACAAAGGGTTTGGACGGGATGTGGCGCCCGCTGGGTCCGCGGACGCCGCCTCGCAGACACTGGCGGGGCAATCAAAGGGTGCCCCCAACTTCTGACCCACCTCGTCGCTGGACGTGCCGCTGTCCAGCTCCAGATGGTGGCTACCCCCGCGGCCTGGCCCCGCGGGCGTCGCGGCGTCCCGCGGTGTGGGCGCGGCCAGCGCCCCCCGCGGGCGCCGACTGCACCTCTGGGTCTCGCCCCTGGGAACGGCTGCGTCCCCTCGCGTCGGGCAGCCTCCCTTGGTCAGTTGCTCGAGCGAGAGCCCTTGTGGCTTCGTCCTGCACGCGCTGGTCCGCCGCCACGAAGAGCTGCCCTCCAGCTGCAAGGGCACGAGGGGGGGGAGCCATGGGCTCGTCCGAGTCGGAGTCGTCGGCACCTGCCGCGTCCCAGGCTTGTCCTCCAGGATGTCCTGATGCCGCCGCGAACTCCTGGGACTGCCGACACAGCGCCGCGGCCACCTCTTGCCCGCCGCCTGGGGAATGAGGCTGTCGTACAGCTGCTGGCGAGGCCCCACGCGCAGGCTCCGCATCAGCACGCTCAGCAGGTCCCGCGCCCATCCCAGGCGCCGCGCCCGCTCCGGCCGCAGCCCCCACGACTGCCCCGAGGAGCCGCTCGCAGGCCTCGACCAGCGCCGCGACCGCTGGGGGAGCGTCCCCCCCCACCGCGGCGCGCGCCTGGCCGAAGGCGGTCTGGGCTGCACGCACCTCTGGACCGAGCTGCGCCGCCCCTGGCGCCAAGGCCACGGAGGCTCGCGCCCTGGCGGCGGCGTACTCCTCCTCCAGGCTACGCACCGCCTCCCGCTGGTCGGCGACCTGCACCATGATGTCGGTGGCCGACTGCTCCAGCTTCTGGAGGCGACCGCGGGCACCCAGCAGCTGGTTGGAGAGCGAGCTGACATCCTGCGAGGCTTGCCAGGCGTCCCAGGCAGGCTGCGCCAGCCCAGATTCCGCCATGGCGCGGCGGTGCAGCAACTTGTCACGCTGTGACTGGGAGAGCACACCACTGAGGGAACGGAACTCCTCATCACTGAGCCCGAGCCACACGCGCTGCTCGTCCTCGGTGAGCGCCCGCGGCTTTGGCCCTGCGACTGCGCCCCCACGAAGTTGGCCACGAGCTTGGTCAGCCCATGCACCACCAGGAGCACGAGGAAGGGCATGTTGGGGCGCCTTGGGCTTGGGCGCCCCGCAAATGTAGCACTCGGTGCGCCACTCGAAGTTGTCCTTGCACGAACAGCGCTTCGCCGCACATGCCCATGCATTCCGTAGCCACCCATTGCCTCCCTTAGCCATCGGCTGCCGAGGGACAGATACAACTATGAAAGCTCAGAAGAGCGGGCCTGGCGGCAGAGCAGCACACCAGGAAGTCACACGCCAAAATCACCCGAGCCTGCCGCACGGCTTGAGCCAAAATGGCTTGAGCCAAAATGGCTACGGAATTCTCCTCCTCC
>CAUYUJ010006543.1:0-5000 GCA_963575745.1 Prorocentrum cordatum
GTAGTAGTATTTGTAGTAGTAGTAGTAGTAGTAGTAGTAGTAGTAGTAGTAGTAGTAGTCTTAGTGATAGTAGTAGTAGTAGTAGTAGTAGTAGTCAGAAGAAGAAGAATATCCGTAGTCAGAGGCATAGTAGTAATGGTAGTAATAGTAATGGGTAGTAGGTAGTAGTGGTAGTGGTAGTGGTAGTGGTAGTGGTAGTGGTAATGGTAGTGGTAGTGGTAGTAGTAGTAGTAGTAGTAGTAGTAGTAGTAGTAGTAGTAGTAGTAGAAGTAGTCGTAGGAGTAGTAGTAGTAGTAGTAGTAGTAGCAGTAGTAGTAGTAGTAGTAGTAGTAGTAGTAGTGGTAGTAGTAGTAGTGGTCGTAGTAGAAGTAGAAACAATAATAGTAACAGTCGTAGTGCTAGTAGTGGTCGTAGTGGTGGTGCGCACATACAAAATAGATATGTGGGGGTCCTCGGTAATGTAATTCTGTGGCGCTCCCTATGGGACCGCGAACCCTGTGAAGGGTGTGCCGAAGTGGGTGCGGCGGACGCATGCGGACGGTGGCACTGGGCCCTTCGGTGGAGCTTCCTATGAGGCATGAGGCCACGAAAAGTATTGAGGGCGGGTGTCGCAATAGGTGCGGGGGACGCATGTGGACGGTGGCACTGGGGCCTTGGGTGGAGATCCCTATGGGGCCACGAAACGTGTGAGAGATATACCGAAATGGATGCTGGGGACGCGTGTGGACGGTGGCACTGGGGCCCTGTGGAGCTCCCAATGGGGCCACGAAACGTGTAACGGGTGTGCCGAAATGGGTGTGGGAGACGCATGCGGGCGTTGGCACTGGGGCCTTCGGTGGAGCTCCTTATGGGACGACGAAACGTGAAGAGGGGGGCCGAAATGGATGCGGGGGACGCACGTGGACGGTGGCACTTGGGCCTTCGGTGGAGCTCCCCATGGAGCCACGAAACGTGTGAGGGGTGTGCCGAAATTGGTGTGGGGGACGCATGCGGGCGCAGCCACTGGAGACTTCGGTGGAGCTCGCTATGGAGCCACGAAGCATGTGAGGGATGTGCCGAAATGCGTGTGGGGGACGCATGCGGGCGCAACCAGTGGGGCCTTCGGTGGAGCTCCCTGTGGGGCCACGAAATGTGTGAGGGATGTGCCGAAATGGGCGTGGGGGGCGCATGCGGGCGCAACCAGTGGGGCCTTCGGTGGAGCTCCCTATGGGGCCACGAAACGTGTGAGGGGTGTGCCGAAATATGCGCGGGGGACGCATGTGGGAGCAGCCAGTGGGACCTTCGGTGGAGCTCGCTATGGGGCCACGAAACGTGTGAGGGGCGTGCCGACATTGCATCGCCGATTCCAGCTCGATGCGGTAGAGGGAAACAATTATTGAACACTTCCCCTCCCCCTCAGAAAAGCTCGAAGTTGGCACGCGCGGGGGAGACTGCGGTCGAGGTGACGGGAGGAATGAGGACGGGGAGGAGGAAGGAGCGAATGCGGGGACCGCCTCTTCAAAACGATGGCCCAACACCACAGGATGGTTCGGAAAAACGGAGCCGCCGACCAGTTGCGATTTTTATCCACTGGGGGCCCTCAACGGGCCACGGGGCAACGGGCCACGGGGCCGTCGAACAACGAATCAAGACGACAAACCGTTCCTGCAGTCAGCGGACTACTGCTGGTAGTGACAGTTTTCAAGGGCTCCCAGCTTCGCGCTTCGCGCTGCGCGAAGCGCGAAGTGCGAATAACTTTGCGCTCTCGCGCCGCCTCCCAGGGGGTAAGAGGAGGGTGAGGAGGAATCGGAGCCGAATCGCGAAGCGCGAATAACTTCGCGCCCTCGAGGGCGCCCTTGGTTTTATGGGCATATCTTATCGGCAACATTTCTGGTCCAACGTTATGCTCTGAACCTCATTGCGTCCGTGCCCTCTTTGGCTCCAGCGACGCGATTTCAGAGCGCGCCATGGCTTTACGACCGACGACGTCGACCAACCGACCACGGACGATCGGACCGAACGACCGACAGACTGACAGACCGACCGAGACGACGACGACCGACGGACCGACCAAGACAACAACGACGACCGACGACGACGACCGACGGACCAAGCGATCGACCGACGCCGACGACAAAACCGACCGACCAACCTGCCACCGACCGACCAACCTGCCGTACGCGAGAGAGCGCGAGCGGACTGCCCCCATTTGGAAGCGAGGCGTGGATACAGTGCTAAGAACCCCGTCCTCGGTCCCGTGCCCTCCCCCTCCCCCCACTCTATTGAGACACACACACACACGTACATCGGAAATGAGGGGGTGAGATCGAAGTGCAACGGAGAGCCCTCCTACCGGGAAATCGGTTTCGGTTTCGTGTTCGTGCGTGCCGTGCGTGCGGGCGAGGCGAAACTGCATGGGCCGGCTGAGGCGCGGCCGGACCAAATGGTTCCTTTCCGGGGGCCGGTGGCCAGCGGAGTCCCGCCGGTGTCCCGCCTCCGGCTGAGGCGCGGCCGGACGAAATGATTCCTATCCAAGGGCCGGTGGCCCGCGGTGTCCCGCCGGTGTCCCGCCGGTGTCCCGTCGGTGTCCCGATGGTGATGATGATGATGATGATGATGATGATGATGATGATGATGATGTCCCGATGACGATGATGATGATGATGATGATGATGATGATGATGATGATGATGATGATGATGATGTCGATGATGTTGATGATGAGGATGCTGATGGTAGTGATGGTGGTGATGATGATGGTGTTCCAATGATGATGATGATGATGATGATGACGACGATGATGATGATGTTGACGATGATGATGATGGTGGTGGTGATGATGGTGTCCCGATAACGATGATGTTGATGATGATGATGTTGCTTATGATGATGGTGTCCCGATGATGGTCATGATGCTGCTGATCCTGATGATGTTGATGATGAGAGCATGATGAGATGATGATGAAGATGATGATGATGATGATGTCCCGATGATGATGGTGATGATGATGACGATGAGGTTGATGATGATGCTGTTGATGATGATGGTGATGATGATGGTGCCCCGATGATGATGATGATGATGATGATGATGA
The DNA here is from genome assembly GCA_963575745.1 of Prorocentrum cordatum. Classification (NCBI taxonomy): domain Eukaryota; class Dinophyceae; order Prorocentrales; family Prorocentraceae; genus Prorocentrum; species Prorocentrum cordatum. Next base: position 3,075 of record CAUYUJ010006543.1, read on the forward strand.
TGTTGATGATGGTGATGATGGTGACGATGATGGTGCCCTGATGATGGTGATGATGATGCTGATGTTGATGATGATGATGACGGTGTCCCGATGATGTTCATGGTGATGATGATGTTGCTGATGATGATGGTGTCCCGATGATGATGATGATGATGATGATGATGATGATGATGATGATGTTGATGATGATGCTGATGATGATGGTGTCCCGATGATGATGATGATGATGATGATGATGTTGCTCATTATGATAATGAGATGATGATGATGGTGTTCCGATGATGATGATGGTGTCCCGATGATGACGATGTTAAATGATGATGATGGTGACGGTAATGGTGTCCCGATGATGAGGATGGTGATGGTGGTGATGATGTTGACGATGATGGTCATGAGGTGATGATGATGGTGTTCCGATGAGGATGATGATGATTTTGATGACGTTGATGACGATGATGTTCATGATGATGATGATTATGCTGACGTTGATTGTGAGATCGATTGTGATATCGATAGTGAGATCGATATAGAGAGACCGAATGTGAGATTAATTGTGAGATCGATAGTGAGATCGATTGTGAGATCGATAGTCAGATCGATTGTGAGATCGATCGAATGAAATAGATCGAGTGAGATCGATTGTGAGATCAATCGAGTGAGATCGATCGAGCGAGACCGATCGTGAGATCGATAGTGAGATCGATAGTGAGACCGATCGAGTGAGACGTTGGTTCCTCCCCCCCCGAACCTCCTTATCACCCGAAGGGTGGTCGTATAGGTGTGTATATATATATACGTGTGTATTAAACCATACATGGGGTGCGGCTCCAGCCTTACATTTCTACGAGGGAAAGCGTTCCAGCCGCCCACGGCGTGGGCTCCAGCCCTCAATTCCGATAAAGGAAAGTGTTGCGGCTGATCGTGCCGACTCGACGAATGCGCTCCAGCCGTTCATTGCTACGAGAGAGCAGCCACGGCCTCAACTAGCTTAAATGACGAACGCACCTCGCCCAAATGCTCACTAGCAATTTCGTCCTCTGACCGTACAATTGAAACGCTGCCATAAGGAACCCGAAACAAGGAAAGATGCACCAGTTTTCTAGAAGCTAAACTTCGGTGCTCCATCGACAACCTTCGGTGGCAACTCGTGGGAACCTCCCAAACCATCTTGCCGGCTCTTGCGAATCGACGCTAATCGACGCTAAATCGACGCTATCTCATCGACTCCAGACGCTAATCGACGCTAGTCGACGTTACAGACGGAATTAAGAGGGTATACCATGCTCCAATGATTTGCCACCGAAAAAATGGCTACGTGTCATCACCAAACAACCCCAACCATGAAACATCGATTTGTCATTTATTCCGCTTCCGCAAGGCGCGCCACGTCCGAGGGAACATCGGGGATTCGAGTACCAACTACCCTGACAGAAATGCCAGGCTCCCATGATTTGCCACCAAAGAAGCCTGGGGAACACCTGAGAACACCTCCCCGAGGAGTGGCAGAGGAGGAGGAGGAGGAGGAGGAGGAGGAGGGGGAGGAGCAGGAGGAGGAGCAGGAGCAGGAGGAACAGGAGGAGGAGGGATAAGTTATTTATGACGAACCAGAATGGAGGAGGACGAGGCGGCGGAGGAGGAGAGGAGGAGGAGGAGGAGGAGCAGGAGGAGCAGGACAACAAGTACGGGACCAATTACAACAATGCCCCGATTTGATCACGTTCGAGAGCAATTTGGGTCGCATCTTGCACACCGTACCACACACAACGGCGACGACCAGACGCCAGACTGAGAGGGAAGCACGAAACCGCACCCTGAGGAGTGCTAGACGATCGATCGCTGGAAGTACAGGGTTAGACAGGGAGCACCTCGTGCAGAACATGCGCCGGTTACGGAGAGCAGCACGCGCGGCAGCGACGGGGCGAAAGG
>CAUYUJ010006543.1:10000-17500 GCA_963575745.1 Prorocentrum cordatum
TCTCAACATTTGCAAGAGCTTCACGGATCGAGGGCGGGTCCTTTTTTCAAAGTGTGGCTCTCGCCGTAGCGCCGCGCACAATCGTTTTCAACATTCGAAGAGTTGCACGGATCGAGGGTGGGTGGTTTTCAACATGTGGCACTCGCCTTAGCTCCGTGCACACATTCGTTTTTAAAGATTGCTAGCGGTTCACGGATTGAGGGCGGTTCCTTTTCAAAATGTGGCTCTCGCCTTGGCGCCGCGCACATTCTTTCTAACAGATCACAAAGAGTTTCAAGGATTCCCATGGTCGCCGTATAAGAAACTGTGTTTTGGAAGGGTTCACGATTATGAAGGCGCAACAAGTACGAAGATTCGCGGTGCTGAAGTCCCAGGAATGGAGTTCCGGCACGATTCAAGATGGTCGAGGCGCAACAGAGAGCGCGGGATACCGAGAAGCATGTCCAGGCATGCTCCAGGGTTTCAAACGGTTGTCTTCCAACGAAGCAGGTCTCTCTGTGGAAATGAACCGTTGTATGGGGCCTATGAAGAGGGAGCTTGGGGGGAGGGCGTATTCCAACATCGTTGGTGACTCTTGGGTGTGCACTGTCCTGCTCCTCCTCATCCTCCTCGTTTCCTCTTACGTTTACTAGTATTATTCGCCCTCCTCCTCCGCCCTCCTCCCCCTCCTCTTCCCACTCTTCCTCCTCCTTCTCGTTCTCCACCTCGGTCTCATCAATATTCTCTGCCTCTTCTATCTCCTCCTCGTATTTGTCCTCCTCCTTGCCTCTTTTTCCTCCTCCTCATCCTTCTCCTCCGTCTCCTCCTCCTCCTCCTTCTCCTCCTTCCTCCTCCCATGTTCACCTTCTCCGCAGTAGTAGTATTAGTCCTCTTCCTCCTCCTCGTCGTCTGCTTCCTCCTCCTCCTCCTCCTCCATTTCCTCCTCCGCCTGCTCCTCTTCCTCTCCCTCCTCCTTCTCCTCCTCATCCTCGTTCTCTCCCTCGTTGTCCTCCTCCTTCTCCTCGTTATTAGCTTCCTCTTCCTTCCTCCGAATTATCTTCCTACTAGTACGCCTCCTCCTCGTCTTCATTATCCTCATCAGCATCTCTTCTTCCCCCATCCCCCTCCACCTTTTCCACCTCCACATCATCCTCCTCCTCCTCCTCCTCATTACCTCCCTCTTCCCTCTCAGCATCGTCCTCACTACATTGTCAGTCGAGTTTTCTTGCGATTGTGATATTAAATTAGTATTGCCAAGATTATTGAAAACTACCACCCGTATTAATCGGAATATGAATGTTGGTTATATTAACAAGTTGTAGAGGAATCGTCATACTGATAATGCTACTGACAGTAGCAAAAATATTAACATGTGTACTGGTTACACTTGTCAGTTGTATCGTTATCAGTCTTAGTAGCGTGTCTCACCCTCATCCCCTTCCTCCTCCTCCTCCTCCTCCTCCTCCTCCTCCTCTGTTCGTCTTCTTCGTCGTAGCATTAGTTTTACTCATCATCCTCCTCCTCGTCTTATTATTCCACCTCCTCATCCTACTCCAGCTCCTCCTCCGCCTACTCCTCGTCCTCCCCCTCCTCCTTCTCCTCCTCCTCCTCGTTATTATAGTATTCCTCCTTCCTCGTAACCCTCGTCCTATTATTCCTGATCCTCCTCCGCGTGGTCATCCTTTTCCTCCTCATCTCGCCTGCCTTCTCCTCCACCTTCTTCACCTCCACCTCCACATCCTCATCCTCCTCATTACCGTCCTCTTACTCACCCTCACGAGCCTCATTGTCTTGTCATTATGGTATCATTATTCGTCTGAAGAGTACTTGGATTGGCACTCGTAGTATTAGTATGGTTAGTCGAGCAAAGAACGTTATTTCAAATACTATGCCTGGTATTAAGGTTACTACAACTATTCATAATAACCGTATCACTAATAGCAATCATACATACTCTCGTTACTATCCTATCATTTAAACTCGTGGCATCAGTATCCGCATTACTCCTCATCATCATCCTCATCGTTATCCTCTTCCTCCTCCTCCCCCTTCTCGTCGACGTCCTCCTCCTCCTCCTTCGCCTACTCCTGTTCCTCCCCCTCCTCCTCCTCCTCCTCCTTCTGCTACCCCTCTCCCTCCTCCTCTCCCCTCTCCCTCCTCCTCTCCCCCCTCCTCCTCCTCCTCCTCTCCTCCTCCTCCTCCTCCTCCTCCTCCTCCCCCTCCTCCTCCTCCTCCTCCTCCCCCTCCCCCTCATCTTCTGATTATGTTCATTATTGTTCTCATTATTGATAGTATTATTACTACTCGTGCAATTAGTATTCTTAGTATTGGTAAAGTTTTACTAGTATTATTAGTATGAGTCTTGTTATCTTGCTTCTTCTTCGTCTCCTTCCTCCTCCTCCACCTCGTCCCCGTCCTCCTCCTCCAGCTCCTCCTCCTCCTCCCCTCCTCCTCCTCCGCCTCCTCATTCTCCTCCTTCCCCTCCTCATCCTCTCCCTCCTCCTCCTCCCCCTCCTCCTCCTCCTCCTTTCCCTCCTCCTCTTGTTCATTGTCTTACTCTTGATATTAGTATACGTATTCTACTCCGTATTCAGATTATTCTTCAACACAGTATTCGTTTTTTATGATTCGCCCGCGTCTTATTATTACTTTGAGTAATACAACTAGTAGGGTTATTACTCGCATGATTCATATTATGAGTACTATTATAATTCGTCTTAATCCCCCTCCACCTCCTTGTCTTCGTCCTCGCCCTCCTCCTCCTCCTCTTCCTCCTGCTCCCCCTCCTCCTCCTCTCCTCCTCGTCCTCCTCCTCCTCCGCATCCTCCTCCTCCTCTCCCTCATCCTCTTTTTCCTCCTCTCTCTCCTCCTCCTCCTTCTCCTCCTCCTCCTCTTGTTCCTCTTGTTCCTCTTGTTCCTCTCGTTCCTCTTGTTCCTCTTGTTTCTCCTCCTCCTTCTCCTCCTCCTCCTCCTCCTCCTCTCCCTCATCCTCCTTTCCCACCTCCTCCTCCTCCTCTTCTTCTTCGTCTCCTTCCTCCTCCTCCCCGTCCTCCTCCTCCTCCTCCTCGCCCCCCTCCTCCTCCTACTCCTCCTCCTCCGCCGCCGCCTCCTCGCCGCCGCCTCCTCCTCCTCATTCTCCTCCTCCTCTCCCTCCTCTTCTCCCTCCTCCTCTTCCTCTTCCTTCTCCTCCTCCTCCTCTCCTCCTCCTCCTCTCCCTCCTCCTCCTCCTCCTCCTCCTCCTCGCCCCCTCCTCCTCCTACTCCTCCTCCTCCGCCGCCGCCTCATCCTCCTCCTTCTCCTCCTCCTCCTCTCCCTCCTCCTCTCCCTCCTTCTCCTCCTCCTCCTCCTCCTCTTCTTCTTCCTCCTCCTCCTCGTCCTCCTCCTCCATCTCAGCACTTACACCACATGAATAAAAATATTCTCTCTCCCCTGGTGGCGTCCGGGGAATGTCCGCCCCCCTCCGCGCACTGTTTTCGTACGCAAAGGATTCCCGGAAATTGGATTTTCGCTTTGTTTTTTTCAAGATGCTGCTCTCGCTGGAAAGCGCGCGCCAATTTCGGGCTACCGCTCGTTCCGAATCGTGATCCCGCTGCAACGCTGGCCTCATTTCCGCGCTTCCGCTCGTTCCGAATCGTACTCCCAAACCCGCTGCAGCGCTGGCGCCATTATTTCCAGCGCCGTGCCACGGCATGGTTTTCGGTCCTGCCAAGTAGGCCCCAAACTCTCGAAAATGCCCCCCCCCACCCAAATAAACCATCGGAAATGATTCCGCATTCGGTGTCGATTCGTTGATTTGTTGGGTCGCGGAAGCCGCCTCATCCCCCCACTTTGGGGCGTCGTCGCGCCATGCCATCTGTGCTGAGCTTTTTTTAATGCTGCTCTTGCTGAAGCGCTGGCCTCGTTTTCGGGCTACTGCTCGTTACGAATCGTGCTCGCGCTGCAGCGCTGGCCTCATTTCCGCGCTTCCGCTCGTTCCGAATCGTGCCCGCTGCAGCGCTGGCGTCATGATTTCCAGCGCAGAAGCCTCCCCAAAGTCCACCCCCCCACTCTGGGGCGTCGCCACACCATGCTATGTCAAACTACGCGTCCTCATATCCGCGATTCCGCGCTGAGGTTATTTGTTTTGATGCTGCTCTCGCTGAAGCGCTGGCCTCGTTTTCGGGCTACTGCTCGTTACGAATCGTGCTCGCGCTGCAGCGCTGGCCTCAATTCCGCGCTTCCGCTCGTTCCGAATCGTGCTCCCGCTGCAGCGCTGGCGTCATTATTTCGAGCGTCATGCCCCAGCATGATTTTCGGTTCCCGAAGAAACCATCGGAAGTGGTTACACATTCGATGTCTGTTCGTTGATTTTTTGGGCCGCGGACGCCCCCCCCCACCCACCGTGGGGCGTCGCCACGCCATGCTATGTCATGCTACGCGTTGGTCTTCGACACCTATGCCATGTTACGACATCCGATGTTGTGAATAGAGGGGAGATCTACGCCATGGTAAGGCATGAGAGTTAGGGGTAGGACGTCAGATACGACGCGGGCGCACCTGGCTTGTCTTCCTCCCCCTCTCCCTCCCCCTCCCCCTCCTCCTCCTCCTCTTCCTCATCCTCCTCCTCTCCCTCCTGTTCCTACTCCTCCTGCTCCTCTTCCTCCTCCTCATTCATTCATTCATTCGTTCGTTCATTCCTCCTCCTCCTCCTCCTCCTCCTCCTCCTCCTCCAGCTCCTCCTCCTCCTCCTCCTCCTCCTGGCTCGTCTCCAGACGGGCGTCGAACACAAGCGGGTCTCCGGCGGGATGGCGTAGCGAACTCACGCGGTGGCGCACGCGGGCCGCCGGCGCGGCACGCCGCACTGGAGAGGAGGGCGCCTGCGCGCGCTCCTGCGCGGGCGGCGCGCGCGCCACTTGCTCCTCCCCCTCCTCCTCCTCCTCCTCCTCCTCCTCCTCCTCCTCCTCCTCCTCCTCCTCCTCCTCCTCCTCCTCCTCCTCCTCCTCCTCCTCTTCCTCCTCCTCCTCCTCCTCTCCCGCGCCGCTCGGAGGGGCTCGCGTCAGCTTCGGCTCTCTGCGGTGGGCACGCCGCAGGCTCCACGGGGTGCAGCTGGCGACTCGCGAGTCGTTCGCCCCGCGGTGCGCGCTGGCGCCGTCCGTGTGTGGCGGTGGCGGTGGGGAGGGAGGGGGGTGCAAAGTGCGCGGCTCCGCGGTGTCAGCCGCGTTGCGCCTCCTGCCAGCAGCAGCTGCCAAGCAATGAGGCGGCTCGTCCGGAGCGCTTGGTCCTTGCACACCGCGGTCTGTCAGGGGGGCACTCGGGCTGGCGCTGGTGAATGCAGAAGGCCGCCCTTGCGGTGAGCACGTTACGCACGATTCACGTGGAGGATGCGCGCGACGGCTGCCACGCTCTCCGCATACCACGATAACTAGAGCCACGCGCGCGCGCTTCGTGTCCGCTAGGGTTCTATCGCGGGGCTGGTCAGCGTCACTACCCAATGGGTTCCTAGACGTGAGAACGATTGGAGCGCTGAATTAGAATTGCCAGCACTTTCTCATTGACAGGCACTGCAATAGCTCTGCCATGCCGGTTGCGGCTCTGTGCTGCAAAAACACATGCGTCCACCCATACACACGACAGCTCGTATACCTTTGCAGGTCAAGCTTGCCAGCACGGACCCCGAATGGTGACGTATTGACCCTGATGTGTGCAAGCTATGTGGTGCAAACTGCGAGGTGCAAGCTATGTGGTGCAAGATACAGCCTTTCTACTGTAAGAACTCGTTGCGCAAGTAAGCGTGTTCAACAGACGTCGCGTAATATCGCACGCGGCCTAAAACTGAAAGAATCTGACCAGTCCTACCCTACAGCCCCAACGGTCCTCACCGTTGGATGCTGTTCAAACTGCGAGAGATACAAAATTGGTACTGCCGCCTGCTGAGTCTAAACAGTGATGTCATGTTCAATCTCATCCAGCGATTCCCATGTCGGCGCCAGTGCTGGTGCTGACACCGTTGTGTTGAAGCACCCTGCATACTTGCCCAAGCAGCCATCCACATAGTTTATCCAACATGCTGGGCAGGCCAGCGGATCTTTGATCACAGCATCTGCGCGGCAAGGCCCCAGAATGCAGCCGCCGATGCTTAGAGGGTTCTCCCAACACGTCAGCGATGTCGAGGTGATGCACCCTACGCATTTCTCGACCTTGGACTCGTTGCCGAAACAATCTTTTTTTGCCTCATGCACGCTTTCATTGCCAACGCATCCAAAGCACGTCAGTGCCGTGGCCTTGTCTGTGATGTTGAAATGGTTGCAGACGCCATCGCAGCTCTCCCACACATTGCAAGTCAGATTGCCCTGAGCGCACGAGGGCTTGTGTCCACCTCCACCGCCGCAACCCACGAGCATTAAGGCGAAAAAGACAGAAACGGCAGCAAACAGCAGATGTCTGATCCCCAAAGAGGCCATCGCGAAGCAACGTGGGGTATGTGGGCAGATCCAATGCAAGTGCTGAGACGCTAGATCCAGCTTCAGCACATAAGGCTTGAACCAAAATGGCTACGAATGCAAGCTAGCTATATGGCGTCAGACATGTGGTGCGAACTGTGTGGTGCAAGCTATGTGGTAGAATGTGATGACAGCCATGTGGGGCAATCTATGTGGTGCGAGCTATGCGGTGCTACCTACTCGGTATGAGCGAAGTATGTGGTACAACCCATGTCAGACACGCCAAGCACTCCTTGGGAACTACGTTCAAGCGCCACTCACACCATGCGCACCGCGCGTGCAATGCACCCCTTCTCGGGTGCATCATTAAGGAGATTCCTGGCTTCATCCAGTCATTTCTGGACAGTCTGGAGCGAATGTTAGAGGGGCCGTCTTGGAGACTTTTGTAACCACATCCAGGCCATCTTGCGCCCCCCGGGGCCGCTCATGGCCGCCTTGGGGGTCTCTGAGGCGGCAGAGGGGCCGTCTTGCCGTCTTGGACCCACATCGGGCCGTCTCGGGCCCTGTCGGCTTCTCTTGAGCACCTGACGGTGGGCCGTCTCGGGGCGTCGAGGGAAACGTTGGGCGCAAGATGATCTCGGGCCGGCGAGGGCTCTTCTTTGGGCCCTCTTGGAGGCATGTTGGGCAATCCTGCAACCCACTGGGTGCCTCCTAGCTGGCCGACAACGCCCTGGGGAGCGGAAAAGCAAACATGCCCAAACCCAGAAGACGGGTAATCAAATGTATGTGGTCTCCTGTTTGGACGCCCGAAGGGGGCACAGAAAAAAGGGGTACAATGCCCAACAACAAATGTTGTCCCAAACCAACAGCGGCCGCTGTTGGGCAGGCGGCCTTCTGTCTCAAATGGACACAGGCCGCGGCGGCGTGGACAGCGAGTCCTGTTCACAATGAAGAGGAACTGCTGTTGGGCTTTGTACCCATTCTTTCCGTGCCCATTTCGCTCGTGCAGATTCGAGGGGCATGCCCTGCACCAGGGCGGTGGGATGGTGGGCATCGGGACGCAAAATGGGGATACGGGATCGGCTCGTCGAAACGGACAACG
>CAUYUJ010006543.1:22500-52916 GCA_963575745.1 Prorocentrum cordatum
TGCATGGGCGGATCCCATGTCATGAGCGACCACTGAAAGACTGGCTCGCACCACGCCTGCATCTGAGAACCATACAAATGCCCCCATGCATGAGCGAGCTCAGCCACGCGGACCCAGAGGCCCCTGGCCGGTACCAGGCCGAGCGCATACTCGACCTCATCGCCGAGACGAGGCTAGGTGGAGCGCCGTGAACTGCGATGCCGTACGTCATGGCAGACGGCAGGGCCGCTCTGACAAAGCGGCTCAACATAGGGCCGACCCTCTTCATGCAAAAGATGCGTGGGAGGCGACGTCGTATGCCTCCGATCCTTTTGCGAAGCCGCTTGAACCGAAGAGCTCGCCCACTTGCGACTTCGATGCCGAGAACCTCGAGTGCTGACACCGCGCGATACCCGAGCTTACCAATGCGCCCACACACACGCCGTGCAATACTCATGGTAGCGCTCGTGATAGTCATCTTGAGCCGTGCAGGACTGAGGCCCACGTCATAGAAGCCGTGGGCGATGCCTTGTAACACAATACACGCGTGCTCTATGATATGCGAGAGCGGTGCAGTGATAACGATGGTCAAGTCGTTAGCATACACATACACGTGCCGTGTGATGTAGTGTGTGTCGGCGTAGGGATTATCCAAAGGCGTAAGGGGAACAAGCTGTAGTATGAGCATTGCCATTCCACACCCTGGGAGGACACCGCGGCCTGCGAAGACCGCTGTTGAGAACACGTTGTCCCAAGAAAGTCGCCTCGATGTTCGGTATATCTTAGGAGCAAGTACGAGTAGCCGACCTGGGAATCCATGCTGTATGCCTGCAAGTGCCACAACGCGCCAGGGAACTCTATCGAAACACTTTTCGATGTCAGCAATGCCCTGGATGGTGACATGGTCCTCGGGGGTCTTGGGGGCCTTGGAAAGGGCCTCACCTTGAAGAAGAACCCGAGCAGCCACGTCGGTCGTAGCTTTGCCCTCTCCAAGCGCGATGTACCTCCTATTTAGACTGTTGGCCCAAGAACGGACGTGATCCAGTCTAGCACGCACCCACAGCCGATACAATGAAACCAATAAGGCTATGGGCGATACCCCCCTGCAGGTTTGGCCAAGAGGACCACGTGGACACAGCGCACCATGGAGGGCCAGAGAGCCCATTCCTCACAAGGGTATAGTAGATACCCAAGACACGACAGGCCGAGGAGGAGGAGGAGGAGGAGGAGGAGGAGGAGGAGGAGGAGGAGGAGGAGGAGGAGGAGGAGGAGGAGGAGGAAGTGGGCTATGGCCCCGTCCGAGGCCATAGCCCCATGCCGCTGACGAAAGGCATCCGCTCCAACAGCAGTGCTATTACGGAAGGTCTTGGCGGAGCTCCCGAGGTGCTCGATGCCCATGGGAGGCAACCGGGGTCCCACAGCAGCGAGGTCCTCTAGGAAGCCCACGTGGTCCCCGTCGTTGCCGAGCTCCTCCGAGGCCCCGTCCCAGATGCCCTCCCAAAAATCCCGCTGCACCTCGGCGATGTCCGAGGCGTGTGAAGATGGCCGAGCTGTGTAGAGACCTGCGACAAGGACCACCCCTTCGGCGCGGTCCAGGAGTGTACGGCCTTGGGGCTAGAGTTGAGCGACTGCCTCAACCACTCCACGGATCCATCCCCACGTGCTTCAGCGCAAGCTTTTTCAACCCAAGAAGCATGCTGTCCGAGGCCGTCTGCAAAGGCCTCAAGCAACATCGCCTGCCTTCTCGGGAGGTCCCGCGGGGCGCCCCCTCAGAGCTTCGGGGGCCCCTCTGGGGGCCTCTGGGCATCGACTCGAGCGCCCCGGGGGTCCGGAAGCTCTGGCCCCCCCCCCCTGCTGGCGCAGGCGGTCCAACACACCGATCCTCGAAGCTCGAGCCTCGACACTCGAACGTTCGACCCTCGAACCTCGGCCCTCGAGCCTTGACCCTCGAGCCTCGACCCCCGAGCCTCGACCCTCGAGCCCCGAGGGCAGCTGGCGTCTCAGTGGTAAAAGGTGCGCGTGCCCGTCTCCTGGCGCGCGCGTGGCAACCACCAACCCTTACATCCTGCCCGGCGGAGCATACAAGCCATGCCGCATGACTCCGCACAAGGTTCGCCTGCCAAAAGGGCGCCTGATAACGGATCCCTCGAGTCAGGAGGCGTGAGCAAGGACCATGCTCAATCGTCGGGGGGAGGCAGGGCGCCCGGGCGCCCCTCCTGCTGGTGCAGGTAGGCCGCATAGGTGTCGAGCTTCGACCAGTCGAAGTTCAGGTCGGACCCCTCTCGCGCGGGGCTCGACCCAGAAGGTGCTTTTCGTTGTCGGGGCGTTTTCGTTCTCCCTCGTCTTGTCCTCACTTCGCCGTTGCTGCAGCACGGCATCGAAACGAAAACGGCCCACGAAACCGCCAAAACACCGTTTCGGCCCACCCCTCCCCCCCGCGTGCAGAGGCCTTCCGAATGGGGTCCGAGCGGATGGGGTCGGAGGATCGCGCCACATCGCCGATGCATCGGCGAGGCATCGATGATGCATCCATGATCCATGATGCATCCGCGACGCACCGGCGCGGAGAACAGCGGGCTCCATATCGAGCCGCGTCGCCGATGCATCAGGAGTGAGGCGCGATTCGCCGACTACATCTATTCGGATCCCATTTGGGAGGCCTGGAGTGTTGCGCGGCGCGGAGCAGAGGAGGAGGAGGAGGAGGAGGAGGAGGAGGAGGAGGAGGAGGAAGAGGAAATGGAGGAGGAGGAGGAAATACAGGATGAGAGAGAGAGAGGAGGAGGAGGAGGAGGAGGAGCACGAAGAAGAGGAGGAGGAGGGAGGAGGAGGAGGAGGGAGGAGGAGGAAAGGAGGACAGGAGCAGGGTCCTCAGCTGCGAGGCACCACAAAGACTACCAACCCCAGAACCTCCACCCCACCAACAGCAACCACCACCTTGACGAGACCAGCCCGCTGAAAGGAGGACAGGAGCAGGGTCCTCAGCAGTGTGGCGTGATGAGCCTGACACATCGGAAGCGGAGCTCAGCACGTACGACATCTCAGAGGAGTCCAAGCAAAGTGAAGGAGGCGGCGCAGCGTGCGCCGCGGCGAGGCCTTCCCCAGCCTCGCGCGGCAGGCGAGGAGATGGCTGCAGGGCCGCCGAAGTCCAAGAGAGGCTTGGCGGGCCTCCACAGCGCCATGCGCCGAAGGGTGGAGGCCGCCGCAGAGAAGGCGGCCATCCATCCGATGACACGGCGGCTGGGCTCAGCGCGAGGCGCCGAAGGGAGCCCAGCCGCCACACAAGAGGCCGACCGCCCACAAAGAGGCCGAAGGCCTGGCTGCGCGCCGTGCTGCCTGAGCGGGCACGGGCGAGCGCGGCGCCCGCTGAGGGCCCAGACGGGCCCTCATCTTTTTAGTTTTGCTGAAACCCGGCCCCCTTTCTCCCTCCTCTATGTTTTATTGGTCCCTGGCTCCCTACTTTCCTCGGGGTCGGGTTCCCGGGGCCGCTGTCTGAGTGCCCGCACGGCCCTAGAGGGCCGCTGCAGAGCGCTCCGCGCCCGCGGGGCGCGCGACAAGACGCTGCTTAGCGAGAAACGTAGAAACGTAGGGAGGAGGAGGAAGGAGGAAGGAGGAGGAGGAACGGGAGGGAGAGAACCAGCCCTCTCTGGAATTTGTTCGCCGCCTCTGGGCCTCCTCCCGGGGGCCTCCTCTCGCCGCCACGGCCGGATCCGCCTCGAGAAGCGGCTCAGCATGGGCCTCGGGTGGGGCCGGGCACCGACTTCAAGATCCGCCGCGAGAAGCAGCTCGGGATGGGCCCCGGGGGGGGGCCGGGGACCGTCTTCACGCGGGCTCGAGCAGGGAAAGAAGGGCAACGAAGGGAGGGGGGCTGGCTGGAGGTGGGGGGGGGCATCGAGGTTGACCTGGCGATGGATCGGCGGTAACCGACCACGGGCGATAATAATCACCGGGGGGGAATGAAGTTCGGGGGTCTGGCGGGGATAAAAAATGGTTTCCCCAGGGAAGGTAAGTTGTGATGATGATGCTGATGATGATGACGATGATCATGATGATGGTGATTTTGGGCGCTCGGCAGAAGATTGACTTGAGAGATCTCGATGGTCGTGGTTCTACAACTCGCCAGCAGGCGCTTGGCACAAAACGGACTCGAGAGACCTCGGGGCTCGTGGCTATACAACTTGCCAGCAGGCGCTCGGCACAAGACTGACTCGACAGACCTCGAGGCTCGTGCCTACAACCTGGCAGCGTAAGAGAGGTCCTTGGCCGTTCTGGCCAAGAAACCTCTCTTGCACTGGACTTCGAACCATTCCCCCATGGCCCTGCCGCACGTATGTAACGTGGGCAAATTGAAGTGGTGAGAATCCCACAGCCCTGCCACACGCTCGTGACTACGGAAGCTGATGTGGTGAGACCACCATGGCCATGCTCAGCGTTTTCGATGCTGTGGCTAGTCGACATGAGATGATAGCAACTCCGATTCACAACTTTCGGCCTCCGCGCCCTTTCTCCACAATTAAATCCTGTTGAACGGGGATAATAAAAATAGAAAGGGTGAAGGGAGGGGGGGTAGGCTTCATTATCGCCCGTGGTCGGTGAGGCCCGCGCACGCGAATCCGCACGTTCCTGGGCGTGGTGGGCCATCGGGCCCCTATCGGCGATGCGCGGGCGATTCGGCGTCGGCGCCATTCCCCTCCCCCCGGAGCCCGCCCTCCCCTGACGTTACTGAAGGGGCCCTGGGACACACAAATAAATGCACACAAATTACAAGAGAGGTGATCCGGAGAAGGCGGCCGGAGACCATGTCCTTCCGATCCTTGCAAATTGACGATCCGTGCTAATCGCATGTGCTGATTAGGGCTGAGTCGCTTTGATGGATTAACGCCGCGCGCGCCCTAATTAGCGCGTGCGATTAGCGCTTGTACTTTCCATCAGAAGAGCGCGCGTGCACGAATAATTTGTTTTTGTCCGCGTGCATGGTCGTTTTCTTATCGCGCGGTCGTGTCCGCGCGCTTCCCAAGTCATGCTCGCAGGAGCAGTGGCCTCCTCTGCAGGAGGCTGCGTCCTGCCACTGCCCTGTCTTCCGGCGCAGCTCGTTGAGGGCCGCCGCATCCTTGGTGTACGCCATCGCTGCCGCTGTCCACGCCGGCTCGGCCAGGCGGCCGAATGGGCGCAGCGGATCGGATGGCGGGCTCTGGGAAATCTGACCCCACGGAGGCTCGGGCAGGTGCGTCAGCAGCCACGCCAACGACCAGCGGCCTCGGTCGAGGCAGGACTGCTCGATGGCGCACATAAGGAGGAGCAGAGTCGCCTCCGCTCTCTCCACCTGGCCGGCGGACAGGAAGTCGATTACCGTCGCAATGCCGTAGGCGAGGTATGCAACCCCCTTCGCCTGGCCAAAGGCGACGGCCTTCGTCAGGTACTCCCGCATGGAGTTCACGCGCGGGTCTGTCCGTGTCGCTGGCGGCCAATGCCCGGCGGGCATTGCGGCGGACAGTGATGGTGATGGCAGCCGGATTCGCCTCCAACCGCCGGCGCCAGATCTCCAGGGCAGCCGCGCCCTTGGCTCCTGGGGGCTTCATGCCGGGCCCGCCGCCTACGTCGTCCCCGCCGCCGAGCCCTGCGCGAGAAGCGCTGTCGTCGCCCGGCTCTGGGCGGTCATGGCCTGCAGTGCCTCCGCCAACGCTGCGGTGGGCAGCTCGGGAGCGGGCGCGGGTGCGGTATGCGCGGACTGCTTGCCTGACGGCGGCGGAGGCGCCCGAGGCCAGGCAGGCGGTGCTTGGCCGGGCGGCTGGGCAGCAGCCGGACCTGGCGGCAAGGCCCCGGCCGCTGGCGCGCGTCTCGCTGGCGGCGGCCCCGCGAGGGCGGCGGCCTTCTCGAGAGCGCCTGGGATGGTCGGCGGCGCGGCGCCCAGCAGCCCGGGGCGCTGGGCGGCGGCGGCGGCGGCAGCTGGAGGAGCGGCAGGGGCAGCAGCATCTGGCCCCCCCCCTCCACCACCCCCCATGAACAGGGAGGCCAGCCCAGGAGCAACAGCGGCGGCGGCTGCGCGAAAGCCGGTGGGCGGCTGGAGGGGGCCGCCTCTGCCCGCACCCGCGATGGCCGCCTCGATGCGCTCGAGGCTGTTGGTCATGGAGGCCACCTGCTCGCGCACCGCGGCAATCTCCGCCGCGTTGCTGGCGGCGGTAGGCCGTGGCGAGCCGGCGCTTCGGCCGGCCCCAGCGCGCCGGTTGGGAACCGCATCCTGGCCTGGGCCGTCGAGCACGCCATCCCCCGCACGTGCAGAGGCGAAGTCGTCGAGTTCCTCCCCGAAGCCCTCGGGCATCGCCAGCAACGCGGCACATGCATCCGGCCACAAACCTTCCAGACCGAAGGGGAAGGGCTCGGAGCTCAGGGCCTCCCCGAACGAGTCGACGCAGTCCGAAGGAATCGCCGCGTACTCGACCTGCAAGCTCTCCTCGCGGATGACGTCGCCATGGTCGTCGCACGCCGGGAGCTCCGCGAGGCCGCCCGCGAACCCAGCCTGGAAGGCGCCGGCGGGCACGCAGAAGTAACATGCCGTCTCGGTGCAGCGCAGCTGCAAGGCGGCGACGTCCTGGCCGGGCGTGCCCGTGAGGGCATCCCGCACGGTCAAGAAACCGTAGCGGGGGTGGGCAGACTCCTGCCATGACGCCATGAGACCAGCTTGGATCAGTTAGATTCGCGAGGTCCGAGGCCTACGTAAGCCGAGGCACTTGAGCCGAGCTTGCTATATACACGCATGCGCGCCACCCCAAACTCTAGAGTCATATATATATATATATATATGTATAGGACTCCAGGAGAAGGGAACGCACACGAGACACAAAGGGAGGAACGAACGACCCAGTATGAGCAGGAGGAATGGGAGTTAGGTATCTTAGCATGGGAACCTCGGGCGCCCATGTTCGCCGTCTTTAGTGTCTAGTTAGTGTCGTGTTAGTGTCCGTTGTCGGCCTCGGCAGCCATGGCCCCCAGCCCTCACGCAGGCCCTGGCGCTGCCTCGCGACCGACGCGACGCCCGCGGCGCCTCGGGTACCCGCTTGCGCACTTCTTCCTAGCAGAGACGGCGTACTCCGGCAATCTGCGACAAGACTACTTACAGGGAGGGGGGAGGGCGGGGAACCACCAAACTTTCAGACCAGCGCTTGGACGCCAGCACGCGACCGATCGGCACGACAACGCCGGCTGTGCACGAAGACGCTGCTGTCTTGAAGCCTCACAGCGCACGGCGCGAAGACGGACCGCGCCCAAAGTCGCCGGCCCAACGAGCCACAGGTTCAAGATGTTTCCCTGAGATCCGGCGCAATGCTACATCGGTATATATATATATATATATATATATATATATATATATATTCAAATAAAAGACACGTCCAGAGCCCTAGACACGAGGTTCAAGATGTTTCCCTGAGATCCGGCGCAATGCAACATCGTGAAAAAACACGCCCCGAGCCCTCCTCCTCCTCCTCCGCCTCCTCCTCCTCCTCCTCCTCCTCCTCCTCCGCTCCTCCTCCTCCTCCTCCTCCTCCTCCTCCTCCTCCTCCTCCTCCTCCTCCTCCTCCTCCTCCTCCTCCTCCTCCTCCTCCCCCTTGACTTCGATGTCCCCCTTGACTTCGATGGGGAGGGAGGCCGAAACTCACAGGATTTGCTCGTCGTGATCTGTCCACGGCGCGGGACGGCCAGGGGTGGCTCCAGCGGCGGCGGCAACGACGAGGTCCAATTCCAGCCCTCCCTGACTCCAGATCCGCTCTGCTTTTGCTTTTTGTTCCAACTTAAAGTTGAGTCGGAAATCCACCTATATCGGGGATGGACAGACCTCCCTTTAGTAAAACGTGGTTTAGTGAAAACAACCTCGGGCCCAAACCTGGCGGGCGCAAGCCTGGAAATTAACGGCCGCGGCGCCCTCTCGAGAACCGAAAACGGACAATTCACTACTCGACGTGTCAGGGTAGGAGGTCTGTCCACCCCCGACTATAAGAAACCGAAAAAGTAGGGCGGAAATTTCTGCACCCAACATAAAGTAGACCGGAAATCCACAGAAGCAGGGCGGAAACAGCGACAGAAAAGTAGGGCGGAAAAGGGCATCAGCGGGGCTTGAAAAGTAAGGCGGAAATTCCAAGACCTACCTTCGGGGGTGGACAGAACACCCCCAACCGTGACACGTCGATTAGTGAATTGTCCGTTTTCGGTTTTCGAGAGGGCGCCGTGGCCGTTATTTTCCAGGCTTGCGCCCGCCAGGTTTGGGCCTCAGGTCGTTTTCACCGAACCACGTTTTGCTAAAGGGGGGTCTGTCCATCCATCCCCGATGCCTGTGAATTCCCCCCAAAGAAGGGCGGATCCGGAGCCAGGGAGGGGCCGGGGACGGCTCTCGTCCTGGGCGCGGCCCTCACGGCCCCCGAGCGCTCCCAGAAGGACGCGCTTCGAGGGGCCCCCGCGGGCGAGCGCCCCAACGAGGGGCCGGCACGGCCCGCGAGCGCTCCAAGACGCCCAAGGCGGCTTTTCTCCTCCACGGCCTACAAGGAGGCCGCCCGCACGCCCCAGGGGCGCTCCCAGGAGGACGCGCACCGCGGGGCCCCCGCGGGCGAGAGCCCCCAACGAGGGGCCGGCACGGCCCGCGAGCGCTCCAGGACGCCCAAGGCGTTTTTTTTCCTCCACGGCCCACAAGGAGGCCGCCCGCACGCCCCAGGGGCGCTCCCAGAGGGCCCCCCCCCCCCCGAGAGTCCGAACTCCCTGAGGTCCCCTGGGCTCCCCAGGGGCGACCCAGACCCCCGACGCCGTGAAGGCAGTTTCGCAGCTTCTCGGTAGCCGTTTTGGGACCGTTGTGGGGCCTCCTCGGGGCTGTTTTGTGGCCTCTTTAGGCCTCGTTTGGGCCTCCTGGGTGCCTCTTGGGGGCCTCCTGGGGCCTCTTGGGGGCTCCTTGGGGCCTCCTGGGGCACTCTTCAAGTGGGAGGGTCGAATTTTGGAGTCGTGGTCCCCCTCTTGGGCGCATCTTGGAGCCGTCTTGGGGCTCTGTTGGGCTGTCTTGGGCGACTCTGGGGCCGTCTTGGGGCCCTCTTGGGCCGTCTTGGGGCGCTCTTGGGGGCCTATTGAGCCGTCTTGGAACGTCGGACAGCCGAAAAGGCTGGAAGGCCAAAATCGTTCGAAAACCTTCGTAAAATTGACGATTTCGGCCTCTTGAAGCGCTCTGGAGAGGCGTCTTGAATCGTCGTGGAGTGCCTTGGGGGGCCTCTCAGGCCGTCTTGGGCCTATCTTGGGCGTCCTGGAGCGGTCTTTCGGGGACTCGGGGCCCGCTTGGGCCGTCTTGGGAGCCTCTGGAAGCCCTCCTGAACTATTTTGGACCTCCCCGGCCGCCCCGTCCTCCCATGGGAGGTCGGAGGCAGCGGCCTCCGAGGCCCAGGACGCGGAAACCTTTTAAAAACACAAGGAAAATGAGCCCCGGTCCCGCCATGGGGGGTCGGGGCACCTGTCCTTGGGCCCTTGGCCTCACCCCCAGGTATATATATATATATATATATATATATATATTACACAAGTGGCACGTGTGTGCCCAGGCTCGTACAAAAAACTGAAGGGGCGTTTGAAGCAGGAGTGAAATGCAACATGGAAGTCGCACTCGAGCGCAAGTGGGCTTGCCACACCTTGCGATGTGTGTACCAGGGCCCCCCAGGAAGCCTCAGGAGGCCCGACTTGGATACCAGAAGAGGCTCCAGGAGGCCCCAGGATTGTGAGTGTTGTGCGTGTGTGTGTGTGTGTGTGTGTGTGTGTGTGTGTGTGTGTGTGTGTGTGTGTGTGTGTGTGTGTGTGTATGCTTTGTGTGGTGCGTGCTTTTTGTGTGTTGTAGGTGTTGTGTGTGTGTGTGTGTGTGTGTGTGTGTGTGTGTGTGTGTGTGTGTGTGTGTGTGTGTGTGTGTGTGTGTGTGTGTGTGTGTGTGTGTGTGTGTGTGTGCTAGATGTGTTGGGCGTGATGTTGTGTCTCTGTGTGCATGTAGTTCTGAAGCCCCAGGAGGCCCCAGGAGGCCCCAGGCGGCCTCAGGAGGCCCCAGGAGACCCCAGGAGGCTTCAGGAGGCCCCAAGAGGCTCCAGGAGGCCGCAGGAGGCCCCAGGAGGCCCCAGGAGGTTTCAGGACACCCCCAGGAGGCTCCGAGGCGGGGTCTGGGGTGCCAGAAGGTTCAGAAAGCCCCAGGAGGCCCCAGGAGGTTCCAGGAGGCCCCCAGGAGGCTCCGAGGCGGGGTCCGGGGCTCGATTTTGGAAAGATTTTTCAAGCGAAACCGCCATTCCCTGAAAATCGGGGTCACAATTATTGAAATTACAATGTGTTCTTGAAGGTTTTATGTTAAACTGTTGAAATTCCCATGTGTTTTTGGACCCTGACGTCACGATCTGCGTGAGGGGTGCCACCGATTTTCAGAATGTCGAGGATGTCCCGAGCGAAACGCCCAGAAAAATCGCGGACGCGTGCGCACTAATCGCCTCTGAGCTCTACTCCCTCGGAGAGGCGCGTATGATAATATACATATATATATATATATATACACGCACATGTGCTTTCCTGCGGGATTGGGGCGGCGATTGCCTCTCGGGACCGTTTTGGGTTTCTCTTGGAACCTTCTTTTCCAGTCCAGTCCAGTTTCAAACATGCTTCCCCGATCGAGGAAAAACGCCTGGCGGGGAGCTGACCAGGTCTTCGAAACTGGTGAGAGTTTAACCGATGACTCTCAGAAGGTCTCGCATGCTTCCCCGATTGCGGAAAAACGCCTGGCGGGGAGCTGACCAGGTCTTCATGATCATGCGGAAGGAGGAGGAGGAGGAGGAGGAGGGCAGGCAGGAAGGAGGCTCGCGCAAGGAGGTGAGGGGGGGGAACAAAACGCAAGCGCGCAGGTTATCGCGCGAACGGGCAGGACTTTGAAACGATCGGGGCAGGGAGCTAGCACGCCACACACTTCTCGTCAGAGCAGCAGTACCCCCTTGTGCATCTGTCGATCATAACAGATATGCAAGGATATCCTGGAATAATCAAACCGCCATCAACGCAGCAACTGGACCAACCCGGTACACCCTGCTGAGTGCAGCAGTAGGTGTTTGGCTCAGTGCAATCATCGCAAGTAATTTTGTCTTTGCCCCACGTCCGTGACTGGAGCAGCCCCACGCCGTCGGCCTCGCTCGTGGCGTTGCAGTTGTGCGAGTCGTCCTCCATCAGGCGGCGCTCCTCCAAAGTCTTGGCTAGGTCGTCGGTGGCGACGCAGCCGTGGCCGACGAGCAGGATGGCGAACGTTCCTGCAAGCACCACGACGTTCATTGCGGCAACGGCGGAGTAACAAGGGTTTGGCGGCAATAGGCACGAACCAAGTGTTCCAAATGCCTGAAGATTTGCCACAATGTCTTGAGACAAAATGGCTTGAGCCCCAAATGGCTACGGATTGTGTTCAACGCGGCATTGAACACACGCCCCCTTCCGCATGGTCTGTTGGCACATCGTGAACCCCTGTGATTTTTTCACAACGTCGACCCCCAGAAATCTGGACCCCTTCCCTGGGGCCGGTTCTTCGTCCCGAGTCGTTTTTGGACGCTCCCGAGGCCCGGCGAGGGCCCCCGGCGGCCGAAAACAGCGAAAAACCTGCCGTCGTGATTTTTTCACGACGCCAGGAGGTCTGGGGAGGGCCCCCCCCCGAGAGTCCAGACTCCCTGAGGTCTGGGGAGGGGCCCCCCCGAGAGTCCGAACTCCCTGAGGTCCCCTGGGCTCCCCAGGGGCGCTCCCAGAGGGCCCCCCCCCTCCTCCTCCTCCTCCTCCTCCTCCTCCCAGGGAGGAGGAGGAGGATGAGGAGGAGGAGGAGGAGGAGGAGGAGGAGGAGGAGGAGGAGGGAGGAGGAGGAGGAGAGGAGGAGGAGGAGGAGGAGGAGGAGGAGGAGGGGGAGAGAGGGGGCAAGGAAGGCCCGGGTTAAATCCTGCTTGTGTCCGTAGGCATCGTGGGTCGAGGAAGGCGATATTCGCGTTCCTGCCAGCTGGAGCTACAGCCGAGACGATCGCCGAGATGGCCCGCGCGAAGTTCGAGCTGAGCAACGATGACCTGCAGGCCATGGTGCTCGAGCGCGCCGCGGAGGTCGAGGCGATGAAAACGGAGCAGGACGACCCAGAAAAGACGATCCAAGACAGCATGGGTCTGATGGGGTCCTTGCTTAGCGTTACCCGCAGGGCGGGCCACGTGCCGCTGACCAAGGCCATCCTGGCCAAGACCGTGTTCAGGAAGAGTGCTGCTCCTCTTCCTCCTCCTCCTCCTCCTCCTCCTCCTCCCCCTCCTCTTCCTCCTGGCCTGGCACGGGAAAACGATGCCATCCGCGGTGAGCTACATGTGTTCCAAGGAGCGCAACATGGCGACTGGCGAGAGCTGCTCCCCCCACGTCAGGATCCTCCTGAAGAAAACGTGAAGCACTTGCCCGTCGCCATCCCCATCCCCGTCGCCACATGCACGCGCCGCTGCCGCGGCAGCGCCCTCGTCGGCAGAGCCCGACTCGGACAGCTACAGCCTGCGCGGCCAGCGATCGCCGCCGGGCAAGCGCGGGGCGGCCGCAGCGGGGCCAGACACACCAGGGAAGAACAAGTCCGCCTGCGTGGATTTGCGGTCCCTTGTGGATCTGAGGTGGCCACCAGCGCACGTGCCGCAGTGGAGATTGCGCGGCGAGTTGCGGCCGTAGGAGCACCGACGCATCCGATTTCGCGTGCATAGTGCTGGCATGTTTCATTTCAAACACATCTGGGCGGTACATGCATACATTTGTATACATATGATGCTCATGTCTGCGGACGTGAGTGTGCGTGTATGTGTACACACATGTACACCCGTACGCGTACGCTTACATGCGAAAGTGAATCGACACGCGCTCACGAGGCAAGCGAACATGTAACAACCATTGATCGAACATGCCGAGGACAAGAGCTTCCAGGGGCACGTGAACTATGAAACCTTCAAGTTCGTCGTCGAAGACCGCTCCGGGAGGCACGCTTTCCCCCTGACGCGCGGCGAAAACGGCTTCTGCCAGGCGGACGTCGGAGACGGCCGCTATGCGGAGACAGAGATGCCGAATATCCTGCTCGATGACAAGGCGGATCTCCTGGCGAAGCGGGCTGCCAAAGAGAAACAGAGGGCCGCCGCCAAGGCGAGGCCCGAGGAGGAGGACGAGGGCGACGAGGAGGATATGGGGAGTGGCTGCGAGATCGCGGAAGGGGACGCGCCCGCTGAGCCGAGGAGCAAGGGGAAAGCAAAGGCGAAGGGCAAGGCCAAAGTGACGGCCGCGGGCAAGGTAATGCCGAGTTCGACTGTATTCAAAAAACCCGCCAGCCATGGCACGCACTACGTGGAGATGTATTACAAGGCTTCGAGCAGCATTGCGGTGCGCCAGAGGTTCGAGCCCAAGCGGCAGGTGGCATCCAGCGGGGGCGTGCGCTACAAGGACTGCAGCAAGGAGGCCATGCGGGCCGTCGGCCGCGAAGCAGTGACTTTGTTGGACAAAGAGGAGCTTCCCGAGGAGGACGCCGCGGCCGGGATGGCGCGGAAGCCGACGGAGAAGTTCGGCAAGCGGGCATGTATTGGTGGCCGCAGATTGCCGACGCATGCTCTGATATTCGTAGCAATGATGTTGGCGCGCATAGGGTTGGGTAGCTTTTCCCGCTCTGTTGGCATGTTCCATGCTGCCGCGCTGCCACCCGCGTAGGTTGCCGAAGTGGTGGTAGTTGGTCTGCCCATGCCCGCGCTGCCAATGGGGCCGCGGCACTTCGCGAGCACTTTTCCTAGAGACGCGGGCGCATTCTTGTCGCCTGACGGAAGCTGAAACAAAAAAAACATACTGAAAACATGGCCTCCTGTGCAGGAGGCCGCCATGTGGAAGCGATTGCTGTTTTCGCTTGTTAGGGAAATCCCTCCTTGGGGGTCGGGGCCAGGGTTTCGCATCCAGTTAGAGCGTCCAAGATGGACCAATAAAACTGCAGGAAGGGCCACATAGCCCATGATGGCCTCCAAAATGGTATTTAATACTCCAAGATGGCTCAAGATGGCCTCCAGCAAGACCGCCTAAGACGGCCCCAAGTGGCACTGAAGCCTCCCAAGGGTGACCCCCAGATTTTCTTCTGCAAGGGTACATCATAGGCGTCCCAAGAAATGCGTTTAATTCGCATATCTGCGCTGCTTTGGCCATCATGTAATCCAGCCGAATTCTTCTGAACTCGGCTGAGTTCCGGCCCATTATTTACATGCCGGAATGCCGATTCCAGGGGCAGAAAAACACCGCCAACTCGGCCCCTCGGGAGCGCGAAGTGGGGCAGCTGAAAGAGAGAGAGAGAGAGAGAGAAACAAAAAAAAAGGAGACGGGGAGAGAGGGAGAGGGAGGAGAGAGACAGAGAAAGAGAGAGAGAGAGAGAGCTGGAGGGAGGGAGGCAGAGATACAGAGGGAGCCCTGACTGTATTTCGCCCGCGCAGCCACGGCGGCATCGAGCGATTCAGCAGGGGGCGACCTTCCGAACGCCTTTCTCCGCCCCCGCAGCTTCAGGGGAGGCGATGCCGCTACTCGCCCTGCTCTCGGCGATCTGGGCGTGCCGCATTCGGAGGAGGGGAGGGGCCCAGGGGCTGGTGCGCAGCATCTTCACTGACATGATGGATTTCACAACGATAGCAGTTGTATTGATTTGTGTTAATGATGGAGTGCTGGGGAAGAAAGGGATAGCAGTTGCAACGATTTGTGAAGACACGGTGCATTCCCCAAGAGGCGGGGGGGGCAGGCCACGCACGTGGCCGCGGCAAGAGGCGGCGCGCCGCCACCTCCAGGAGGCGGCGGCTTCGAGGGGAAGGGCGCGCGCGCAGATGTTTCCGAGGGGGATGAGGATGACGAAGAAGAGTTCGACTCTGTGCAGTGGTCCTTCGCCTTTTATGCGGGCGCGTGGGAACGTTCGGCGGTTGGGAAGCAGTGGGCAGCACAACCTACGAGGATCTTTGTCCGGAGTGGCCCAGAGCGAGGCAACATCTGCGGCCACAAATCCTACATGGGAGGGGGCGTTGGCTGCGTCTCGCCAGATTGCCAGGCAGAGGCAAAGCGCGCCTACGACGCATCGTCGAAGGGGCGTCACGGAAACACCCTTGCGCGCGCGCATCCCGCGGCGCATTCTTCCACCACCCAGACAACCCTCGGCATGGAGCTGGACGTGATGGCCCCGAACGACGCCGAGGTCCAGTTGCCCCCGCCGAGTTTTCGCCCCCCGGGGG
Organism: Prorocentrum cordatum; assembly: GCA_963575745.1. Lineage (NCBI taxonomy): Eukaryota > Dinophyceae > Prorocentrales > Prorocentraceae > Prorocentrum > Prorocentrum cordatum. The sequence continues at coordinate 37,738 of CAUYUJ010006543.1, forward strand.
CCTGCGCACGTGCATTCCTAAAGGGGCCCTGGGACACAAATGAATACACAAAAATAAAATAAATCCAAATAGTTTCCCATATTTTCTTGGTTTTTGTCTCCCCCCCCACTTTCCATATTTTCCTATATTTTCTGGGGGATCGACGATTAATTGTGTCAGTGTGTTTTTTTCCCCCTGAATTCCCGCGGTCCTTTTGGGGTCGGATTCGCAAGAAAATTGATCCCGCGGAGAAGCCGTGGGGCGCCATGGAGGCCGGCGACGACGCCAACGGGGACGACAACAGCAACGACGACGGGGACGAACGCGACAGTGAGAATGAGGACGAGAACGAGGACGACGACGACTAGGACGGGGGCGTTTGCGACGGCGACGACGACGAGGATGACGACGACGACGAGGAGGACGACGACGACGATTGCGAAGAGGACGACGACGACGGCGAAGACGACGACAATTGTGACGACGACGACGACGGCGACGAGGACGTCGACGAGGACGATGACGACGACGATGATGACGACGACGGCATCCACGACGACGACGACGAATGCGACGAGGACGACGAAGACGGCGACGACGACGACGATCAGAACGACGACGACGACGACGTCGGCGATGACGTCTACGATGACGACGACGACGACGGGGGGGAGGGGAGAGGGGGGGAAGGCGGGGAGGGGAAGAGATAGAAGAGGAGAGAGGGGAGGGGGGACAGGAAGAGGGACGATGAGCCCAGACATCCAACGTCTTGAATCAAAACACGAAACAACTCGCCGCATGGGCCCCACCGCCAGCCCAAACGGCGAGCACACATCGGACGTAGCCCTGCGCGCATTTGGATGTCCGGCCAGGTTTGGCCGGGTCGGCGTGCTCGTCGTTACCTTTGGTGTCGTCGTGGTGGCGGCGGTCCTCGTCTCCGCCGGCGCCGTCGCCGCCGCCGCTGTCGTCGTCGTCCTCGCAGCAGACGCGTTCGCCGAGCCGTCGCCGTCGTCGTCGCGGTTGTCGTCGTTGTCTTCGTCGTCGTTGGTCGTCGGCAACGTCCTCGAAATGCTGGCATTCCCCCCCATCGGCCGAAAATAAAAACGTCGCCTATTGATTGCGCCGGTCGTTGGGCCCTCGGCCACCGAAAACAAAACCGTCTCCGATTGGTTGCGCGATAGGTTGCGCCCCCGGCGGCCGATAATGAACCCGTTTCGTGTCGGTCGTGTCATAGGTTGCGCCCTCGGCGGCCGAGGATAAACAAAATTCCAATCGGTTGCGCCGCAGGTTGCGCCCTCGGCGGCAATACTGAGCCCGTCTCTTATTGGCTTCGCCATGGGTTGCGCCCTCGGCGGCCGAGAATGAACCCGTTTCCTTGTGGTTGCGCCATGGGTTGCGCCCTCGGCGGCCGAGAGCAAGCGGCACGCGTGCCGTGGGTTTTGCGCGTGGGGGAAGGAGAGGAGAGGGACAGGAATAACAAAGGAAAACGCAGGGGGGCCCTTGGGGCGCGGCAGGGGGGCGGGCGGGGTGGGGAGCCGACGCAAAATAAGGCGGCCGGGGAGGGGAGGGGGGGGGGGCGCTCGGCTGCTGAGGGCGAAAACAGGGGGCCATTTGGGAGAGAGCTGGGGGCAGAGGAGGGGGGACCCGGGGCGACGCGAAATAAAATGGTCGGGGCGGAAGGGGCACTCGGCCGCCGGGAACAGAGGGGCGCTGAAGGGAAGGGGGCCGCTGGGGGAAGAAGGGCTGGGGGCAAAGGGGTGGGCGACGCGAAATACAGTAGTCGGGGCTCCAGTCACCATGTGCAAGAGGACAAAGCCGTCTCCTATCGATTGCGCCATAGGTTGCGCCCTCGGCGGCCGAGAATAAAATTATTTTCTACTGGTTGCGCAATGGGCTGCGCTTTCGGCGGCCGAAAGCAAAGCCGTCGCCTATCGATTGCGCCATAGGTTGCACCCCCGGCGGCCGAGAATAAAACCGTCTGCTGTTGGTCGCGCTATAAGTTGTGCATTCGGCGGCCGAAAATTAAACCGCCTGCTGTTGATTGCGCCATAGGTTGTGCCCTCGGCGGCCGAAAAGGAACCCGTCTCCTATCGGTTTCGCCATGGTTGCGCCCTCGGCGGTGGAGAATGAGCCCGTCGCTTGGTGGTTGCGTCATAGGTTGCGCCCTCGGCGGTCAAAAATAGATCCGTCTCCGACTGGTTGCGCTATAGATTGCGTCCTCGGCGGCCGAGAGTAAAGCCGTCTCCGATCGGTTGCGCCATAGGTTGCGCCCTCGGCGGCGGCCGAGAACGAACCCTTCCCACATCGGTTGCGCCATGGGTTGCGCTCTCGGCGGCGGCTGAAATAAAAAACAGTCTGCCATTGGTTGCGCCATAGTTTGCGCCCTCGGCAGCAAAGAGTAAAACCGCCTCTTTTTGGTTTCGCCGCGGTTGCGCCCTCGGCGGCCGAAGAGTAAAACCGTCGCGCAACGGGCGCGACCAGTCAATTGGCCAGTCAGTCAGTCAGTCGCTCCATCTGATATTTTGTCAGTCGGAGCCTACCTCGCGAGACAACTTCGGGATGCGCCCGGCATCGTGGTGGGAGGTTGTCGCCGCTTTCGCCTGTCGGGGGCTCTGAGAGGATCGCCGGACGAAGGCCCGCGATGAAACGCTGTCCCATGGATATGCCGGGGCCCCCAGTGGCCGCGCATTGATCTCATCATGACGTCGGATGTCCGGGAGGGGGTGGAGAAGGACGATGAGCACAGGCGGGGGGGGGGGGGGGGGGCGAGGGGGAGGAGGGGGAGGAGGAGGAGGAGGAGGGAGGAGGAGGAGGAGGAGGGAGGGAGGAGAGAGGAGGAGGAGGAGGAGGAGGAGGAGGAGGAGGAGGAGGAGGAGGAGGAGGAGGAAAGGAGGAGTTTAAACCCGCGTGCTCTCGCCCGTGAGTGGGCGCCCCTGGTCTCGGCACCCCGCGCAGGCAACGCGCCTGAGGCGGGGTGGGCCAGCGGCCTCATCACACGGCTATTTGCTGCCGCCTCACTGCTGACTCCTTGAGTCTCCCTTCGAGCGGCGGCAGACTGACAAAAATGCTGCCGCCTCGCGCTCAGAGCCCGAGGAGCAGCCTGATGGACGGCTGCTGCCGCTCCTCGGCTCTGCGCTGGTCCTGGGACCGCGCTGGGCTGTGGCCTAACCCCTCGCCACGCTGGGGTCCTCTGCGGCCTACCCCCTCGCCGCGCAGGGGTCCTGAGTGGCCTAACCCCTCGCCACGCTGGGGCACGCTGCGGTCTGGCCCCTCACCGCGCTGGGGCCCTCCGGGGCCTGACCCCTCGCCACGCGGGGGCCTGCTGCGGTCTAACCCCTCACCGCGCTGGGGTCTGCCGTGGCCTAACCCCTCGCCACGCTGGGGGTCGGTGCGGTCTAACCCCTCACCGCGCTGGGGGCCCTCGTGGCCTAACCCCTCGCCACGCTGGGGGCTCCTGCGGTCTAACCCCTCACCGCGCTGGGGTGCTCCGTGGCCTAACCCCTCGCCACGCAGGGGCCTGCTGCGGTCTAACCCCTCGCCGCGCTGGGGTCCTCCATGGCCTAACCCCTCGCCGCGCCGGGGTCCTCTGCGGCCTGGCCCCTCCTCGCTGGCTGCCAGGCAGTGCTCGGAGTACATATAGCAAGGCGGCGACCCCTTGGTGCACTGCAGGAGCCACACCATCTCGTCGCCGACGACGTAGCTATCGTCGAACTCATACTCTTCGCCTTCTGGGCCCAAGCCATGCGCGCTGCCGTCCTCGTCGACGGAGATCTCGGCCAAGCACGCGAATCCGCCGTGGAAGTGGCAGTCAGGGGCCGACCTCCCAGGAGCGGAAGACACGCGCCAGGCTCGATTCTCAATCGCGGCGAGGGCGACTAGGCCGCGGGCCAGCACGAGGATGAGAACTGCCACACATGTGAGTCTGGACGTCCCTGCGTCCGCTACTTGCTGCTGCTCCTGCATCAGCTCGGGGTTCTGCTGCTTCTTCGCACGCCTCTGCGTGCGCCGGCTGGGGGTTGTTTGCGCGGCCCCCCACCGCGCCTGGTACTCCTGCGCGTCGATGGTGCTCTGCTTCGTCGCGTAGGTGCACAGGTGACTGCCCTTGTCCCCCACGGTGCTCTGCTGGTTGCCGACGGCCCCCTGCATGTTCTTGCCCGCGGAGCCGTCCTTGCCGCCCTTGGTGCTCACCTCCTCCGCGTTGGCGCCCGGCGTCCCGCTCTGGTCGTCGAACTCGCTGCCGACGCCCTCCATCGCGGTGCCGTTGCGCTCCTCCGTCTTCACTATGTTCAGGTGCCTGCCCTGGTTCTGCTCGGTACTCTTCTGGCCCCCGTACGCCCCCTGAGCGTCGCCGTTGCTCTGCCCGTGATCTGCGGTGTTCTGCTGGCCCTCCCCGACGCCGACCTCGAGCTCCTCCGTCTGCACGCCGCTGCCCGAGGCCAGGCGCGGGAAGGCGGGGACCTCCGCGAACGGGGCGCGCCCCTTCAGCCCTGCGAACTGGGGCGAGGGTTCCCGCCGCCGCACCACGGCGCTCCTGCAGCTCCGCCAGGGCCTGCTCGAGCTGCGAGATCTTCTGGCTCTGCTCGCGCGACCTGTGGGAGAGCTGCGCTGCCTCGTCCTCCGTCATCTGGACCTTCAGCTCCAGCGCACGCTGCTCCTCAGACGTGTCCGCCAGGAGCTTCTGGCAGCGCTGGTCCGCCGCCTGTAGCTCGAGGACCTTCTCGGCTAGGAGCGCCGTCGTGTTTGCTTTCTCTTCAAGCTTGCATTGACCCGCCTCGTCCTGCTCCGACCCGATGGTGCCAGGGTGGGCGCCCAGGGCCTCCATTACCTCCTGTAACAAGTCCCTGTCGGGATGGGCTGCCCAGCGCCTGCCGCCTCGCATCGCAACCCACCGCCGCGCCAGCTCTGGCTGAGCCTTGGCCAGGGCTCGGCGCACTTCCTCGGAAATGGCCTTGCGCCCTAGGCCCAGCTTCACCCCAGCGCCCCCGAGGCCCTGCTCGAACCCGTCGAGGACGCTGGCATCGGGGCTGTCGGAGGCCAGCAGCTGGATCAGCCGCGCGGCCTCTTCCACTGTTCTGCTGTGCGCCGCGCAATGGCCATGCCGCACCGCGACGCCACGAGCGCTGGAGCGACCCATGGCGGAGTCCCGAGGGCGCGGGCGCCTCGGAGCGCCGTGCAGAGTGAGAGAACTGGGGGAGCTGACCCCGCCCACTCGAGCCCAAATGGCTACGGAGGAGGAGGGGGAGGAGGAGGAGGGGGAGGAGGAGGAGAAGGAGGAGGAGGGGGAGGAGGGGGAGGAGAAGAGGAGGAGGAGGAGGAGGGGGAGGAGGAGGGGCAGTAGGAGGGGCAGTAGGAGGAGGAAGAAGAGGAGGGGGGGAGGCAGATGGGGGGCGGGGGAGGAGGGGGAGGAGGAGGAGGGGGGAGGAGGAGGAGGAGGTGGAGGAGGAGGAGGAGAGGAGGAGGAGAGGAGTAGGAGTAGGGGGGGGGGGGGGGGAGGAGCAGCAGGAGGAGCCATTTTGAGCCATCTCAGCCGTCTCTCGGGGGGGCGCGTTGGACCGCCTTGGCGCCGCGTTGAAACCCTCTCGTTCGCTTCGGCGGCAACGCGGGCGCCATCTCGAAGGCCAGCGCGAGCCTCAAGATGGCGAGCGACAACCTCACGATTGTCGATTCATTGCGCCCACCTTGCGACCCATTTCTGGCCTGCCAGGCGACCGCCCCCGCCCCGCCCCGCGCGCCGCCGCTGCCGCGCCCACGGTTGGCGCAGTTGCGCGACGCGGAGCTCCGCGGAAGGCACCGACGGCAAGGTGCGCATGGAGGTCCCGCCTCACGTCGGCGCACCGCTCACGCGCTTCGCGGCGCCATAGAGAGCGCCGCCGAAAGCTTCAGTGACAAGGCCCGCGCGGCAGCCCCGCAACGTGGAACCGACTTGTAAATGAGATGACTGAACCACATCCAATGCGCTTCCCATGGCGCGCATTCGGTCACGCACCCAACATGCAGTAGGGCGGAAATCCACAAAAGCATGGCGGAAACGGCAACAGAAAGGCAGGGCGGGAATAGGCGCCAGCGGGGCTAGACAAGCAAGGCGGAAATCCCAAGCCCCATGTGCGAAATTGCCCAGAATAGGGCGGATCCGAATTCAGGGCGCGCGCTCCTGCGCCGGCCCTTGCTGGGACCCACCCCCGCACCGCCAGCCCGATGGCCGCGCGCACCTCGGGCGACCCCCGACGCGGTCGCGCCTCGCGCGGCCCTCGCGACCGCGCCTTGCAGCGCCGCCGCGGCGCAGACGGCGCGCATCCCGCGCGCGGGGATGCAGCTCGGCTCGCGGCGGGCCATGGGTTCGCAGCGGCTTCTCGCGTCGGCGCCTGCGCTGCTTGCAGGTTCCGTTGCAGTGCCAGCGAAAGAAGCGATTGGCAGGTCCGCCCGCGCCGTCGCCATCAGCGCGCGCTGCAGCGGGGATCGCGACGCGAGAAGCGGCGCGGGCAAGCGGAACGCGCGCCGCGCGCGGGCGCGCCCGGTAGTCGCGTTGCGGCCGCGCGCGAACGCAGCGGCAGCAGCCGTCTGGCCGCCGCGCTCACCTGCCACGACACCGCGTTGATTCATCCCCGAGCGCAGCGCCGCTTGCGCGCGGCGCCGCGCCAGCAGGGCGAACTGCGCGCGCAACCTGGATCTGTTCCTGCGCGCGGCGCCGCTCGCGCGCGGAGCCGCGTCGGAAGGGCGAGCTGCTCGCGCGACTACCCGCGGCGCCCCTCGACGCCGCAAGCGCGCGGGAGAGTAGATGCGTTCGACGATGCACTGTCGACGGAGCTAACGCCGCGAGCTGCCCCCCCCCCGCCGGGCGATTCCCCTTGCAGCGCAAACGCGCCGCGTGCCCGGAGAAACCCAAGGCGCCCCAGCGAGAAGCGCTCAATTTATCGTCGCGCCCCCGCACCGCGCAACGCCCGCGCGCGGGCGCTCTCTTTTCTGAGCGTCGTGGATGCGCCCGCTAGAACCTCCCCTAGCGCGGGGCAAACTGGCCGTTGCTGGCCCGCCGGGCCAGAGGAGCGCGCAATGTGCTCGAGCCAGAATGGTTCGGACTGGAACCATGCGGGGCCATCCTCGGTTCGGGCGGGCATGGTCGGGCGGCCGGACTGGCGGGCAGCTCGGGCGGCCGGATCTGATCTCGACGGACGGGCCGCGCGGGCGCGAGCGGGCTGGGTCGACGCGGGCGGAGGGGCCCGAGAGGGCGGGTCGGCGGCAGGGCCCGGGCGGGCGGTTCGCGCGGATCAGGCCGGGACGGGACAGGCGGGCGCCGCCCCTGTCAATGGCGCCGCGCGGCTGACACCGGTTGCTCTCGCGAGCGCGTACGGCAACAATCCGCGTCGAACCGAACGGCGCGGGCCTTTGCGCGACCTGAACGGGCGCCGCCCCCGACAACCGCAACCGCGCGGCCCGCGCGAGTGAGCCAATCCTTGTCATCGCCACGATAAAAATGCCTGCGGAACTGCATCAAATGTCACAGCCTTGCGACTGCTCTGGGCGGACAATGTGATCAAAATTGTACCGCCCGCTAAGTTATGTTCTCCTGCATGATAGGGAAGCTCGGCGATTTCCAAGGTTACGCGCGATGCTAATATTATTTCTGGGCGGGCGGGCGGGTTTCAAGGCCCCCGACGCGCAGCTGCGATTTCATGACGCGGACCACCAAAGGCAATTGCGGACCCCCCCCAAGCTGGCCTATCGCCCCGAACAAATTGTGCGCAGCCCCACGCCTGCGACGGGCCCTGGGGGGCCCTGGGGGGCCTAAAGTTGGGAAGCCTTCCGTCATTTTTTGGTCACGCCGCTGGGGGGCCCGGGTTTGGCGCAACTTGACCGCGGTGGAGCAGACCAGATGTTACCCCCACCTTCTGCAAAGACTTTTCGGCAGTGGGCCGCGCAGTGGCCGACAGGTTGTCCGAGAAGACAGCCGCCCAATCCGCGCTCGCGGACCCGGGTCGGGCGGGCGTGGGCGGGCGAAGGAGACCACGCAGGAAACCATAAGGGAGATCACATGGATGACCACGCGGGAGATCACGCGGATGACCGCGCGGGCGACCGCGGGCCAAAGACTCCGCGCCCGGAGGACTTCACATCCGGCCTTCCCCCAACTCTCCCCCCCCCCCCTCCTCTGTAGACCCAATGCTGCAAAGCGGGGTCGTAGTGCAATGATAACCGCGAGGTTGCACGTCAGCGGAGACACAGCAATCGCATCAATAATCTCCGCAATGGATGGCGAAAGATGGCTGCTGAGCGGAACCCGCGATGGCCCCTGTCGCTGCGCCCGAGCCCAAGGGCCCTGGAAACGATTCCAGAATGAGCACGGCAAAGGTCAATGCGCTCTGCATGCTTGCTTGCCTGCTGTGCTGCACTGCATGCAGACCAGCACAGACACTATATATTTCACACCCGTGCAGAATTATTCCGATATGTGCGTCTCTGGTCTTAGATCGCTTAGAGGCGTAAAATCTCACGTCAACCAACTCAGCTGAAACCGAGCGCCTGCTGCGTTTTATCCTGGAACCAGGCGGCGGGTGGCGCGCTTAAAAAGTGAGCCGGCACTGTTCATATGTGCCTCGTGCTCGGGCCTGGTCGGTTGACTCTTGATGCTGCAATGCGAGGCGCGTGTCTCGCAGCACTGCCCTGATGGCACTGCCGTCAGATCGCTTGGTAAACTGATCTCCGAGCTGCTGGTCGGTCGGAACCCAAAAGAGAGGCAGCTGGCTGCGCTGATCGTCGGCAACGAATTCGTTTACTTATTTCCTCTTCTAATGACTCCTTGAGGCCTACTAGGTCTAGCAAAAGGCGCCGCTCTGACGGGGGCTTGGGGTAGCCGTCTTTGTGCATCGTATCGCACAAGCTAGCGCAGTCTGTAACCTGAGCAAGCGGCAACAAACTCGGGGGATTATCTTCCGGATGAGCATCCGGTATCTCAAGCGAAACGAAAACGCAGCGTGTGATCTGAGCACAGCCTGATGCGTCTACTGCTGACATCGTCTCAGCTGCCAAAAATAGATCTGCGAACTCTCCTGATGGTGCCTGATCGCCAATCAACGATTCCCGCTCGCGCCTTGTCGCCGCGCAACAGCTTGGCCTCGGCGATGAAAGTCACGTAGCCGGCCTGCGAGCGAATCTTGATATGATTGTCCTTGCTGCCCACGATCTTGGTGAGTAGCGTAGCTACGACGCCTTCAGGTGGCTCGTCAGCATTGGCCCAGCTGGCGTCGTGGTAAGTGACCAGGCAAAGTGGTTCACGTAGCCTCGTAAATTCCAGTCCCGCGTCCGCGTGCTTCCGCGCCAGCTTGATGAGCCGATTCGTCTCGAGCAGGTCCTAGATGGTGGGCTTGTTCTGGGTGCGCTGTCCCATGGCCACTCCAGCTGACAGATCTGGTCGAGTCTGCGATGAAAGCCATCCAAGCGCCCCGAGGGCGGAGCGGTTGTCCGAAAACTCGGCTGGCGTTGCCTCCGCCGACAGCTCCGTCTTGCGCTCCTGGCTGAGCGCGATCTCTTCGATCGTGTTCGCGTCATCTGTCTGGCGTAGGCGTAGGGCCCCCTCCTCATCGCGCCGCGCCTGCTTGCCGCAAAAGGTGAATGGCAAACCCCGCCAGTCGCCCCACGGCAGGAGCTTGTAGAGCCAGTCGCATAAGGTCGCCCCACGGCAGGAGTTTGTAGAGCCCGAAACGCCCAGCAGCAGGTCGTCCACGTGGGCGACCACCACCGCGCACAGCCCCCCGTGCTTGTCGCAGCCGTAGTACAGCGCTGGATCTAGCGAATGCTGGCGAAGTCGGAAGACGTAGTCGCCTAGCTTCCTCCACCGCAAGCAAGGTCCTTTCGAGCTTAGCCCACCACTGTCGCGGTGCGGCGGCTAGCCCGAAGACTCCCTTGAGGATCTTAATCAACTGCTTCGGGCGCAACCCAGGTAAACCCTCGCGGGGCTGAGCCATGTGCAACTGCTGGTCGGGCTGCTCGTCGCCTTGCATGAAAGCCGCCTCCACGTCCGCTGCGTAAATCTCCAGGTCGAACCACTGGCAGACGGTGAAGAACAGCATGGCCGAGTTGCGGGTGACCGTAGGCGCGTCTGTGCGCAGGTCGCCCTGAGCGAGACGCGGTTCCACGTGGCCCCCGACGCAGAGTCGGGCCTTGGCCTCGAACGGCAGCGGGCGCTTGTCAGTCCGCAGCGGCGCGTTCCTATCCCGGTACACAAACCGGCTGGGCAAGATGAGGTTGGCCTTAACCCTGCCCCTGACCGCCTCGGACTCCTCGATAGTGAGCACCCGACAGGATCCTTACTTCTGCCACTCGCTCCACTGCTTGGCCGCCGCCTCCCGGTAGAGCTCCCTGTCGGAGTCCTTGATGGCCCTTCAGTGGATCTCCTTGTCGGCTTGCTTGCGCTTGATCCTCTCGGCGACGATGGAGGTCTGCATCGCTTCTCTGGGAGCCGACCTCGAACGCTCTCTAGCGCCCTCCTGCTCGGATCTGGCCGCTGCTCCGCTTTCGGGCACGGCCGCCCGATTGCGCGAGGCCGTCCTCGGGGGCGATCCTCCGGAGCCCGCGTGCTCCTTGGCGGTAGTCGCCGCTGTCCGCCCCGTCGAAGGTCGCTCGCCGAAGGTCGCTCGCCGTCGTCGGAAATCGACGGGACCGTAGGGCTGCTCCTCGAAGGCTGACTGAGGTATGTCGGCTCGGTCGGCGGGCAGCACCTCGATCTGCTCCTGGGGCTTCAGGTCCTCAGGAACGTTCAGCCTCAGGTCGTCGTCGTCTGGGCTGTCGATGAACTCCCGCCACGCCTGCTCCATCCCGTCTGGCTGGACCTCGGGCTGGCCCGGCTCGGGGCGGATGTCCTCCACCGGGGCCTCCTCCTGCTCGAGTGGGTCGCGAGCCCTGTTGAGCTCGGCCACGGCCTGGCCGATCTCGCCCAGACCGTTCGGGAACCAGACGTCGTCCGGAGCGAGCGCCTTGATGTGCTCCGGGGCCACCAGCGTGGCGTGCCCTCCCAGCGAAACCCAGGCGTTGTTGCCCTAGAGACCGATGACCACGCACGGCCCCCGCCAGATGCCCTTCTTGGCGTTGCGGTTGTGCTGCTCCTTCTGCTCCTTCTTCTTGACTTGGCGGAAAATGTAGCACATGTCGCCCACTGACAAGGGTGTGGCCACGGTGCGCGCGCCAGCCAGCATAGCCCGTCTGAGCTGGTCGTCGTTCTGCATCCGCATGAACGACTCGCGCGCCGCCGTCCGAATAGCATATCGGCGGCAAATTGTCTCGTCATGGGTGGCGAGGCTGTGGGCACCGTAGTTGGCCGTGTCGTCCGCCAGGTCGGCGGGCATCTTGGGATCGCGTCCCAGCACCCACTGCGCGGGGCTGACGCCGGCCCGCCGCCTCAGCGAGTTCTTCGCGCCCGAAACCATGATGCCCAGCGTCCGCATCTCGCCCTCGCCCCTAATCGACGAGTGCTCGATCGTCCTTGCAGCGAGCTCCACTCGACCGAGCTGCCAGTGGGCCTGTCCCGCGATAGGTAGCTGCACCGCGTCGAAAGACTGGAACAGCTCGCTGAGAACGCCGCCGAAACCCCTCTCCATGTCGAAGTAGACTCGGTCCGGGACGCCGGCCCAGGAGGCCCAGCACCTCTCGAAGGCCGTAGCGAAATCCTGGCTGGTGTGGCGACCGATCAGCGTCGCGACGTGGAAGGTAGTGGCCAAGTCGACGATGCTGAAGTACAAGTAGCTCTTGCCGTCGACGTCCTTGAGCTCGAAGCAATCGAAGCCCACGTCGTCGCCAAAATCTTGCACGAAGTGAAGGTGCGCTGGTCTCCTTGCGCTCGGGCGCTGCTGCGAGCGGTGCACTCCGCAGATCAGCCCCTCGACGGCCTGCACGGCGGCCGACTTAGCACCCTCGAATCGCAGACTGCAGCCCAAGTCTTCATTAGACGGATGGCCCAAGTTGACGTGGAGTCTCTTGAGCATGGCCAGCTCGGCTGGCTCGCAGCACGCTGCTGCTTTCTTTGTGAAAGTAATCGCGCCGACCCCGATCCTGCCGTCCACAGTCTCGTCGGTCTGCACGTCGTGTGTGTCGGCGAAATCGTCTCCGCCGCCCCTGGGGGCTGGGTCCCCAATAGGCTCGCCCGTCTCTCCCAGGGGCGCGGCGTCGTTCACGTAGACGGTGGCCTGCTCCTTCAACTCCGTCGCGATGAGGGGCGACGAAGACTGGCAGGCGCGAGGCCCACCCTGCCGGCGAATGATCTGCGCGAGGACGCGCACCACCGCTCGGCAGAACTTGGCCGGATAAACGCCAGACTTCCGCGCCGCCACGTTGTCCCCGAACGTCTGGTCGCGGTGCGTGTGGCTGCAGGTGCGGCGTAGCCGCTCGGACTCCTCGCGGGTGACGAGCAGCTTGGCGGGGTGCTTGATGAGCCCCCCCGCCTTGTAGCGTCGAGCCCCGTAGTCGCACATATCGCGCCTCACCTGGTACGCGCGATTGTTGGCAAGTAGCTCTATCATAATGCGCTGTGCCCAGATCCGGCTGGCGGCCCGGTTCTCGATCATGGCGACGCCGCCTGAATCGAGCAGAGACTTGAAGAGGTCGCGGGCCAAGAAAAGGCATGGCCGCTCCGCGCGCCAATCGCCGCAGCGCCTGCTTGCCCTGCGGCGTGCGGAAGTTGAGGTGCGCAATGTTCGCGCAGCATGTGCAGGGTAGCTCGATCGACGCGAACTTCGGCCTCGATGCGTAGCACCGCTCGTGCGTTATCTCGAGGTCCTTCTGCTTGCGGAGGTCCCAGCCGCACTTGCGGTCGATCTCCTCCGCGGCTGTCATGTTGCGGCGCGCTGCCGCCTCGGCAATGCCGCCTTCGCCTCCGAACACCTGCATGACGCCCACGCCGTGGATCCGAACGGTGTAGACATCCTTGACGTTCCTCACGTGGTCCGCCACGTCCCGCGCGGCGCTCGTCGCGTGCCGAGCGAACGGCTTGAGAGGTTTGGACAGCCAGTCCGCCGTGAGCACCGCCTGAAACGCGAAGGCGCTCAGCAAGCCCGTGACCTGGTAGAGTAGGCCGACGCGCTTGCCCTTCTTGATGCCTGGCCGCCTGCCCGAGGCTGGCGGCTGGTCCTGGCGGCTGCCGCCGCCTGGGCCTCGTCGCGCGGAGACGCCGCATCCGTCTCCTGGTCGGTCTCGCCCGCCTTCTGGAAGCCGCGGTCGCCGGTGTCCATCTCGTGCTCCTCGACCGGCCTCGGGCGACGGTGACCCGTCCAGCTGCCGTGACTTGCTGAGGCCCGCTGGGTCGTCGCCGTCAGCGTCGCGGACTCGTCGTCCAGGATCACCTCCTCGGCCATCACCGCCTCGATGGCGGCCTTGAGCTCCTCTGGCTCGAGCGGCCTCACCCCGTGAGCCTTGACCCACCTGCCGAAGCGCGCCAGGAGCGGGCTCGCTCGGCCGTTGTCCAGCTCCAGCACCGCCCGCCGCGCGTAACCCAGGTCGTTCTTGAGCACCCAGCGGTAATCCGCGGTCGGGTACTTGCCGAAGCTCATCTTGTCGCTCCCCGTGATCTGCGAGCTTGGATGGGCCACGTTGCTCGAGGCGCCGCTGACCGCTACCTCGACCTTCCAGCCCTTCAGGCGCTGCCTGAGCTCCGGCACGGTCGTGTGCTGGCCGAAACCGATGCCCTTCATCCTGCGCAACTCCTGGAGCTCGCGCTTGTGCATCTTGCCGAGCCCGGGGACGCCCTGCGCCGTCTTGTCCTGGCCCTCGGCCCTCAGCGCGCGCAGGGTGACGCGGAGCTGGTCGCACGTCGCGACGCGCGCATCTAACTCGCAGCTTGCCACCTCCGCCTGTTGGTCCCCCATCCGCACGAAGAGATCGCCGGGAGGCGGGAAGTGCTCGGCGTCGGCGTGTTCGAGCAGCTGATCTCCGGGTTCGTCGCCCTGGGAGATGCCATGCAGTTCCGCTGCGACGGGGGCATGAACTCCGGCCGCTGGTTCGTGACAAGCTGCGGCGGCTGGATCTGCCACGGCACGCGTTGCGAAAGCTGTTGGAGCCTTAGATGAACTCGAGCCGGATGGCTGCGGTGATGATGCCGTTTGATGACTCCGTGCTGATGGCTGATCTCGTAGCTCGCTACTGCTTGCTTGCTGCTGAAATAGGACGCGTTGTGGCTGAGGGTCGCAATTTGGTTTAGCTCCTCGTCCCGTGTGATCGGTTTGCACGATCTGTGCTGCGCTGGCGGACGTAGGAATAACTCCCCACGCCTCGTCCTCCGACCCCGATGATGACTGACGCGACGGAATGTATGCGCACATGGCCTGGCGCACCTGCTGCTCGAACAGTTCAGCGCTGTCGAGCTCGTCACAATCAGTCTCCGACTGAGACTCGTCGGCCTCCGAGGCGACCCCTTGGTCGCAGCACTCGGGCGCTACCGGCTTGGCGGCGCTGGCCACGGCTGTCTCGGCGTGGTAAGTCGATAAACGATGCAGCCGGATCTTGGTCTTGGTGTCCGAGACGTCCGACACTGGCTTGTAGCTTGGCGTGAAGCATGTGATCTCGAGCGTCGGGTGTCCGGCGCGGCTCGAACCCATCTGGATGCCGTGCTCGTTGACGGACTTGATGTCCAGCTTGTTGTCCCCTGCGCGATAGACAACGTCCAGCTCGCTCTGGGCCTGGCGGCTGAACAGTCCAGGCACGGCGCTGCGCGCGATGCTCATGCGCGCGGCGAAGGCCCTGCCATTCACCGAGCAGGGAATCAGCGCCGCCTTGAGGCTGTACACCACCTTGGACGCTCCGAAGCGGAACGGCTCCCCCTCCGGGTACTCGGTCGGCTGGATGTTGAAGGCCACCAGCTTCTTCTTGATGTCGCTGTGCCAGCCCAGGCCGCCGACGCACCGCGAGCAGGCAGTGTCGAAAGTCAGCTTGCCGCCCGAATCCTTGAGTAGGTCGTCGACGCTGATGTACACTCTGCATGCTTGCTTGCCTGCTGTGCTACACTGCATACACATCAGCACGGACACTACATATTTCACATCCTCCTCCTCCTCCTTTTCTTCGTCCTCGTCCTCGTCCTCGTCCCCGTCCCCGTCCCCGTCCCCCCGTCCCCGTCCCCGTCCTCGTCCTCGTCCTCGTCCTCCTCCTCCTCCTCCTCCTCCTCCTGCTCCTCCTCCGCCTCCGCCTCCGTCTCCGCCTCCTCCTCCTCCTCCTCCTCCTCCTCC